>JARBDR010000240.1:0-183925 GCA_029721355.1 Tegillarca granosa | reverse complement strand
ACCTGGCCACCTGTAAGCCAGGTCTGTAGATATGTAATGCACACTTTTTGCAAATGAAAGATTGAAGTTGCAGTTCATTCATTTGCAAATTAAAACATTAATAAATTTCCATTGAAATTTTTTTAAGTATTATGTATGGTGGGTTTTAAGTGTGACACCTTACTTCTCATTAATAATCAATCTATTTAAACATGGTTCACATTTTCTAGATACACAAAGAAGACAAGTCGTTCTGAAATTAGCTAACAAATTTAAATGTTTTTTGAAAAACAAACAAAAAAAAAATTAATCAAATAAAAAAAAATCAAAAATCAAATAAAAAAAATAAAAATTAAGAGTTACTGAAATTCCATGGAAACAAAGTTTCATTCATTAGAAAATAGGTATTGTGTTAAAAAACGTTAACTGGATCCATAAATGATTTTTTTTCATAAAGGCCTACTTTACTCAAGTTCACTGTCACTAACCCAGTGCTGATACAGAATGATCAAATATTTTGCAAACCTTGCAAAAACAAAGTAAAGTATTTTTTTTTTTTTTTTTTTTTTTTTTGTTTTTTTTTTTTTTATACATCACAGTCTCGTATGTTTTACCAACAGATCAATAATTTTATTAGAGGTATACTTGAACTTAAGAAAGCATGACTTTGTGTTCAAAGCTACGATAAAAATATAATTTTAATTTACCTTCGAGTAACCAGATTGTACCTTCGGTCTAAAATGTGATTTAAGGAAATTAAAATGAATAACTCGTTACACAGCTGTCATTTTGTCATTTTAGGATTTTCCTAAACAAACCGAAAACGAAAGTTCTATTCAGAATATTAGAAACAAATATTTATTTTAAACTGTAACATAATTATTCATCATTGAGAGAGCATAGTAGCACGTATAAACGTAAACAATTTAAAAAAAGCAATTAGCGTAATATTTTACTCGGGTTTCGGACATCCGGGTATTTCAGTCTAAGGCGTTGTCGGGTTCCTTCTTTTTCTAGGTTTTTCCTCCAATATTTGGAGCATCGCCGTTAAAGGTGTAACTGTAGCAACTATAAAAATGGCGTATAGGTTGTAGAAACACACTATAAAAATCCGGTTAAAAGTAAATGAAATGTTCTATGAAAGAGGTTAAAAAACCATAATTTTGTATTCAAAATTCCATGACATACATTAAAATTTAAAAAGTTAAATTCTGTGTAACACACAGTTGTGGCAGTGGTAATGTTAATAGTTAAAAAAATATACAATAAAAACAGTAGCTACATGTACATGCAAACACTTCAACATCCAAGATCAAGCAATTCACTACGCTTTATATGAATGACAAAGCACAATTCCCTTGCAATTGATTCAACTTAATTCGCTGTAACATCATAATTCAACACTGATACACATACATACGATGAAACAAACAGCTTATATGACATGGTTAATAATAATAATAATATAATAAAACAAAAACATACTAGTCCATGTCCAAGTCACAATTCTATAAGAGAAAATATAATACAGAAGTTATTTGGAATTGTTAATTATTTTAGGATACATCTATTGGATACAATTGATTAACAAATATATAGGGTTGTGGCGTCATTAAAAGTGCTTTAAAATTTTTGGCTACGTTCAGGGTTTGCTAAGCATCGTTACCTTTACCGGTTGGTTAGCAAAAATTGACATCTTGAGAGTAAGTCAGTTAAGACCTATAAACGTACTAAATAATGTTTTTAAAGGGAATGCATACATTTTTTATTTAAAAAAGCAGAAATAAATAAAAAAAAATACATTATCAAAAATTAAAATAATTATAATAATAATGATAACATAACAATTAACTAAATAAATAAATAAAAAAGTCGAAAACGTATGTTCATAAAGTGTTTCATTTAGATATTTGAATTTTTACTATCCAATTTTAGAAACAAGAGAGCTCTTAACAACTATTCACAGCTCATTAACTATTGAACGTTACTATACAACAGTATTTGTAACACATGTTCAACAAAGGAGATTGCAATTGTTGAAACAATTATTAACATCAAAGTTTTACGTTTATTAGTTTATTATAAGTATTTTCTTGAAGAATAAGAAATTTTATCCCGGAAAAGTAACTCTACATCCACCTAAGTTTTATACCACCTTATTTTTTCAGTTGCACCTAGGTTAAATAAGACCACTACAGTGGCTTGGCGATAAATCATCACTCTTTCAGTCTATTACCCTTGCATCGGATAAACCAGTCAACATTGTCCTCTTAGTAACGAATCCCAAACATTTAAGTCTTATCTATCGGTTGAACCCCATAAAATCCTACTCTAGAGACAGACTTATTATATGTCCCTGTAGGAATTTACCACAGGTGCAATAGCAATAGACTTGATTAAAACTCATCATAGTCCCCTTCCTCACTCATTGAGTCTGTGATATACCTCTAGCAACTTCATATTTTTTTTACTTCAACTTATTAAGGAAAGTGTGGGACTTGCAATATAGTGGTGTTTCAAATCTCGAGAGAAAATTAATATTTGAAATAAGACTTGTTTTTATGATAATGAATAAAGCGCAAATACATTTCAGCCAATGCCCAAATCTCATTCCACCGAGAACAAAGACATAGTAATAAATATAAATACTAGACAACTTAGTGATACACGTGAGCTATCCTTCAAAGAAATGAGGGCGATTGCTCCAGAAGTGACAATATCTCTTGTCCAGCTAGCATCATCTGATACGTACAAATTTGTCAACTTTGAGAAGGAAAGGAACACGGAACTATAATTTGCCAAATATATTCAGTATAAGTTTGAATACAATGACTTCTTATTTTTCAAGAATATTGTGATGAACTCCATAATATTTAAAGGGCCTTGATTAGCCTACGCTTGCAATGAGTCAAGAATCTAGTTGTAAGTAGTTTTAGTCGTTGAAAAAGCTCGTCCACACCGTTTTTTACTGTGAAATATATACACCATACGCTTGCGAAGCAGAGATATTACTCCTAAGAAACGGAAAGTTGACATTAAGAAAATTAAAGTCATCACGTTTTTCGTATTACTTCAGATGTAACCTTTCCTGGGTGTAATAGCTGAGGTATGAAACCAATTATATAGCAGAACATGAAGAATCAGTCGCATTTCTGTTTCAAGCTCACTTGGATAGAATGTGTTTTCTCATATTCTCTTAATGTAAGATTGTTTAAGACGGAACACCACCTCTATATCTGATGTGGAATTGAATGATTAAACGACAGTCTTCTCTCTAAATTTGACAAGGTCCCTGTAAAAATTTTGATTCAAATGAATATAAAACAAATAAGCAATGAAAGAGGCATAATTTGTGCAAGTTATGAAAATTAAACACAAAACATGTACAAATCACAATCCCAAAAACAAATTAACACTGGAACTTCCATCAAGAACTGGGGCGGGGGGGGCTTATAATATCAGCCAACCAAAACACTAAATCACAAATTGGATAACTGATAATGTAAATCTAGTTCTTATATAGTTAAAGTAATATGATATAAACAGAAACACATCTACCTATAACAAGAGGCCCACGGGCCATAAGGAGCACCTGAGGATATGTCCAATTTTTTTGCAAAATGCAATAGACAATATATTGATTACGTCACAAAACTTAATCAGAATTATTTAGTCACGGTAAATTTATATGTAGCTAATACACATGTAGTAACTATAGTACAATGAATTATTTCCAAGTCATTAAAGATTTCTGTCTTCTTATGCAGTTATAATCTTGATCTTTCAATGTATCGCTTTGATTCATATTTCAAAATGATAATTATATCAGTACCTACGATATTTTAATAAATATGCCTGTGCAAAAAGGTAAAAGTTTTCAAGATAATTAGCAATTTAACTTCTGTTATGCAGCTATGGCCTTTACCTTTGAACGTATGACCTTGGACAATAAATTATTTCCTTATTAATACCAACGATATTTTTATATACATACACAAGTTGATAGTTTTCAAGATATTGACAAATTTAATTATTTTTAGCAATTTCCAAACTAAATAGCTTGCCACTGTAAGCCCCATGGCTACCATTTGTGCAAATATTATACATGAAATAACTTAGGTATATGTCTTGTACATTTAGAGAAGAAGATTTTTTTTACTATTTTCCCCTTATAAATATTACCACTCTACTTATTTTCTTATCAATGGTTATAATTTTTTTTTTTTTTTGTTTTTTTTGAAATTAATTGTACCCTACAAGAAACAAGAATCCTTTAATGAATATTAAATAAATTAATATCTAAGATAGCTTCTTTCTATGTTATGTTTCTATCCTTATTTATTGTAAATAAAGAAACATTGGTCTTCATGTTTATTTGGCATATAAAGTATTATTACAACATGTACTTATATAATATTAGAGAATTAAAATAATTTCATTGATGATTTAAGCATCTTTAAAACAAATCAAATTAGGATCTTATATATAATATGTTGAATGTTTTTAGTAAGTATCTTAAACAGGAAAATTAAAAATCATATCTGGGATTTGTATCCGACATCTCGATCTGCCATTTCCCAAGGTTGGACAAGCCCAAAAGTGTAACAGGAAAGGGAAAATATGCCGCAGTCAAACCAGACTCGAATCCGGGACCTTATCAACATCAACAGGATGCTCCATTCACAGAAATACCCGACTACCCGACCACCAACAAACTTTGTCCGCTACATATATAAATGAATACTAATTGCAAATGAAAGATTGAAGTTGCATTTACATTCATATGCAAATTATTACATCAATAAATTGTATCAAAATAATAATGTATTACACATGTACAGTATTTTGGATTTAAAGTATGACACTTAAACGTGATTTGTACAATATCTTTAAAGATGTTTTACATTTTCTAGTTACAAAAGAAGCCAAGTCGTTCTGAAATTGTTTGAATATTTTCCGTGTATTTACTTTTAAGATAAAATGCTTTTATATATGAAAAAATTAAGTCATTGGAAATCCGTGAAAACGGAAATAGTTCATCAAAAATGGGTATTTGTATGAAATACAAATTCAGGTTAACTTATCCATATATGGATTTTATAAAACAAAAAAGGCATACTTTACTCAAGTCACGAAAACAAGGGAACTGTAATTATAAAATAGTTGAAAACTAGCAAAAACAAAAGTAGAATATTTGTTTTTGAGTTCCATTGAAAATACAAAATTGAATAATAGAACTGATGATCGGGAAATAAAAAACATAGATCCCTGTTTTTCGTTATATTTAATCAACAGATAAAAAAGTGTTGACTTTAAGATCGCGGGACTTAAACAAGGTGATGGAATTAACAAATCTCAATATTTTACATCAAAACACTCCAATATACCAGCTACGTTAAAATTATACATCCCTTCTAATTCAGTGTACAAGTGTTCCGACAAATCTGTAATCTGAAGAAAATTGTAGGGTAGGAGAAATATTTGAGCAATGAAAATGATTATTTATTAATAGAAACCTGTCAAGTTTCTATATACATATAAATTATACAACATAACCCCTCTAACCTGACGAACCTCATACACATTACATTTACATGACAAATACAACAGAACATTGGCAAGACAGCAACACAATATAAAACAAGATAATGTTTAAAATAACTTTATTCAAAATTTCAATATCTACAATAATGTCAAACATGTTATAGATATTTTATCTGCCAATTATAACTGGATTATTTATCGTTGAGTGAGCATATAGTATCATCAGAGGCGTAAATAACTAAAGAGATTCATAGCTAATTGATATGAGGCGATCACGCGAATGTGGCTTTTCATATGTAAATGAAGTATCTGAAGATATCGATCACCGATGAATAAGCTTTCGTTTATGTTTAAATGTGGGTAGAATCAGACGTGTTCATAACACCCGGTGTATCAATAGCAAGTGCGTATTAGGGTGTACATGAGTACATGTAGATTTCTAAATCAGACATGTAGAAAATACAGATCTACTTGCAATTCGTTGAATATATAGTAATTATAATTATAAGAATAATAATAAGATTTTGAACGCTTGCGGACAGACACTGATACAAATATGCTCTTGTTTGAAGAAAAATAGAACATGTTATCATCAAAGCAGAGGGAAGAATTGAAAAATATATCACTATATGTTGTACTTATTCAGGTCCATCAGTTTTTTTCTGTTATGACCGAGCGACTCGTTTTTATGGTACTTAATAACAAATACGGTACTTTGTAATTTGTCCCCAAATATATTGGTAATTACTCTATTAATGAACTATAAATGTACATCAAGGCATAAGAAAAAGTTTATAGATTCTACAAATAATCAAGAAGATACTATTTCTTTCTTTTTGAAATATAAACCAGAGACGAAAGGAACTTTCGGTCGAAAACCGTAAAAAAATAATAAAATGAGTTTTTCGAGAATGTTCATATTTATTGCCTATTTTTGGCGATTTTATTTGTTTTGAACCATAAGTTAAGCACCAAAAATAATAATTAAAGAGTTAAGTCTATCTATATACCTGTGTTGTCATAAAAAAACACTAATATTGTGTACTTTTAAAGCAATATGATCGATTGTTTTAGGGAAATACGAAAACAGCGCTATATTAATCTCGTATCAATCTCGCAAAATTTTATTCACCGCTACCCGACTACCTGATGATTATTGCCCTTCGATTTATCCTTAAGTTTGTTGATACTGACGATTACGACTGTTTTTATAAGTTAAGTTGCTAATCCCTTTAGTTATACGTTTCTGTTATCATGTGAAAACAGTAAGTTTTTAAAAAGTAGCTAACGTAAATGATTTTGCTCGGTTCCAGACATGTGGGCATTTAGGTCAAAGTCGTTGTCGGATTCCTTAAATACGATATGACACAGTAAACCCTTTAATTGCCAAAGGAATTTTGTAAATTTAACAAAAAAATGTACCGTATTTTTTTATTCAAAATTAAAGACATTTGCAGTAAAAATGTTAATAACCAACTCCTATATATTTCGTATCCCTACATAACATACTTTACATTAAGGTATGTAAAAACAAACATTCTGTTACCATGGCAACATAAACAAAGTATTTAAAGCACTTTTGCTTGATTTTAAATATATGTCTTTTATCTTGATTCTTGCATAATTGAAATAAATGTTCTTGCTTATAAATCGAAGTTAGGCTTCATTCGAATACACTGTCAAAAGATAATTTCATTTTTTTTTTGTTTTCCAAAAAAAATAAAACCGTCAAATTAAATGTAATTCTGGTTAAATTCTGAAAACTAACTTTTTATACAAAATTCATATTTGATGAAGAAAAAAACCACTATTTCGATGCTATTTTCTTCATGTAATACGGATTTTGTTCCTATGAACCTATATATATGAATTTTACCTTTGTATTTAAAACTTTAAAGATTAATATCGCTAACCATGGCAACGAAAATAATGATATTGTACTTAAAACGAGATTTTGTATGAAATAATAAAAGTCTACACAAAGTAAAGTTTTAAAATTTTGCATTTTTTTTTTACATCAAATGAGATATTGGTTCATTTCAGAATTATCAGCTTATCACATCATTAAAAGACAGTAATATTTTGTTATTTCAAAGGACATGTTCATGTAAGCGCACAATTTTTACAATAATTTAAAAGAATGATGGAAGAGAAACATCTATATATTGAGAAAAAATACACGATAATTTCGTTTTTGCCAGAATTTCAATTAAATGTGCATTACCATAGCAAAAAAAATTGCAAAAATCTGATTACAAACTTTGAAGCAGCTTGATATTGTACTAATCTTTCATATTTTATGCACAATAATTAGAGGTGCAACCAAGTTTTATTCGTTTATCATAAAAATGTATAATTAGTAGAACTGTAAGTTATACATGTAGGTTGTTTTAAAATTTTTACTCTTTCATTTAAAATAAGTATGAATAATAATCTCATAGTTTTACGTCAACCATTTCAAAACTTGAACTCATCTTATACTTTGAAGAATCTTGAAATAACAAAAATAGCTTTAACCTCCCCCAAAAATACTGAATTTATTTTGTATAATTATACCAAACGTCAGTCTGAAATTCTTTTAATTTTTCTGTGAGTCAATACCCGTTACTGTAATAACAGAATCTAGAGAATTTGGATAAATCATGGGAAAACTCGTGTGTTTTTGCAATATATGATACATAATTTTTATTAATATAATAAAAACATAAAGATAACAGTCCATGTCCAATCACACTCCCCCCACAAAAATAAATAAAAATTAAGTAGAAACTTTGAAACTGGGGAAGGGTAATTTCCTCCTGTCTAGATAAATTATAAGAATCGTCCCCAGCATAATAAAATTTGAGAATGAAACGAACATGAAACTATTGAAATCAAATATATCCATTATCATTTTGTATTCAGTGACTTTAAACTTTTGAACAATTTTGTAATAATGGGAATTTAACTTTTCATTTGCCTTGATAAGCCAAGGTTTGCAATAATTCTGAGTCAATAATTAAATAGGAAGCAGCTTGCTTCGCTGTAGAAAGTCCTTTTAGTAGAAACAAGCTCAACCGTTCCATATCAAAATACGTAAGAGAAAAATGAATATTACTGCAAAGAAAATTTGTCGTATAGCTTCAGATGTAAACTTTCCTGGGTGTCATAATTTAGGTATAATACAAATATGAAGCTGAACATAAAGAATCAGGTGTTTCCTGTTTCATGAATAATTCGTCGTTTCTTTTAAATCAAGTTCAGTAAGATACATGTCATTCATATATTCTCCAAATTAAGAAATAATTTTTAATGTTTTTATTTTGAATTAATTCCAAATAAATGACTAATTGAATTAATTCCAAATAAATGACTAATTGAATTAAATTCACAAAAACAGAAGAAATAATATAAATAAAAATTGAAGTCATCACGTTTGTCGTATAGCTTTAGATGTAACCTTTCATGGGTGTCATAATTGAGGTATAAGTCCAAATATGAAGCAGAACATGGAAAATCTGTCGTGTCTTTTATTTCAAGCTCATTTGGATAGATGACATTCACATATTCTCCAAATTTGTTACTATTTAGAGAAAGAACGTCATCTATATATCTGTATGTGTAGTTTAATGATTTAGCGACAGTCTTTTTTCCAGATTTGACAAGTTTCTGTAAAACTTCTGATTCATATGAATAAAGAAAAAAATCAGCAAGCAAAGGTGCACAGTTTGTGCCCATTGGTATACCGATTGTTTGTTGAAAGATAATATTGCCAAACACAACAAATATGTTGTCTATCAAAAATTCTAACATATTGTTGATGTTATCTTCAGTATATTTTTGTTTGCAGTCTGTATGGTGTTTTACAAAATAACCAGAATCCCTGTTGAGCACTAGATATTTATATCTTGGTTTTCCGTTTTTGTAAAAGAATGAAAAGTGAATGATTTGTTTTAGACGTTCTTTCAATTTAGCATGAGGGATAGTGGTGTAAAGGGTAGGAAAATCAAAAGTTTTTATACTTTTTACCGAAGATAGAGTATTAGAGACAAAATGGTCAAGTAGTTCTTTAGAATT
The DNA here is from genome assembly GCA_029721355.1 of Tegillarca granosa. Lineage (NCBI taxonomy): Eukaryota > Metazoa > Mollusca > Bivalvia > Arcoida > Arcidae > Tegillarca > Tegillarca granosa. The sequence goes on along the minus strand of JARBDR010000240.1, from coordinate 174,346 downwards.
TTTGAGAATCCACATTTGGTTGATGCCAGATGCAGAATAAACTTTATCTGAATAAGTCTGAAGGCCATCTTTGACGACTGTCAAAATTTGTGTTAGAATTACTGATAATGATTTAGTAGTACATTTAGAGGAACCTGCTATATATCTTTCCTTGTATGGATTTTTGTGAAGTTTTGGAATCCAATACAGGTAAGGCAGGTCAAGTTCTTCCTGTTTTAAATTGATACCGAAAAACTCAAGGACTCCCCTATGATTGGAAAGAACTTCATCATTTGTAAAATTAGTTTTGGTATAAGTAGGATTCTCCGATTTACTATCTAAACCAAGCTCCTTAATAAGACATTCAACATAGAATTTCTTACAAACGAAAATAATGTTATTAGAAGCTTTATCAGCAGGGACAACAACATACCTGTTATGTATATCAGTAAGGACTGCAGAAACCTCAGGGTCCCTGAGCACTAAAGAAGGTTTAGTACCCATAGGCCCATTAAGTTTTGCAATCCTTGACTTGACAAAATTTCTAATTGTCCTTATCCAGTCGGATAAAGTATCAAGCTATACTTCTTCTAATTTAGCCCAACCTCTAGCATACTCTTCAACAGAATCCATAATAATTTTGAAATTCTGTCCCCAAGTAAAAGGTTGACATTCCCTGTATTTAGGGCCTTTTGAAAGAAGACATCTTAATTTAGTATTCTCAATAATATTGAGATCACCTGTTACTACATGCTTCAGCTGGTTTATAAATATATGGGGACGCTGAGCAAGAGCAGGTAGGTGGAGTAAAGTTATGAAAGTTTAGGCACTGCAAAGGGTATCATTATAAATAACGAAGAATACAAAATTTCACAATTTGCAGATGATACATCTTTTATATTGGATCGCTCTGAAAAATCACTGAATACTTGTCTACAAACATTAAGTAATTTTGGTAGTATGTCTGGTCTCTTAATTAATTTTATAACACGAATATTATCTGAATTGGTTAAAATATATTCTTCGACGTTAATTTATGTACAGTAAGTAAATAAGTTTGGGGCAAAACAACTTTCACTTTGTAAGGCATAGATTTTAACGTACATCTAGAGAAGATGGTAAAAATAAATTATAAAAAAAGGTATTAAGATAAAGACAATGATTTATCAGTGGTCAAAAAGACAATTAACACCTTATGAGAAAATAATAGTATTAAAAACTCTGATAAATCCTATTCTTAATAATTTATTTTGATCATTATCATATCCACCGCCTAACTTTTTTTAAAACAATGAATAAACTGTTTTATAGTTTTATTTGAGACAGGAAACCCGACAATATAAAAAGAGTTTTACTGAGTCAGTCTTATATAAATGAAGGGCTCAAAATGAAAAATCTGGAAAACATTGTAAAAAGTTTTAAACTAACATGGATAAGACGCATAACGTTAACGGATCAAAATGGCAGTGACTATTTTCACATACTTTAAATACTGAAAATTTCTTAATATATGAAAGAGACTTTTGGAAAAATAAACTGGGTACTATAAGCAATAGTTTTGGAAAGATGTTATAAAAGGCTTTATTGGATTGTTAGGGTCTATTAAGCCAGGTAATAGGAAAATCTTAGTACAGTAAAGGTATATACAGTGCAACTTCCGAATACCGGCCATTCTAAAAAACCGATCACCTCCACATACCAAACACGCCGGACCGGTCCCGAATTTATCCTTCTTTGTTTATATTAAAATAGACTTCTATAAACTGGCCCCTCTGAATTCCGAACACCGGCCTTTTCCAGTGTCGAAAGCATGTAACATCTTAATAATTTACTTCCGAAAACCGGCCTTAGGGAGTCGCAATGCATCAATGAACCGTAACGGACAGGTGATTTTCTATCTGCTAATCTGATTACTGAAAAAACAACGTATCGTAATGTACACATCATTGTACTGGTGGACGGAATAACCTGTGCAAATATGATTGAATAAATAATTTAATCGATTTTAATTTGTTTCCTTAATTGTTCGATAATCTAATTATTACAATTAATGTCTTTCTTATTTTTTTGATTTCTTTATTTTGAGTTTTTTACCCGTCAAGTACCCTTCACTTGAATACCCGCGCAATGCAAAAAATTAAGAAATATTTTTTTATTTAAACATCATTATTTTCTTTCTTTTTATTTATTTAGACACATTATGTCAGCATGATCCGGAAACCGGTCACTAGAGATACCGAATAAGCTTGTTTCATTTTCAACCGTAAACAGTAACTTGTGTCACGCGGCCTGACTAACACAAACAGCACACCTGTTTCCGTTTTGGATATTGTACATTTGTTTGTAATAATCTGCCAGTTTGTATGCTTTGGATTTATACACAAGGTACTTGTTAAGTTCAAGAATTACATGCAAGACCAATGGTTATAAAAATGTATTGATATTTACGTTTTTTGTAAATTCACCGTTTGAAAAAATTCTAAAAACCGGCCAATTCCTCGGTCCAACACGAGGCCGGTTTTTGGAAGTTGCCCTGTATAATGTTATTTACTTCGTTAATGACTTGGGAAATTTATAAAGTTTGTCGAATTTAAATATATATATAATATTGATGAGAAATTTCTAAATTTTGAAGGAATGATTAAAGCAGTCAAAAAGTTACTACTATTATAAAAAATTGAAAATGATTCGACAAAAATACCGAATCCACTGATACCTTTTTATTTAACTTGTTTTATAGAAGCTAAAACAAGATGCAAATCAATGTATAACAGATTACAAACTCATTGGATGAAACCAAACGGTCAGATTAAATGGTATAGTATCTTTGATACAAACTGCTTTGAATTGGAATAGATGAGTATATTAGTTTACAGGATTACTAAGATTACTTGTTTTAGCTGGTTCGAGTATAGAATTAACAACCATATTTTAACTACAAATGGATTCTTACATAAATTCTTCCTTCTCCAAACTGCACTTTTTGTTACAGTCACCAAGAGACAATTGACCACCTATTTTCGGAATACCCTGAAACAAAAACTCTGGCAAAATCCTATTTTCTTAATTGCAGCTAAATGCAAGACAGAATTTAATTTTAATAAAAAACATATTTTATTTGGAATAACTAGCCAAAATAGCATTATAGAAAACATATTAATTTTGGCAACCACATTCTTTATTTATAAAACTAAATGTGTTGAAAGTAAATTTTCTTTGAATGCCTTAATATCATACTTACAATATATGTATAGAACTGAAAAAATTACATCTTCTTGCGATACAAGCCTTATTGTATGAAATTGCTCCCTCTATTCTCGTTAATATTTTATGAACTTGGTATATATTTACCAGTACACTTATTTTAGGAACTAAGCACATATACGTCCCCATCTAAACTTTTAAGAAGGTCTTAACTTTGGAAGATATTCAACATCGAATGCTACATATAATATTCACGTGGCTATAGTTCTAAGCAATACAGTTATGATTACGGACGTATGTGACTTCTCTTCAAACCGGTTTTGTCATTGTTATGTAATAAATTACAAGGTCTTGGTCACGGGTACGGATTTGCTCAGCGTTTCGACATCATAAATATATTGTTTCGAACGCTGAGCTACCTATACTGGTGTAGTCTCAATAATTTCAATTTGGTTATTTGTGTATTATGTATTTTGTGTCGTTATATGATTGTGCTGTTGTAAAATGATATACATAAAATAAAAAAGTACAAAACTATATGATTCCGGAAAAATTATTAAGCAAAGGTCTGAAATTTACACGAACTGCAAAATCAAACATACACTTATTGAAATCCGATGTACAAAACTTTTGTCGAAGACAGATTGCACTGATGGGGAATGATTTTCCGAAATGTGCACATGTGGCACATTATACTTTTACTGGAATTTGTGTTATATAACTACGAGGGTTGTTTCGAGAATTCGGAAAATATCTCGATTATTCATTACTAAGAAAATAAATCAAAATCTACCCCGAAACCGAAACGAGAGCTTGATTTAGATGCACATCATGGCACATCAAAATTTAACTGGTTTTTGTATTATATATTTTATAGAAGTTGTTACAAAATTGCATTTTTTCCCGTTGTAGTAAACCCATAAACAACAGTAGCAAAAAGAAACAAAAAACTCTCAACCGTCTAAAATTATACGTCCATTATCATAATAGAAGCAGATAAAGGTGAAACAATTGTTATAATAGACAAAGACTTCTATAAGGCGAAAGTTCTGGACCAGCTTAAAGATTGGGAATACTTGCTAGATTCCATTGATAAAAGCCATATATAGTTTTTTTATGAAACTATACATACAATAATTAAATGACACATATTTTTTAGTAAATTAATAAAATATATTTTGCATAATTTGATAAGCGAACTGATTAAAATGATTTGTCAGGTAGATCTGAATTTTTGCCAAACTTTGATATTACACCATTTAAATTTACCAACTATCTATAAAATGTCCAAATACTTTCAACACTTTGTGTAAGAAAAGCAAAAATCTTTTATTTGGTGACATCTGTTGCATAATAGTAAGGTACGTAGTTGCTTCTTTCACAACATAAATTAGACACGCATCAACTTGATAAAAGAAAACGGGAAGACCAACGCGAATTATATCTTTCATTGGTAAATCAAACAAAATTTAAAGTAATTTTACAGTTTTGTTTGGACAATTCAGCTATTGATGTTAATAAATGGTATGTGAAAAAAAATTTAAAAACATGCTTTAAATTATAACAAGGTAAACATAGATCAAACATAATGGCGATTAAACGTTTATATCTTTCAAAATTATAAAACTACAATACAATACTTTAAGGACTTTTGTCAGGATGTTATTAAAATTCACAAATTATTGTTGTAATAATAAAACAAAAATACCTGTGCTTGTGCATTTCACAATCACAAAAACAAAATAAAAACTTTGAAAACTTTGAAAATTAACTACTGACGCGTTAGCGCGGACGGCAGTGGATTGTCCTATAGAGGCCTCGCGAGTGAGCGAGGAGAATACCTCGCAAACGGTTCATCTGGGAGGAACGCACTCTGGCCGGCAAAGGGTTTCTCGGGTAACCAAACCGGATGATCGGCCGACGGCTTCAGCCGGAACGGCCATGGGCTGTCGGACAGAGGCCTCGCGAGGTGACTACCTCGCAAACTGTTCATCGGGGGAAAACGTACCTTGGTGGGGTAACAGTTTCACGAATAACGAAGACCGCATGTCAGGCAGAACGCGTCTGCGAGGATGGCAGTAGATTGTAGGATGAAGACCTCGCGAGGAGGATACCTCGCAAACGGTTCAGCGGGGAAGAAGGCCCATCGACCGACAAACACTTTCTCGAGTAATTAAGACCGCACGGTAGGCCGGACGCTTCAGCCGGAATGGACATGGGCTGTCGGACAGAGGCCTCACGAGGTGCATACCTCGCAACCCGTTCAGCAGGGAGAAACGTACTTTGGCCGGCAAACACTATCTCGAGTAACTAAGACCGCACGGTAGGCCGGACGCTTCAACCGGAATGGTCATGGGCTGTCGGACAGAGGCCTCGCGAGGTGACTACCTCGCAACCCGTTCAGCGGGGAGAAACAGATTGGCCGGCAAACACTATCTCGAGTAACTAAACCGCACGATAGGCCGGGCTCTTCAGTCGAAATGGCCGTGGGCTGTCGGACAGAGGCCTCGCGAGGTGACTACCTCGCAAACCGTTTAGCGGGGAAGAACGCACATCGGCCGACAAAAAGTACCTTGGCCCGCAAACACTATCTCGAGTAAGGTAGACTGCACGATAGGCCGGTCGCTTCAGCTGGAATGGCCATGGGCTGTCGGACAGAGGCCTCACGAGGTGACTACCTCGCGAACCGTTCATCGGGGAGAGACGTACCTTGGCCGGCAAACACTATGTCGAGTAATGAAGACCACACGATAGGCCGGACGCTTCAACCGGAATGGCCATGAGCTGTCGGACAGACGCCTCGCGAGGTGACTACCGTTAATTGGCAAAATTAGTTATATACGTGGATTTCCAACAAGAAAGTGATCCCGGAGGCTCTGAAAGGGTAAGCACCTCCTGTCAAGCTAGCTACACCTGTATCGTGTAAACATTTTCTTGGTAATTTCACAAAAAACGCTAAATGAACCAGCTGTACAAAAAGAAACATCAACAAAAGAATTAGCTATATTTCAACTGAACAGATCAAAACAAATTTGATAATGGGTTAAAATATTAAACCATATCTGACAAAAATATACTGAACCAAAACAAAACTGATATTGGTTAATTGTACAAAACCATATCTCAAATTGGTATACTGTACCAAACTATATGTGATCTGAATCTACTGTCGTAAATCATATTTGATCTCGTGTATTGAGCAAACCATATTTTATCCAGATATACTGTACCAAACCACTTTTCCATCTTGTGTATTGTAACAAATTATACATTTACAGGCGTACTAAACCAAACCATATCGCACCTTTTAAACTGTGTCAAACCATATATAACTTGGTATAATGCACAAAACCATATCCGAACCGAGTAAACTCTGCTTAACTATATCTTGCCTGAGTATACACTGCCAAACCATGTGTGATCTGGTACTCTATACGAATTTATAAATGACTACTTAGGAAAATTGTGCCGAACCACATCAGGACTGATATACTGAAGAAAAACATAAATGACCGGGTATGTTGTACCACACATATATGACTTTGTATAATGTATCAAACAAGATCTGTCTTGGTATAACACAACAAACCCTATCTGAAATTATATATTACTAAACCCTGAAAATTGTACATTGTAAAAAACCATAAGTGACCTAGGTTTACCATTGCAAACAATATGTGTTTGTGCCGAACCACATCAGGACTGATATACTGAAGAAAAACATAAATGACCGGGTATGTTGTACCACACATATATGACTTTGTATAATGTATCAAACCAGATCTGTCTTGGTATAACACAACAAACCCTATCTGAAATTATATATTACTAAACCCTGAAAATTGTACATTGTAAAAAACCATAAGTGACCTAGGTTTACTATTGCAAACAATATGTGTTTGTGCCGAACCACATCAGGACTGATATACTGAAGAAAAACATAAATGACCGGGTATGTTGTACCACACATATATGACTTTGTATAATGTATCAAACCAGATCTGTCTTGGTATAACACAACAAACCCTATCTGAAATTATATATTACTAAACCCTGAAAATTGTACATTGTAAAAAACCATAAGTGACCTAGGTTTACTATTGCAAACAATATGTGTTTGTGCCGAACCACATCAGGACTGATATACTGAAGAAAAACATAAATGACCGGGTATGTTGTACCACACATACATTATTAAATGATACATAGCTTTTAGTAAATGAATGAATTACATTTTGCATAATTGGAAAAACGAACCGATTAAAATGATTTGTCAATCGAAATGAATTTTTGCCCATTTTTTATATTACACCATTTAAATTAACCAAATATTGAAAAAAATGTACAAATAATTTCAACGTTTTGTGTCAGAAAAGTAAAATCTTTTATTTGGTGGCATGTGTTGCATAATATTTCACAACGTAAATTAGGCAAACATCAACTTGATTTACCTATCTATCAAGCAAATTTTAAAATATTCAAATCAATTTAAAGATTAAAATAAAAAATATATCTCTATAATTTCATGTCACAGCTCATGGACACATATAAAAGCGACTCAGATTTTTTACCGATAAAAGAAAACGGGAAGACCAACGCGAATTCTATCTTCCATTCGTAAATCAAACAAGAATTTAAAGTAATTTTATAGTTTTTATTGGACAATTCGGCTGTTGATGTTAATAAATGGTATGTAAAAAAAACTTAAAAACATGTTATAAATAATAACAAGGTAAACATATATCAAACATTATGGCGACAGAAAATGAATGAATTTAAAACGTTTAGATCTTTCAAAATTATAAAACTACAATACAATATTTTAAAGACTTTCGCCATGATGTCATGAAAATTCACAAATTATTGTTGTAATTATAATAAAAAATACCATTGCGTGTCCATATCACAATCCCAAAAACAAAGTAAAAACTTTGAAAACTGGCAAATTAAGTTATATGCTTGAGCTTCCATCAGAAAGTGAGGCCGGGTACTCTGAAAGGGTAAGCACCTCCTGTCTAGCTAGCTACACCCGTCACGTATAAACATTTTCTTGGTAATTTAACAAAACGCTAAATGAACCAGCTGTACAAAAAGAAACATCAACAAAAGAATTAGCTACATTTAAACTGAACAGATCAAAACAAGTTTGATAATGGGTTAATATATTAAACCATATCAGACAAAAATAAACTGAACCAAAACAAAACTGATATTGGTTTATTGTACAAAACCATACCTGACATAAACATAAAACATAAAAAGCAACTCCCATCCACACTCTGGATTTAACAGAAGAATATTTTAATCTCAAATTTAATGGATTCTTCCCCGCATAATGACAATAAGTCCATTAATCTTTGTATTCTTCTATTTCACAATTATTATATTCTGGATACATAATGAGGTATTTGTTCCTCTCATAAACTGCTTCGCATTATATTTGTATTTTTTAGTTTATAGCATTCCAGACAATTAATTATATAATCACTTTTCTATCTTCTTTAAATTTCAATAAGAAAGCTGACAATAGTCAATGAAACTTTTTCATGAGGCATATGTGACCTAGTTTACTATAACAAATCATATGTGATCTGGTGTACTGTACCAGAACCATATGTAATCATTATACTGTACTAAACCCTATGTGTCCTGGATATACTGTAGCGAACTATATTTGGCCTGGTATATTCTGTCAAAGCATTTTATTTTGGGGTACTACTGGGTTTACTAAATTATATCTGACATAGGTATACTGTACTAATGAATACGAGATCGGGGTATCATGAAACCATATCTGATCTTGTATTGCACTAACTATATTTGCAGAGGTAAAATCAAACAATATCTGACCTTTGTTTAGTGTATCAAACAATTTCCGATAATACCTTATGTAAACAAAAAACAAACACTTCAGGTTTGTGATAGTCAAAAACAAGAACCAATTCATTTAAAAATAACCAGATCTTGTTGGTCTAAATTGACTATCAGAAATATTTCCACAAATAAGATCAATATTAATCAGGTCATTATGCCGACAAAAATATTATTGAACTTTCAAATATACAACTATCAGCAATTTTTAAAGAGATTTTCCTCAGAATGCCATTATAAGTCACCAAGTTTTACTTGTTATCTTTTTTCCTGTTCATGAAAAAACAAAATTTAGGAACAAGCTTTTTTGGAAAGATCCTTCAACAAAAACTACTAAACTATTGTAATCAATAACCCAAATTTTACCATACTGAACCAAATTTGACCAAGAATAAAATACCAAATTATTTCCTTGTTGGTAGGAAAACCAAAAGTATAACATAAGAAGCACCTGTGAAGTTTGTAGGATGTCAAGCACAGATTGTCGTGAAACTTGTCCACATGTCTATACACTAAAACCTGTAAGTAAGACGAGTAACAGTAATGCAAATAAAACTCAATAGAAACAATCAATACCATTATGCTATATTCAATAAATTTCGAACAATGTGCATTTTTTGTAAAGCATTGATGTTTGTTATTATTTTGTTTCGTATTTCAGTACTTAATATATTGACTCACGGCACAAATAAAAAGGAAAATCGATATTATAAAACATTGATGCAAGATCTTTGTGAAAAATGTTTAAAAAAAATGTAATTTTATAATACATTATCCAGTCTTTTATTAATATTATCTGTGATATAACTGGCTTTAATCAGCTTATTATTTTCAAAATATTATTCAATTTATATCTGTTCAATATTTATATATTTTAATTTTTAACATATTCTAGCCGCGAATAACTGCAATAATGCTGATGCGGCTTTAAACAAAAATTCAATCACTCACTCACTCACTCACTCACTCACTCACTCACTCACTCACTCACTCACTCACTCATTCACGCACTTACTCATTCACTATTATAAAAATCCATTAGACATGAGAAAATACATATTGATTCCTAGTGAAAATCGACAGTCACATTGCAAGCGTCATTTATACACATATATCAAATAACTTTAAAATTCTGGTTTATCAAAATATAATATGTCAATATAATATATATATGGCTTAACCAGAAACCTTAGCTATTGCAAGTAGCCTACATCCTTTAAAATTTTGGTTTTTATTAAAATATAATATGTCAATATATATGTCTTTACCAGAAACTTTAACTATTCAAGAATTCTACATCCTATCTACGATCTCATGACCATATAACACATAATTAAATAAACAATAATAACAAAGTACCTTAGGTGAAATTTTGCTAACATTTATCCTTCTAGGAACTTATCAAGCTTAACATAACAACTATTGGTCTTAATTTCAAATCTCTTGGGCGAAGAGTTTTAATACAACCACAATTTGATGAAATTGCATTTTGGATTTCTTTGCTTTTGTGGGGGTTAACCTTACCGTATATAAATCATTCTACAAGAAACCATATAGACCCTATAATTATAAATTTGTCAAGTGCAAAACTTGTTTACTATTTCTCGTGGGTGTCGCCAAGGCGACCCTCTCTCACCTAATGTTTTTCTCCTGTGTGCTGAAATTCTAGCAATAATGATACGAATGAACACAGATATAAACAAAACAAAAATAGCAGTCCTTGTTCATATCACAATCCCAAAAACAAAGTAAAAACTTTGCAAACTGGCAAAATATGTGATACACGTGAACTTCCATCAAGGAAGTGAGGCCGGGTGCTCCGGAAGGGTAAGCACCTCCTGTTTAGCTAGCTACACCCGCCACGTGCAAGTCAATTTTGAGAATGAAAGGAACAAAGAACTATGGTAAGTGAAATATATCCAGTATAAGTTGGGATACAGTGACTACATACTTATCAACAATATTATAATGACGGCCATAAAACTTTTTAAGGGCCCTGATTAGCCCAGACTTGCAATATCCTTGTGTCAACAATTAATTGTAAGTAATTTGCTTCGTTGCAGAAAGTTCCCATAGTGGGAACAAGCTCTACCGTACCGTATTAACTGTGAAACATATACACCATACACAGGAGAAGCAGGGATATTACTGCAAAGAAACGGAAAGTTGACAATAGAAAAATTGAAGTCATCACGTTTGTCGTATAGCTTTAGATGTAACCTTTCATTGGTGTCATAATTGAGGTATAAGTCCAAATATGAAGCAGAACATGGAAAATCTGTCGTGTCTTTTATTTCAAGCTCACTTGGATAGATGACATTCACATATTCTCCAAATTTGTTACTATTTAGAGAAAGAACGTCATCTATATATCTGTATGTGTAGTTGAATGATTTAGCGACAGTCTTTTTTCCAGATTTGACAAGTTTCTGTAAAACTTCTGATTCATATGAATAAAGAAACAAATCAGCAAGCAAAGGTGCACAGTTTGTGCCCATTGGTATACCGATTGTTTGTTGAAAGATAATATTGCCAAACACAACAAATATGTTGTCTAGTCAAAAATTCTAACATATTGTTGATGTTATCTTCAGTATATTTTTGTTTGCAGTCTGTATGGTGTTTTACAAAATAACCAGAATCCCTGTTGAGCACTAGATATTTATATCTTGGTTTTCCGTTTTTGTAAAAGAATGAAAAGTGAATGATTTGTTTTAGACGTTCTTTCAATTTAGCATGAGGGATAGTGGTGTAAAGGGTAGAAAAATCAAAAGTTTTTATACTTTTTACCGAAGATAGAGTATTAGAGACAAAATGGTCAAGTAGTTCTTTAGAATTTTTGAGAATCCACATTTGGTTGATGCCAGATGCAGAATAGACTTTATCTGAATAAGTCTGAAGGCCATCTTTGACGACTGTCAAAATTTGTGTTAGAATTACTGATAATGTTTTAGTAGTACATTTAGAGGAACCTGCTATATATCTTTCCTTGTATGGATTTTTGTGAAGTTTTGGAATCCAATACCGGTAAGGCAGGTCAAGTTCTTCCTGTTTTAAATTGATACCGAAAAACTCAAGGACTCCCCTATGATTGGAAAGAACTTAATCTTTTGTAAAATTAGTTTTGGTATAAGTAGGATTCTCCGATATACTATCTAAACCAAGCTCCTTAATAAGACATTCAACATAGAATTTCTTACAAACGAAAATAATGTTATTAGAAGCTTTATCAGCAGGGACAACAACATACCTGTTATGTATATCAGTAAGGACTGCAGAAACCTCAGGGTCCCTGAGCACTAAAGAAGGTTTAGTACCCATAGGCCCATTAAGTTTTGCAATCCTTGACTTGACAAAATTTCTAATTGTCCTTATCCAGTCGGATAAAGTATCAAGCTATACTTCTTCTAATTTAGCCCAACCTCTAGCATACTCTTCAACAGAATCCATAATAATTTTGAAATTCTGTCCCCAAGTAAAAGGTTGAGATTCCCTGTATTTAGGGCCTTTTGAAAGAAGACATCTTAATTTAGTAATCTCAATAATATTGAGATCACCTGTTACTACATGCTTCAGCTGGTTTATAAATATATGGGGACGCTGAGCAAGAGCAGGTAGGTGGAGTAAAGTTATGAAAGTTTAGGCACTGCAAAGGGTATCATTATAAATAACGAAGAATACAAAATTTCACAATTTGCAGATGATACATCTTTTATATTGGATTCGCTCTGAAAAATCACTGAATACTTGTCTACAAACATGAAGTAATTTTGGTAGTATGTCTGGTCTCTTAATTAATTTTATAACACGAATATTATCTGAATTGGTTAAAATATATTCTTCGACGTTAATTTATGTACAGTAAGTAAATAAGTTTGGGGCAAAACAACTTTCACTTTGTAAGGCATAGATTTTAACGTACATCTAGAGAAGATGGTAAAAATAAATTATAAAAAAAGGTATTAAGATAAAGACAATGATTTATCAGTGGTCAAAAAGACAATTAACACCTTATGGGAAAATAATAGTATTAAAAACTCTGATAAATCCTATTCTTAATAATTTATTTTGATCATTACCATATCCACCGCCTAACTTTTTTTAAAACAATGAATAAACTGTTTTATAGTTTTATTTGAGACAGGAAACCCGACAATATAAAACGAAGTTTTACTGAGTCAGTCTTATATAAATGAAGGGCTCAAAATGAAAAATCTGGAAAACATTGTAAAAAGTTTTAAACTAACATGGATAAGACGCATAACGTTAACGGATCAAAATGGCAGTGACTATTTTCACATACTTTAAATACTGAAAATTTCTTAATATATGAAAGAGACTTTTGGAAAATTAAACTGGGTACTATAAGCAATAGTTTTGGAAAGATGTTATAAAAGGCTTTATTGGATTGTTAGGGTCTATTAAGCCAGGTAATAGGAAAATCTTAGTACAGTAAAGGTATATACAGTGCAACTTCCGAATACCGGCCATTCTAAAAAACCGATCACCTCCACATACCAAACACGCCGGACCGGTCCCGAATTTATCCTTCTTTGTTTATATTAAAATAGACTTCTATAAACTGGCCCCTCTGAATTCCGAACACCGGCCTATTCCAGTGTCGAAAGCATGTAACATCTTAATAATTTACTTCCGAAAACCGGCCTTAGGGAGTCGCAATGCATCAATGAACCGTAACGGACAGGTGATTTTCTATCTGCTAATCTGATTACTGAAAAAAACAACGTATCGTAATGTACACATCATTGTACTGGTGGACGGAATTACCTGTGCAAATATGATTGAATAAATAATTTAATCGATTTTAATTTGTTTCCTTAATTGTTCGATAATCTAATTATTACAATTAATGTCTTTCTTATTTTTTTGATTTCTTTATTTTGAGTTTTTTACCCGTCAAGTACCCTTCACTTGAATACCCGCGCAATGCAAAAAAATTAAGAAATATTTTTTTATTTAAACATCATTATTTTCTTTCTTTTTATTTATTTAGACACATTATGTCAGCATGATCCGGAAACCGGTCACTAGAGATACCGAATAAGCTTGTTTCATTTTCAACCGTAAACAGTAACTTGTGTCACGCGGCCTGACTAACACAAACAGCACACATGTTTCCGTTTTGGATATTGTACATTTGTTTGTAATAATCTGCCAGTTTGTATGCTTTGGATTTATACACAAGGTACTTGTTAAGTTCAAGAATTACATGCAAGACCAATGGTTATAAAAATGTATTGATATTTACGTTTTTTGTAAATTCACCGTTTGAAAAAATTCTAAAAACCGGCCAATTCCTCGGTCCAACACGAGGCCGGTTTTTGGAAGTTGCCCTGTATAATGTTATTTACTTCGTTAATGACTTGGGAAATTTATGAAGTTTGTCGAATTTAAATATATATATAATATTGATGAGAACTTTCTAAATTTTGAAGGAATGATTAAAGCAGTCAAAAAGTTACTACTATTATAAAAAATTGAAAATGATTCGACAAAAATACCGAATCCACTGATACCTTTTTATTTAACTTGTTTTATAGAAGCTAAAACAAGATGCAAATCAATGTATAACAGATTACAAACTCATTGGATGAAACCAAACGATCAGATTAAATGGTATAGTATATTTGATACAAACTGCTTTGAATTGGAATAGATGAGTATATTAGTTTACAGGATTACTAAGAGTACTTGTTTTAGCTGGTTCGAGTATAGAATTAACAACCATATTTTAACTACAAATGGATTCTTACATAAATTCTTCCTTCTCCAAACTGCACTTTTTGTTACAGTCACCAAGAGACAATTGACCACCTATTTTCGGAATACCCTGAAACAAAAACTCTGGCAAAATCCTATTTTCTTAATTGCAGCTAAATGCAAGACAGAATTTAATTTTAATAAAAAACATATTTTATTTGGAATAACTAGCCAAAATAGCATTATAGAAAACATATTAATTTTGGCAACCACATTCTTTATTTATAAAACTAAATGTGTTGAAAGTAAATTTTCTTTGAATGCCTTAATATCATACTTACAATATATGTATAGAACTGAAAAAATTACATCTTCTTGCGATACAAGCCTTATTGTATGAAATTGCTCCCTCTATTCTCGTTAATATTTTATGAACTTGGTATATATTTACCAGTACACTTATTTTAGGAACTAAGCACATATACGTCCCCATCTAAACTTTTAAGAAGGTCTTAACTTTGGAAGATATTCAACATCGAATGCTACATATAATATTCACGTGGCTATAGTTCTAAGCAATACAGTTATGATTACGGACGTATGTGACTTCTCTTCAAACCGGTTTTGTCATTGTTATGTAATAAATTACAAGGTCTTGGTCACGGGTACGGATTTGCTCAGCGTTTCGACATCATAAATATATTGTTTCGAACGCTGAGCTACCTATACTGGTGTAGTCTCAATAATTTCAATTTGGTTATTTGTGTATTATGTATTTTGTGTCGTTATATGATTGTGCTGTTGTAAAATGATATATATAAAATAAAAAAGTACAAAACTATATGATTCCGGAAAAATTATTAAGCAAAGTTCTGAAATTTACACGAACTGCAAAATCAAACATACACTTATTGAAATCCGATGTACAAAACTTTTGTCGAAGACAGATTGCACTGATGGGGAATGATTTTCCGAAATGTGCACATGTGGCACATTATACTTTTACTGGAATTTGTGTTATATAACTACGAGGGTTCTTTGGAAATTCGGAAAATATCTCGATTATTCATTACTAAGAAAATAAATCAAAATCTACCCCGAAACCGAAACAAGAGCTTGATTTAGATGCACATCTGGCACATCAAAATTTAACTGGTTTTTGTATTATATATTTTATAGAAGTTGTTTACAAAATTGCATTTTTTCCCGTTGTAGTAAACCCATAAACAACAGTAGCAAAAAGAAACAAAAAACTCTCAACCGTCTAAAATTATACGTCCATTATCATAATAGAAGCAGATAAAGGTGAAACAATTGTTATAATAGACAAAGACTTCTATAAGGCGAAAGTTCTGGACCAGCTTAAAGATTGGGAATACTGCTAGATTCCATTGATAAAAGCCATATATAGTTTTTTATATGAAACTATACATACAATAATTAAATGACACATATTTTTTAGTAAATTAATAAATTATATTTTGCATAATTTGATAAGCGAACTGATTAAAATGATTTGTCAGTAGATCTGAATTTTTGCCAAACTTTGATATTACACCATTTAAATTTACCAACTATCTATAAAATGTCCAAATACTTTCAACGCTTTGTGTAAGAAAAGCAAAAATCTTTTATTTGGTGACATGTGTTGCATGATATTAAGGTAGTTGCTTCTTTCAAAACATAAATTAGACACGCATCAACTTGATTTACCTACCTATCAAGCAAATTATAAAATTCTCAAATCACTTTAAAAATTCGAATTAAAAATACATCTTTATCATGTCACAGATCATGGACACAAAAAAGACGACTTAGAATTTTTACGAATAAAAGAAAACGGGAAGACCAACGCGAATTATATCTTTCATTGGTAAATCAAACAAAATTTAAAGTAATTTTACAGTTTTGTTTGGACAATTCAGCTATTGATGTTAATAAATGGTATGTGAAAAAGAAATTTAAAAACATGCTTTAAATTATAACAAGGTAAACATAGATCAAACATGATGGCGATTAAACGTTTATATCTTTCAAAATTATAAAACTACAATGCAATACTTTAAGGACTTTCGTCAGGATGTTATTAAAATTCACAAATTATTGTTGTAATAATAAAACAAAAATACCTGTGCTTGTCCATTTCACAATCACAAAAACAAAATAAAAACTTTGAAAACTGGCAAAATTAACTACTGACGCGTTAGCGGGGACGGCGATGGATTGTCCTATAGAGGCCTAGCGAGTGAGCGAGGAGAATACCTCGCAAACGGTTCATCTGGGAGGAACGCACTCTGGCCGGGAAAGGGTTTCTCGGGTAACCAAGACCGGATGATCGGCCGACGGCTTCAGCCGGAACGGCCATGGGTGACTACCTCGCAAACCGTTTAGCGGGGAAGAACGCACAAAAAGTACCTTGGCCCGCAAACACTATCTCGAGTAAGGTAGACCGCACGATAGGCCGGACGCTTCAGCCGGAATGGCCATGGGCTGTCGGACAGAGGCCTCACGAGGTGACTACCTCGCGAACCGTTCATCGCGGAGAGACGTACCTTGGACGGCAAACATTATCTCCAGTAAGTCAGACCGCACGATAGGCCGGACGCTTCAGCCGGAATGGCCATGGGCTGTCGTACAGAGGCCTCACGAGGTGACTACCTCGCAAACTGTTCATCGAGGAGAGACGTACCTTGGCCGGCAAACACTATGTCGAGTAAGTCAGACCACACGATAGGCCGGACGCTTCAGCCGGAATGGCCATGGGCTGTCGGACAGAGGCCTCGCGAGATGACTACCGTTAATTGGCAAAATTAGTTATATACGTGAACTTCCAACAAGAAAGTGATGGCGGGGGCTCTGAAAGGGTAAGCACCTCCTGTCTAGCTAGCTACACCCGTTACGTATAAACATTTTCTTGGTAATTTCACAAAAACGCTAAATGAACCAGCTGTACAAAAAGGAACATCAACAAAAGAATTAGCTATATTTAAACTGAACAGATCAAAACAAATTTGATAATGGGTTAATATATTAAACCATATCTGACAAAAATATACTGAACCAAAACAAAACTGATATTGGTTAATTGTACAAAACCATATCTCAAATTGGTTTACTGTACCAAACTATATGTGATCTGAATCTACTGTCGTAAATCATATTTGATCTCGTGTATTGAGCAAACCATATTTTATCCAAATATACTGTACCAAACCACTTTTCCAACTTTTATATTGTAACAAATTATACATTTACAGGCGTACTAAACCAAACCATATCGCACCTTTTAAACTGTGTCAAACCATATATAACTTGGTATAATGCACAAAACCATATCCGAACCGAGTAAACTCTGCTTAACTATATCTTGCCTGAGTATACACTGCCAAACCATGTGTGATCTGGTACTCTATACGAATTTATAAATGACAACTTAGGAAAATTGTGCCGAACCACATCAGGACTGATATACTGAAGAAAAACATAAATGACCGGGTATGTTGTACCACACATATATGACTTTGTATAATGTATCAAACCAGATCTGTCTTGGTATAACACAACAAACCCTATCTGAAATTATATATTACTAAACCCTGAAAATTGTACATTGTAAAAAACCATAAGTGACCTAGGTTTACTATTGCAAACATTATGTGTTTGTGCCAAACCACATCAGGACTGATATACTGAAGAAGAACATAAATGACCGGGTATGTTGTACTACACATATATGACTTTGTATAATGTATCAAACCAGATCTGTCTTGGTATAACACAACAAACCCTATCTGAAATTATATATTACTAAACCCTGAAAATTGTACATTGTAAAAAACCATAAGTGATCTGGGTATACTATTGCAAACAATATGTGACCTGCTATACTCTGATAAACCATGTTTTTGTGTACAGTACCATCCAGGACGTTAGTTAACCAAAATGGGTATACTATTGCAAACAATATGTGACCTGCTATACTCTGATAAACCATGTTTTTGTGTACAGTACCATCCAGGACGTTAGTTAACCAAATCGTACATGCCTTAGATATTCTGTACTTAACAATAATTGATCTGGGTATAATGTACTAAAAACCAAGATATATACAAGATATACTTTGTCAATCGAACTGAATTTTTGCCCATTTTTTATATTACACCATTTTAATTTACCAAATATTGATAAAATGTACAAATAATTTCAACGTTTTTGTCAGATAAGTCAAATCTTTTATTTGGTGGCATGTGTTGCATAATATTTCACAACATAAATTAGGCAAACATCAACTTGATTTACCTATCTATCAAGCAAATTTTAAAATATTCAAATCAATTTAAAAATTAAAATAAAAAAAACATCTTTATAATTTCATGTCACAGATCATGGACACATATAAAAGCGACTCAGATTTTTTACCGATCAAAGAAAACGGGAAGACCAACGCGAATTCTATCTTCCATTCGTAAATCAAACAAGAATTTAAAGTAATTTTATAGTTTTGTTTGGACAATTCGGCTATTGATGTTAATAAATGGTATGTGAAAAAAAAACTTAAAAACATGCTATAAATAATAACAAGGTAAACATAATTATATCAAACATTATGGCGACAGAATATCAATGAATTTAAAACGTTTAGATCTTTCAAAATTATAAAACTAAAATACAATATTTTAAAGACTTTCGTCATGATGTCATTAAAATTCACAAATTATTGTTGTAATTATAATAAAAAATACCATTGCGTGTCCATATCACAATCCCAAAAACTAAGTAAAAACTTTGAAAACTGGCAAATTAAGTTATATGCTTGAGCTTCCATCAGAAAGTGAGGCCGGGTACTCTGAAAGGGTAAGCACCTCCTGTCTAGCTAGCAACACCCGTAACGTATAAACATTTTCTTGGTAATTTCACAAAAACGCTAAATGAACCAGCTGTACAAAAGAAACATCAACAAAAAAATTAGCTATATTTAAACTGAACAGATCAAAACAAGTTTGATAATGGGTTAATATATTAAACCATATCTGACAAAAATAGACTGAACCAAAACAAAACTGATATTGGTTTATTGTACAAAACCATACCTGACATTAGTATATTGTACCAACCAATATGTGACCTGAATTTACTGTAGTAAATCATATTTGATCTCGTGTATTGTAGCAAACCATATTTTATCCAGATATACTGTACCAAACCCCTTTTCGAACTTATATATTGTACAAGTAATTCATTAACAGGTGTACCAAACCAAATCATATCTTACCTTTTAAGCTGTGCTAAACTATATCTAACTTGGTATAATGCACAAAACCATACCCAACCCGAGCAAACTTTGCTTTACCATATCTTGCCAGGGTATACTGTGGCAAACCATATGTGATCTGTTACACTATACCAATTCATAAATGGCTACTTAAGAAAATTGTACCGAACCATATCAGGACTGGTATATTGAAGAAAAACAGAAATAACCGGGTATACTGTACCACACATATATGACTTTGTATAATATGTATCAAACCAAATCTGTTTTGGTATAAAAAAGGAAACCATATCTGAACTTATATATTACTAAACCCTGGAACTTGTACATTTTGAAAAACCATAAGTGACCTAGGTATACTGTAGTAAACAATATGTGACCTGGTATACTCTGTTTTTTGTGTACAGTACCAAACCATATTTGACTTAGGTATACTGTGCAAAACAATAATTGATCTAGGTATAATGTGCTAAAAAACCAAGATATATACAATATATACTGTTTGAAACCATATCTGACCTTGGTATAGTGTATCAAACAATTTCCGATCTTCGGTATTGCTAAAAACCATATATATCAAGACCTGGTACATTGTACCAAACCATATCTGCTTTGGTGTATTGTACCAAACTTACCGAACCTAGTCTAATGTACTAAACCACATGTGACTAGCTCTTGTCCAGTTTGAATTTCACTGACGTTATATAAACCATATAAATCATCATCTTTATTGTGTAAGAAATAATAACTGATTTTACTGTACCAAACCAAAAAACCAAATCTGACCTGGAATAAAACGCGAAACTTTTTTTGACTAGGGTTTACTGTAACAATACATCGGACCTAGGTTTATTGTACAAAATTACATGTAACCCGGATTTACCACACTGAACCAGATTTGTATAAAATACTGAACCATTTTCTAAATGGTAGGCACCTGCTAAATAACCCTTCCTGCTAAGTTTGTGGGATGTCAAGCACAGATTGCCATTAAACTTGTCAATAACATCCTTTGCATTAACATGTTTGTCATAAAACTTTGAATGTAGCCTTCAATTGAAGTGATAATGAATATATAAATAAAATTACAAAGCAGATCATTATGAATTAGTCGTACGTTTAAAATTAACGAAAATGAATCAAACAAATAATTTAGCATTTTATGGAAGAATAAGAGTTCCTTACTTTGCTCGATCGAAATTTTTCAGTTCCTTAATTGCTGGTACCAAATTTTTCAATAAGTTTGTCATCAATCAAATCAAATTAAAAAAAAACTTATCTAAGTAATTAGATCTACATAAAGGAAATCTATCAAGCTATTTATTAAGAAAAAATATCTAATGCAGTATATATGTGTATACGGTAAAATGCGTTTTTACGTCCACCGTTCTATTTATATTACCGTAATTACCTCAAGCTTTTTGACGTTACTTCTTCTTCAAAAAGATTATTTCACTACGTATTACAGCAACTGGTGAGTATCAATCTAAATATATTTATCTGTATATCCATACAGTCAATCCTGAAGTATTGACCAGAACATGTTAGTGGCAGAAACAGAAATAAAAAGAAAATATCATATTGTTACTTGTTTTAAAAACAGTGTACATTAATATCGTGTTGCTTTCAAGTTTGTTATATGTTCTTAATTGCTTTTTGTCATCTCATAAGTTATAAGAAACTTCAATTTGTTTGTGACTGATCAATAAAAATGAAAATGAAATGCCTACCAAACGATTGTGTCAATTGGATCGAAACGATGTAAATATATAATACAAATAATTCTAAAACATACCTCTTGAACCTGGTTATCCATGTAGTGTTAAAGGAACTGTAAATCAATGCCGATATGTTATTTATCCGGAATGAAAAATATTCCTTAAATGTCTGTTCTTGATTTTTATCATGTAAATCAACGTCACAATATATGCTTCCAACGCACATGAAAAGGTTCTTTTTAAATATATGGTTTCATGAAACTTTTGACGAAAACTTTTTAAATCAATAACATTATCGACAAACACGTTATGAGAGGTATTTATATATGCATATAACACTTAATTTTTTTATCATAATGTAATATGTCAATATATATGCCTTTATCAGAAACATTTACTATTTCAGTAGTCTATTCCTTATCTACCTTAACAAAACACAAAGTTTTTATATGCACACACACAAACACACACACACACACACGCACACACACACACACACACACACACAAACTACAGGTATTCTTAATTCCAACTATATATATATATATATATATATATATATATAGAGAGAGAGAGAGAGAGAGAGAGAGAGAGAGAGGAGAGAGAGAGAGAGAGAGAGGATCTTGCATGAGTGCTTATGTAAAATTGACTTTATTAAACGAGTTGAATAATTTTTTATGCAACGAGCCTTGGCGAGTTGCATAAAACATTATTTAACGAGTTTAATAAATTCAATATTACATAAACACGAATGTAAGATTCTATTTATTATATAATCTCATAAAAACGGTTTTTTTCGTAGATTTAAAACTTGTCTTCTCATTATAAGAAAACAGCTGAGATTGACCGAAATACAAGTTAACGTAACCGTGTACATGCGCCAAAAGTAATCCTGCTTTTAAAACATTAAAAGTAAATAATAGTCTGTCCGCAGATACAAAAAAACCCAAACATTTTCAATTTAAATACAATGTATCTTCTTTAAGAAGAAAAGTACAAAAGTATCAGCTAAATTTTGAATCAACAAAGAGTGTGTCAAATGAGAACTAGGTGAATTGTGTGACGTCATAGCGCGCGCACTCTGGAATGTCAACAACAAGGAGAAGGATTTACAGACACGTGTTACTCGGAATCGCTATCCATGATTATTCTGGTTCGTGTTTTAGGAACTGGTGATTTGTTTTGATAAATATGGATTCGATTGTTTCCTCTAGTGACTGGTCATTCCAAAAATGCTTTGGAATCTGCCATGTTTAACAAATGCATTACTGATTGTTGATTATTGGATGATGACTGTTGCGAAAGAGTGAAGTTTTCAACTAATGGAGGCTGTACTAGATGATTGTGAGGATTTAATCTAGTTTATGCTGGCTGTCCATGGAGTATTTTGGAAATTTCTTTGTGTTGATCGGTATTTATGTGTCTTTTCCGTCTATGTAAACGTTCTCGCCAATGTTTACGTCAGCCATGTTTGTTGTTAAAGTAAAAGACGGTGCGTAAGGATATAACTTAATTTACACGCTTTTATGACGTCACACTCATTCAATACGATTTTTATTGTATGACCGTATTACACGGATTATTTTGTAGATTATATAATATATATATATATATATATATATATATATATATATATATATATATATATATATATATAGTTTCTCATGCTCAGTATTAACGCTAAGAGGATCTTTAAGAGGATCTTCTTATAGTGGGAATTATATAGCTCATGCGGTACACTTTTCGTAAAATAAACAACATTAAGAGATGGCTATACAATAAAAACTGGTTTAAACAACAAAAATTGATTGATAAAAAATTGTTAACATTCTCTGGGATTCTTCCAGCCTGACAAAATTCTCACAACTGAAAAATGACCTAACACATGAAAAGTTCTTACGTATTTATGACGTAATGTTTTTGTTGTCGGAAAAGGTTACTCCCTTCGAGTAAAACTTAAAGAATGAGTCTACAATGTTTGTAAAAACCGAAATCTAATAGAAACTCTAGAGTTAATAAAACAGTCCCTGTGTAAAACACTGATGATTTACTATATCCTCATTAAAATTATTATTTGAAAAAGACATTCAACAATTAGTCTGTATTAATCAAGCAAGAAAGGAAATCCCTGTTTAAAAACTCAATTTTTACATGATTCATTGTGAGATTTTAGTTTTGAATAATTTCGTTTTTTGGTGCAAGTTTTGGACTTAAACGTACTTGGGTATCCAATATTTTATACTTACAAAGCGTCTCGATAGAGTATTGATTGCTATTCATGAGAGAATAACTTTTATCTAATTGTCTACCTATCTATTAAACAAATATTAAAAAATATTAAGATTAATTTTGAATCTTCAGACTTAATTGACATAAATCTTTATTTTTTCATGTCATAGATCATGAACACATACAAAAGCGACTCAAATTCTTACCGATGAAAGAAATCGGGAAGACCAACGCAAATCCTATTTTTATTGGTATAATTAAACAAGAAATTAAAGTTATTTTACAGTTTGGACAATACAGCTATTGATGTTTATACAAGGTATGTGAAAAGAAACTAGATTTTTTACTTTACAAAGACATCTTTATGTTATATTTTATTATATTATATAATATCTTTTTACTTTATCTTTTAAATGTCAAACTGGTGTGTACTGTGTATGTATGTTGCATGTTTTTTGTATACATACATACATACATACATACATACATACATACATACATATATACATACATACATACATACATACATACATACATACATACATACATACATACATACGTACATACATACATACATACATACATACATACATACATACATAGGTACGCACGTACGTACGTGCGTATTCGTGAATGTGATTCAATTTTAGGCATAGTCAAATAGCATTGGAGGCATATAATGGCATTTTGCCACCAAGGACAAAACTCATTTACAAAGTAATTCACAAGTATTTCCACAAATGTCATAAATGCAAAAAATATGTATGAAAGATTCTTCAAGGGTATTAAAAAGCCCGAGGAATTCAGATTCAGTTAATAATTGATGTAATAGAGAGTTAAACTAACGTTAACTTGTGATTTTAAACCTTCTAAATTTTTCATCTTGCATTGTTATGCTTTGTTGCTAAACAAACAGAACATCATGAATCAGCAATATTCAATCGCGGTAATAGACACCAGCTAAAAATTCTGGACTGACCGCTAAGTAGTTATACAATTTATCAGCATACCGTTCCGGACCATTACACTTCTTCCACTTAATAGAAGACATTTTACGACACAATTGTGTTGATAACATTTTCCGATACAACAAATCAGCTTAGATCAACAATAACTCCTGTAAAAATTCACTTCCTATCGCACCTGGTTAAGCCATCCTGGTGGTAAATTTCTCCACACTGAACAAGGCGTATATCACAATAACGCTGTAGAGAAAATAGATGGATGTCTTTAAATAATGGATTATTGTGGCGTTCACGAAAAAACGATTTTTGACGGTTCTTGCACTTATTTCTGCAAATCGTGGAAAGTTCTTGCTGTGAAAGATTAGGTTTTAAAACGATTTTTTGGGTGCTGTAATCGATTTCTTGGGTGTTAAAATCTAATTTAATTATCTTCAGGCAATGACATTATACGCAGGCGAACCAATCTCTTGTATAATCAAGATGTTAAAATGTCGTCATAATGCGTTAAGGAAGGCTCTATGCACTTTATTTACCCTTGCAATAACAGTACGGGCAACACCAGAGTTAATGAAATAATTGGTGTGATTGTGGGCATTTCCACCTTGTCTAACCACAGAGTATCACCACTTTTACGCAATTCCAACGCACTTAAAATTGCTTTTCTGTTTTTGTTGGATATAAAGAATAATAAAATACAGTGCAATTTCTGATTACCGGCCCTTCTTAAAGCGACATACAGAACACACAAGTCCGGCCCGGAATTTATCCTTCTTTATTTATATTAAAAAACTTCACTTAACCGGTACCTCTGAATTCTGAACACCGCCCTTTTTTAAGTGCCAAAATCTCGTTACATCTTAATAATTTACTTCCGAAAAACGGCTTTCGGGAGTTACAATGCCACTGTATTGAATCATAACGGACAAGAGATTTTCAATCGGTTTATCCGATTTACTGAAATAACAACATGTTGCAATGTACACATAATATTGTACTAGTAGACCGTATAACCGTGCAGGCCTACTTGTTTAAATAATTAAAACGATCTTAATTGTTTCTTTATCGTTAGATAATAAAATTATTGTAGTTATTGCCGTTCTAATGTTTTCTAAGTTTTTCTTTACTTCGAGGTTTTACCATTGAAGTATCCTTCACTTGAATAAGGTCATTGGTTTTCTTATTATCGTAATCAGAACATTTTATAAACAATTATATTAAGAAATATTATTCTTATTAAAATGATTTTAAAAATTGTTTTATAATTTGACACTTTTAAAAAATCATAACTTTTTAATATCAAAACGTTCATGTCATTACGACCCTAGAAATACCGACTCGGATTTAATTAACGAATCGGCCCAGGATCGGCCTAATATAAATGATGTGGATAATATGTTTGCTTCATATGATGTAAATAGCGTACACAATTCATAATCAAAGTACTAAAAGTACTGAAATTCGCGAAAGAAAATGAATGCTAGATTAAATGTGAATTTTGCCCCTTGTTCAAGGTAATGTCATTTAAAGTTGACAGCCTTTATAGCTGTAGCGGTAGATATGTTTATGTTGCAGTGCATTGCATGACAGCAGTCAGGCATGTTATGTGAAATGTCTATTATCTATAATACTAATCTACTCGTTAAATAACCAAATACCATTCTGCAGACAAAGTAACATAAATCATTTAAATAATCAGATACTATGCATCTGAAAATGATCATATCATAAACCATGTAGCATTATATGCCCATACCACAATCCACGTTACAATAAATAGTAATATTATAAGCTTTGTTACATTTTATAAAACAAGTGGCTTAAATATATCATTCCAGAAACTATGTGTTTAAAAAGACTATATCATAAAATGTGGCTTTAAATGACAATTTCAAAAATGATATGACACTTAATGACCACATCAAAAACATTTCGGTATTAATTGACCATTTTATAAACCATGTTACACTTAATAACCATATCATAAACCATTAAACGGACCATTTAAAGACCATGTGACTCAAAATAAATATATCATAAACCTTGCGATTTGAAATGATAATAAAACCATGCGACTGAAACGTACTATATCATTAACCATGTTACTAAAAAAGTTAAATAAAAAAACCAAGTGGCACTAAGTGGTCATATCATAAACAATGTGACTTAAACTGACCATATATAAACCGTATGGCACAAAATGGTATCATTAATTATGTGGCTTTAACTGACCATATCATACAGTGTGTGACCCAAAATTAATATATCATTAATCATGTGACTTAATTTGACCGTATCATTCACTGTGTGACTTAAAATAGCCTAACCTTAAACCATGTGACTATATCATAAGCCATGTTATCCAAAATAATCATATTTGAACAAAGCAACTCAGATTAAAAGATTAAAAATCATGTGGTGTTTAAATCGCTATATCATAATAATGTGTCTTAAACTGACTATATAATAAACTATGTCTCCGTATGACTAGATTATGAACCTCGTGATATAAATTAACGATATCATAAACCACGTTTCTCAAAATAGCCATATCATCAACCATGTGATTGAAAATAACCGTATCATAAAATCCGTGACACAAAATAGCCATATCATAAACCATGTACCACTAAATAATTTTATTAAAAAGCTTGTGATTAAAAAGGATCGTAAAAGAAATTGCAACCAAATTACCATTTTACAAACCATTTGGTAATAATCGATAATACAAAAATTATGTCACTCAAAAACCATAGCACAAACCATGTTTCAATACTTGACCATTTTATAAACCAAATGGCATTTAATGACTACATCATAAACCATGTGACTCAAAATGGCCATATCATAATAATGTGACGAAAATCACCATATAGCACAAACCGAATGACCAAATAATAAACAATAAACAACAAGGCATTAACCATACCAAATACCTTGTGAGACTAAATGACCATATCAAAAACCACATGACACTAAATGACAATAATATAAACCCTGCTGCAATTCATGACGATATCATAAACCATGTGACATTAAATGACCATATCATAAACCGAGTTTCTCAGAAATGATGCTTTCCTTTCGCGAATAAAAGGATATTTAAAAAGATAAATTGTTTCATTTACACTCGGAAACTGTATCTCGTAAGCCTTACTAACACAACTAGCTATCTGTTTTGAATATTGTACATTTGGTTGTATTGATCTGTCAGTTTGTTAACTTTTATTTTTACACAAGGTACTTGTTAAGTTAAAGAACTGAACTTCACATAACAATTATGATCAATGCTTATGAGAATGTAATAATATTTACTACTTTTGTCATGCACTGTTAGATAACATCTTAAAACCGATAAGATTTGGACCGAAACAAACTACTGAATTTATAAGGCCTTCATATCGGTCCCTCTGAAAACTGTAAAACCAAAGCCAGATTTCGAAAGTTGCATTGTTATAACAAATTCTACGATTTTGATAAACGAATAATTTGGTCAAGGAAAATGCAACATTGATTCAAAGGTAATGTACATCAAAATTATTGTTCAAAAAGCAATTTACTCGTTAAGACTTTCAAGAAGTTACAGTGTACATATTTATTTTTGTATTGACAATTTTTTTTATTATGTCTAATTGTGTAGATTCCATATTTAATGTTTTGCCTTAAGTTTGGGTAAAGGTGTTAAAATCCAGTCCATATTTATAGCATTTTATAATTTAGAAGACAAAAAATGTGTGAGCGGCACCTACATATTTATTTTGTAATATATTTTGATTGAGAAAGTTTTCGAACTTTAGATACATTAAATTTTAGTTCACGTTTTTATCTATCAAATTGTTTAGCCCCTAGTGTCACTGATGAGTGATTTTTCGATATGTGCACATATGGCAAATAAAAATTTTATAGGTATTTGTATTATATATTTACTACCCCTGGGAGGGTACCGCTGCTGGTGAAGTAAACTCCCCGAGGGTATCCATAACTCAGTAGGCAGTACTTTGTGCTGTAAGAAATTATACTATTTAGCAAAATTTTCAGCTGTCTTAATTTTTGAAATTTATTTAAAAGTAAGGTTTGTTCCCTCATGCAAAGCATTCCTTAGCTGGATTTGGATTTATATAGTTTTGGAACTTCAATTAATTAATTTTCAACTTTTTGACTCATTTTTTTATCTATCGAGCCTTTTGGCCCCTAGTGTCACTGATTAGGAAATGTGCCCATATGGCACACAAAAACTTTTACAGGTACTTGTGTTATATTTATATATAAAGAAATTGATTAACACTATGTTTAAACAAACTTGGTTGTATTCGAATAATCGTGTTTACCTTTATGTTAAATTTAATTCTTTTAATTACACAAAGCCGGTTAGTTATACAATGGTGATAAAAGAAATGGAGCTTCATCCCATCACTGTGGTTGGTATATCATATACAGAGATGTATAACCTTATCACCGGTATCGGTATACATTTACTGTAATGTATAAGCAAAGCGCCAGGATTGGAATATAATTTTCTGTAATGTATAATTGTAGTACCAGGGTTGGAATATAATTCACTGTAACGTATAATTGTAGCACCAGATTTGGAATATTATTTTCTTTAATGAATAATTGTAGCAACAGGGTTGGAATATAATTTAATGTAATGTATAATTGAAGCATCAGGGTTGGAATATAATTAACTGTAATGTATAATTGTAGCACCAGGGTTGGAATATAATTTACTTAACGTATAATTGTAGCACCAGGGTTGGAATATATAATACAAATTCCAGTTGAATTTAGATGTGCCGGATAATATAATTTACTGTTATGTATAATTGTAGCACCAGGATTGGAATATAATTTACTGTAACGTATAATTGTAGCACCAGGATTGGTATATAATTTACTGTAACGTATAGTTGTAGCACCATAGTTGGAATATTACTTACCGTAATGTATTACTGTAGCGCCAGGGTTGGAATATAATTTACTGTAATGTATAATTGAAGCATCAGGGTTGGAATATGGATATAACATAAACAAGAAAAACGGGGCTGAGGGGTCTAACCTATTGACCACCTCCTCATCATGCTTTAGGCATTGCAGGATAACTCAACCTGCTGGTTTTCAAAGAAGACTTAAGTATTAAACGATTTTTATTGCCTTAATTACGAAATGTTTTTAAAATAAAATTTTATATCTGCCGCTTAGTAAATAAAATAGGAAATTCCGAGAGTGATAACTTTGTATAAACGGCTAATATAAAGGGAAACAACTCTCGTAGAAATTTTGACCATAAAGGTAAACATTGTCGTTTTTTACTTGAAAAATCCGCGTAACAAAATCAATTTCCTTTCTACAGAAACCAGACAAAAGTGGTAATAAATTCGTTGACTCCGCCTAAGAAAATACGAAACCTAGGACGGTGATATCCTTTATGTAAACCCCGGGTAAATTTCGAATACCTAATACTTTTACAACTTTGACAAAATGCTAGGAATTGGATTCGTTAAGCGCAAAATCATACCATCCCGTACCTTTGATTTTCCCAGATAATACGGTCGCCGAACGGATAATACAGATAAAAATGTACCAAAGGAACGGGTAATGCGGACGGTCTTAAGCTGTCGAGTAATGGCTGCCTTCAGGCTTGCAGTAAAATTTTTTACCTGCTGGTCTTCAAAAATCCGACAAAAGAAGTAGATCTAGTTATTTTGAAAAAAAAAAAAAACAGAAGGTGAGAAATATGGTTTACAAGTCTTGATAGGTGGCTGGCATGGCTGTTCAATCAGTTTACCCTCTCAATAGAATTGATAAGGTCCGAGTTTTGAGTCCCGGTATGGCCTGTAACAAACATATGTCTGTGGTGTTAAAAAGCAATTGCACCGGGGTTGATATATCACTAACTGTCATGTATAACCATGTCACCGGGGTAAATATCATTAACTGTGATGAATAACCTTTTCAGCGGGGCTAATATATCATTTACTTTCATGTATAACCTTATCACCGGGGTTAGTATATCATTTACTGTCATGTATAACCTTATCACCAGAGTTGATATATCATTTACTGTGAGGTATAACCTTATCATCGGGGTTGGTATATCATTTGCTTTGATGTGTCATCTTAACACCAGGTATTTATATTTCATTTACCGTGATGTATAACCTTATCACCGGTGTTAATATATCGTTTACTGTGAGGTATAACCTTATCACCATTGTTAGTATATCATTTATTGTCATGTATAACCTTATCACCAGAGTTGATATATCACCCCAGTGATACAGTTATACATGACAGTTAATGATATATCAACCCCGTTGATCAGGTTATAAATGGCAGTTAATGATATATCAACCCCGGTGATAAGGTTATACATGACAGTAAACGATATATCAACCCGGGTGATAAGGTTAAACATCACAGTAGATGATATATCAACCCCAGTGTTAAGGTTATCATCACAGTTAATGATATATCAACCCCGGTGACAGGGTTATACATAACAGTAAATGATATATCAACCCCGGTGATAAGGTTATACATGACAGTAAATGATATATCAACCCCGGTGACAGGGTTATAAATGACAGTAAATGATATATCAACACCGGTGATGAGGTTATACCTCACAGTAAACGAAATATCAACCCTGGTGATAAGGTTATACCTCACAGTAAATGATATATCAACTCTGGTGATAAGTTTATACATATCAACTCTGCTGATCAGGTTATGCATGACAGTAATATATATCAACCCTGGTGATAAGGTTATACCTCACAGTAAATGATATATCAACTCTGATGATAAGGTTATACATGACATAAAATAATATATCAACCCCAGTGATAAGGTTATACATGACAGTAAATGATATATCAACCCCGGTGATAAGGTTATTCATGACTGAAATGATATATCAACCCCGGTGATAAGGTGGTACATGACAGTAAATGATATATCAACCCCGGTGATAAGGTGGTACATGACAGTAAATGATATATCAACCCAGGTGATAAGGTTATACATGACAGTTAATGATATATCAACCCCGGTGACAGGGTTATAAATGACAGTAAATGATATATCGACACCGGTGATAAGGTTATACCTCACAGTAAATAATATATCAACCCTGGTGATAAAGTAATACCTCACAGTAAATGATATACCAGCCCCGATGATAAGGTTATACCTCACAGTAAATGACATATCAATACCTGGTGTTAAGATGACACATCATAGCAAATGATATACCAACCCCGATGATAAGGTTATACCTCACAGTAAATGATATATCATTTTCTGTCATGTATAACCTTATCACCAGGGTTGATATATCATTTGCTGTGATGTATAACCTTATCACCAGGGTTGATATGTCATTTACTATGATGTATAATCTTATCACCGGGGTTTATATATCATTTACTGTCATGTATAACCTGATCACCGGGGTTGATATATCGTTTACTGTAAGGTATAACCTTATCACCAGGGTTGATATATCATTTACTGCCTTGTATAACCTTATCACCAGAGTTGATATGTATAACCTTATCACCAGATTTGATATATCATTTACTGTGAGGTACAATCTTATAACCAGAGTTGATATATCATTTACTGTGAGGTATAACCTTATCACCGGGGTTGGTATATCATTTACTGTCATGTATAACCTTATCTCCAGGGTTGATATATCATTTACTGTGAGGTATAACCTTATCACCGGGGTTGTTATATCATTTACTCTCATGTATAACCTTATGACCAGAGTTGATATATCATTTACTGTGAGGTATAACCTTATCACCGGGGTTGTTATATCATTTACTGTCATGTATAACCTGATCACCAGAGTTGATATATCATTTAGTGTGAGGTATAACCTTATCATCGGGGTTGGTATATCATTTGCTGTGAGGTATAACCTTATCATCGGGGTTGGTATATCATTTGCTGTGATGTGTCATCTTAACACCATGTATTGATATGTCATTTACTGTGATGTATAACCTTAATATCAGGGTTGATATGTCATTTACCATGATTTATACCATTATCACCGGGGTTGTTATATCATTAACTGTCATGTATAACCATATCACCAGAGTTAATATATCATTTACTGTGAGGTCTAACCTTACACCGGGGTTGGTATATCATTTACTGTCCTGTATAACCTTATCACCAGGGTTGACATATCATTTACTATGAGGTATAACCTTATCAACGGGGTTGGTATATCATTTACTGTCCTGTATAACCATATCACCAGAGTTGATATATCATTTACTATGAGGTATAACCTAATCACCGGGGTTGATATTTCATTTATTGTGAGGTATAACCTTATCATCGGGGTTGGTAAATCATTTGCTGTGATGTGTCATCTTAACACAAGGTATTGATGTGTCATTTACTGTGATGTATAAACTTAATATCAGGGTTAATATGTCATTTACCATGATTTATACCCTTAACACCGGGGTTGATATTTGATATATGATGTTATATATCAACCCCGGTAATAAGGGTATAAACCATGGTAAATGACATATTAATCCTTCGAGGTTTTTATCAATGAAGTATCTCTCACATGAATAAGGCCATTAGTTGTCTTATTTAACTATTTAATATCAAAACGTTCTTGTCATTACGATTCCGGAAACCAGTTCCTTAAAATACCGACTCGGTTTTAATTAAAGAAATCGGCCCCGGATCGGCCTAATATTAATGATGTGAAAAATATGTTTGCTTCATATGATGTAAATAGCGTATAAAATTCATAACAAAGTAATGAAAGTACTGAAATTCGCGAAGGACAAATGAATGTAAAATTGAATGTGAATTTTGCACCCTGTTCAAGATTATGTCACTTAAAGTTGACAGCCTTTGTATGTGTAGTGGTAGAAATGTTGACTCTGTAGTGCATTGAAATACAACAGTTAGGACTGTTATGTGCAATGTCTATTAGCTATAATTCTTATTTCCTCCTAAATAACCAAATACCATTCTGCAGACCAACTAACATAAATAATTGAAATAATCAGAAACCATGCACATCAAAACGATCATATCATAAACCATATAGCATTTTCTGGCCATATCACAAGCCATTTTACAATAAATAGTCATATTATAAACTTTGTTACATTTTATAAACAAGTGGCAAAAATACACCATTCGAAAAACAATGTGTTTAAAAAAGACTTTATCATAAAATATAACATTAAAGGGCCATTTCAAAAACTATGTAACTATCAATGACCACATCATAAACAATGGGTATTAATAGACCATTTTACAAACCATGTTACACTTAATGACAATATCATAATCCATGTGATTTAAACTGACCATATCATAGACCATGCGACTCAAAATGAAAATATCATAAACCATGCAAATTTAAATGATAATATAAACCATGCGACTCAAATTAACTTTATCATTAACCATGTGACCAAAAATAGTAATATTTAAAACCATCTGGCTTTAACTGACCATAAGATAAACCATGTGACGAAAATGATTATATAATATTATTTGGTATAATTTGACAATAATCATGATACTGAAAATGACTATTTCAAAATCCATGTGACTCAAAAAGAACATAGTTTTAATAATCTAACTCAAAATGACCATTTAAAAACCATGTGATATACCATGAACATATCCTTATAGACTCATCATAAACCTTTACAATGCCTTTAAAATGGTCATATGATTAACAATGTGACTCAAACTGACTAACTATATCATAAACCATATGGCTTTAGCTGACCATATCAATCATTGAGTGACTCAAAATTACTCTACCATTAACCATGTGACTCAATTTAACCAAATCATACACTGTGTGACTCAAAATGGCCATGTAACTATATCATAAGCCATGTGAGCAAAAATGATCATATTTAAACGATACGACTCATGTTAACATATTAAACACCATGTGGTGCTAAAATAGCCATATCATAACAAATGTGTCTAAAACTGACTATATAATAAACTGTATCTCCAAATGACAAGATCATAACCTACGTCATATATGTTAACGATATCATAAATCATGTGACTCAAAATAGCCATATCATAAACTATGTGACTGAAAATGACCGCATCATAAATTGTGTGACACAAAATAGCCATATCATAAACTATGTGACTGAAAATGACTGCATCCTAAATTGTGTGACACAAAATAGCCATATTATGAACCATGTGGCACTAAATGATTTTATTGTAAAGCTTGTGACTAAAAAGGATCATTAAAGAAATTGGCACCGAATTACCATTTCATCAACCATTTGTTAATAATTGATTATACCATAAACTATTACCATATCGTAAACCATGTGATTAAAAAAATGCCATATGATAAACTATATTACTCAAAGACCATACCACATATGTTTCAATGAATGACTATTTCAAAAACCATGTGACATTTAATGACCATATCATAAACATGTGACACAAAATGACCATATAGCACAAACCATGTTTCACTGAATGGCAAAATAATGAAAACGATTCACTAACCATACCATATGTCATGTGAGACTAAATGATCATTTCAAAAACCACATGACACTAAATGACAATAATACTAACCATGTTACACTTAATGACCATATCATAAACCATGTGGCACTAAATGACCATATCATTAACAGAATTTGTCATACCATAATCATGTGACTTAAAATGACCATATAGCACAAACCACGTTTACCAAATGACCATATCAAAACAATTAATGGCTATATAATAAACTATGTAATTCCAAATAAACATTTCATAAATCTTATAAATTAAAAACAAACATATAATTTATCGCCACTTTTACCTTTCTAGATTAACAGTATTTATATTAGACGATATTTCAATGCATGTAAACAAATATCACAACCAGCAAATTTATGGCGTTAGAACGTTATGTCATTTAATTTTATGGTATTTACATCATTTGAAAACAAGTTATAATACTTAACACCTGATCTTATCTCAATGCTAGTCATAATTAAACAAGTGACGATGTTTGTATTTTGCTAAAAACGCGTGAAATTTTTACAGTAGTCAATTAACAGAACAATATACAGATAAATGTATTACCAGATTACATTGATATCGTTAAGATCAGGTTATAAAATCACCATAGGATAGTTACAATGTATTTATGTATTTGGATCAAAATGCTTTTCAAATACAAAAAAAAAAAAAAAAAAAAAAAATAAGAGTTGTTGAAATTTTTCATTCATCAGAAAATGAAAGATTTAAGTTGCAGTTACATTCATTTGCTAATTAACACATCAGAATATTGCATTGGAATTTTATAAAGTATTATGTATGGTGTTTTTACTTATCATAAATACAATCTATTTAAACATGGTTCACATTTTCTAGATACAAAAGAAGTCGTTCTGAAATCGCTCACAAATTTACAACGTATTTATGTATTTGGATAAAAATGTTTTTTAATACAAAAAAAAAATGTTATTGAAATTCCATGAAAACCAAGTTATAATTCATCAGAAAATGGGTATTTGTGCAAAAAATGTTAACGAATCCAACAATGATTTTTGAATGAAGGTCTCTTTTACTCAAGGTCACTGTCACTAACCCAGTGCGTGATACAGGAATGATCAAATATTTGAGAACTAGCAAAAAAGTAGAATATTTCTTTTGTTCCATTAAAATATTAATAGGAATAAATAGAACTCATTTTCTAGGGGAACAAACATAGATCACAGTTCTCCGTTATGTTTTATCAACAGATCAATAATTTTGTTAGAAGTATACTTGAACTTAAGATTGCGGGACTTTGTGTTCAACGCGACGATAAAAATATAAATTTTAAGTTTCTTCGAGTAACCGATATTTGTACCTTCGTTTTGAAAATATGATTTCTGGAAATTAAAATCAATAACTTATTACATAATTGTCATTTTGCAATTAATTTCTGAAAACAGCCGAGTGTCTACACCTCCACAATTTGATTTGATATATTGATCATGAGACAAAAATTGACCGATGAACATAGCAGATCAAAATAGCATATTCTGATTTTCTTAAACAAACCGAGGACGAATGTTCTAATCAGAATATTCGAAACAAATATTTATTTTAAAATGTGACTTAATTATTCATCATTGAGCGAGCATAGTATCAAGTAAATCGTAAACAATTTAAAAAGGCAATTAGCGTAAAACATTTAACTCGGGTTTCTGCGCATTTCAGTCTAATGCGTTGTCGGATATTTCTTTCTTCCTTGGTTTCTCCTCCAATATTTGGAGAACTACCGTTAAAGGTGTAACTGTAGCAATTATAAAATGGCGTATAGGTAGTAGACTGAAACACACTATTAAAATCCGGTTAAAAGTCAATGAAATGTTCTGTGAAAGAGGTTAAAAAACCATACTATTGCATTCCGGATAAAATTCAATGGCATATATTAAAATTTAAAAAGTTAAATTCTGTGTAACAGACAGTTGTGGCAGTGGTAATGTTAATAGTTAAACAGAAATATATAATAAAAACAGTATCAACATGCACACGTCAACACCCGAGACAAAACACTTCACTACGCTTTATATGAACGACAAAACACAATCCCCTTGCAATTGATTCAATTTATCCGCTGTAACATCATACTTCAACACTGGTACACTTACGTCGATGAAACAAACAGCTTGTATGACATTGTTTATAATAATAATAATAATAATAATAATAATAATAATAATAATAATAATAATAATAATAAAACACAAACATCATCCTGCAACACTAAAACACTTACATATGATGAAAAAAACAGCTTATATGACATGGAGTATAATAATTATAATAATAATAATAATAATAATAATAATATTAATAATAATAATAATAATAAAACACAAACATACCAGCCCATGTCCAAATCACAATTTTATCAACGAAAATGTAATACAAGAGTACATATAACATATTATTTCAGTTTTTTTAGTTATTTAATGAAATTTAAAAAAATTATCAAACTGAAATGAATAAAAATGTTCCGATCCATGTCGAATTCGCAATCCCCAAAGCAAAAAAAAACCTTGCTAATCCAGTTAAAGATTCCTATCAGCAGTGAGGCCGGTAGTAGCGGAAGATAAAGCT
This sequence comes from Tegillarca granosa, assembly GCA_029721355.1. NCBI lineage: Eukaryota > Metazoa > Mollusca > Bivalvia > Arcoida > Arcidae > Tegillarca > Tegillarca granosa. Next base: position 136,235 of record JARBDR010000240.1, on the reverse strand, counting down.
CCTCTTGTCTAGCCAGCTGCATCTGACTACATCACGTACAAAATCAAATTAAAGAATGAGGGGACACATAATTACGGGACTTCGAATACAAGTACAAGTTTGGATGCAGTGACACCAAACTTAGCGACAATATTCCATGATGGCTCTCTTAGGGCCTTAGCTAGCCAGACTTGTAATATCCGCGTAACGCGTTATGAAAAGTTTGTACATTTTTTGAGACTATGACTCAATGAATTCAAAATACAAGTTACTCCTAATAATCTAACATTTAGACATAAGCATTAAACAGTTTTATTGTTGTAATTTTTAGCTCACCTGAGCACAAAGTGCGTCAACTTTTGCTTGTTAACGCTCTAGAAACCACCGTTTTAATCCAATTTATATCAAACTTGGCCACAGGGATCCTCTTGAACAAACCCTAGTCAAGTTTTGAACATTGGTCATGTTGGGTCAATATATAGGTCACTAGGTCAAATCAAAGAAAAACCTTGTTTACACTCTAGAAGCCACAGTTTTTAATTAATCTTCTTCAAACTTGCCCAAAATGAAAACCTTGACCAAAGCTAAGTCAAGTTTGAATATCGGTCATGTTGGGTCATTAAGTAGGTCACAAAGTCAAATCATAGAAAAACCTTGTTAACACTCTTGAAGCCACATTTTTTGTTCACACTGAATATCTTGACCAAAGCTTAGTCAAGTTTAAATATGGGCCAAATGGTTTAAAAAGTGGGTCACTAGGTCAAATCATACAATGTTAGCACTCTAGAACACACAGTTTTTGATTAATCTTTTTAATCTTGCCGAAATTGAACATCTTGACAAAAGCTTACTCGAGTTCGATTTTTGGTCATGTTGGGTCATTAAGAAGGTCACTACTTCAAATCATAGAATAACCTTGTAAACACTCTAAAAGCAACATATTTTGATAAATTGTCTTCAAACATGCTCACGAAAGCTAAGTCAAGTTCGAACATGTGTCATGTTGGGTCAATAAAAAAGGTCACCAGTTCAAATCATAGAAAAACCTTGTTTACACCTTAGAATCCACAGTTTTTGATTAATCTTTTTCAAACTTGCTCAGAATGAAAAACATTACCAAAGCTAAGTCAAGGTTGAATACGGGTCATGTTGGGTGGTTAAGTAGGTCACTAGGTCAAATCATAGAAATACCTTGTTAACACTCTAGAAGCCACAGTTTTTGATAAATTGTCTTCAAACTTGCTCACATTGAATACCATGACAATAGCTCAGTCAAGTTTGAATATGGGTTATGTTGGGTTAAAAAGTAGGTCACCAGGTGAAATCATAGAAAAACCTTTTTAACACTTTAGAACCGACAGTTTTTGATAATCTCCTTTAAACATGCCCAGAATGAAAACCTTGACCAAAGATAAGTCAAATTCGAATATTAGTCATGTTGGGTGATTAAGTAGGTCACAAGGTCAAATATTAGAAAAAAAACTTTTTATCTCTCTGAAAGCCACAGTTTTTAATAAATTTTCTTCAAACTTGCTCATCTTGCATATATTGACCTAAGTTAAATCAAGTTCGAACATGGGTCATGCTTGGTGAACAAATAGGTCACTAGGTCAAATCATAGAAAAACGTTTACACTAGAAGCCACAGTTTTGGAAAAAATGACTTCAAATTTGATCACTTTGTACAATTTAACAACTTCGAATATAGGTCATGTTGGGTCAATAAGTAGGTCACTAGGTCAAATCATAGAAAAACATTATTAACACTCTATAAACTACAGTTTTTGATTAATCTTCTTCACTCTTGCTCAGAATAAAAACCTTGACCAAAGCTAAGTCAAGTTCGAAAATGGTTTATGTTGGGTCATTAAGTAGATCACTAGGTCAAATCATAGAAAATATTTATTATCACTCTAGAAGCCACAGTTTTTGATTAATCTTCTTCAAACTTGCTCAGAATGAAAACCTTGACCAGAGCTAAGTCAAGTTTGAATATTGATCATGTTGGGTAATTAAGTAAGTCACTAGCTCAAATCATAGCAAAACCTTGTTAACAATCTAAGAGTCACCGTTGTAACAATTTAGACAAATGCTTTCAGTCCATTGTTCTTCACTTTTATAAGAATGTTCCTTGCAACACAAGTCAAGAAAAAAAAATCCTATTTTTTTGTCAAAAGCCAAGTCAGATTCATACATAGGTCATGTTTGGTCTTGCACAAAATCATCACCTTTGTGTTAACTAGCCAATAAGCTGTTCATTTTGTTAAACTGTTGAAGAACTCTGTTAGCCCTCTGAACATTTTATTATTGAAAAAACTGCTCCAAATTCAAAATATTCTCAGGTGAGCGCCCACGGCCTCATGGTCATCTTATTTGTGTTGTTTTCAATATTTTCTATACTTAGAACATTCGTGAACAATTTAAACAAATGAAATGGATCACGACATAAGTCACGCAATCCAGGTTAAGCCGCATGATTGCCAAGTTTGTGGAGTTTAATTATTAGAGTATTACCTGAAAAACGATCGCGTGAGTTTACGAATTTTGCATTGCAGCATGACATATCTGAATTTAGAAATTAAATTATTGAGGTTTGATCAAAGATCCTGTCATAAAAAAAACTGCTCGTTGTAAAAAAAATTCAAACACCTTGTCTTTGAAACTTAATTTTCCAAAACTTAACGGCGCTGATGAGGAATGATTTTCCGAAATGTGCAGATATGGCGCATAGCAATTTAGCAGTAAGGTATTTGTTATATAATTACTTCTCTTAGAGTTTTTAATATTCTCAAAATAATTTATTTAACAAAGTATTTTATGAAGATAATAGTAGAACACTATAACTGAAGTTTTAAAATCTTTCTAAAGACTGAAGACTTAGATACTCTTTTGTATCATACAAAAGGTATTGACTTGGGAAATGACCTGATCATGTTAGTCATTCGTGTACTTGGGAGAATTTTAAGTAAGATTTTGGACAATCTTTAAGAAATAATAATGTAAAACTAGGTATAAGGTCAGGTATCAATCATAAAACAAACATACCATACCAACATCTCACAATCCCAACAAAGTAAAAACTTTGCAAACTGGCAAGATATGTTAAACACGTAAACTTCCATCAAAGAAGTGAGGCCGGTGCCCAGGAAGGGTAAGCACCTTCTGTCTTGCTAGCTACGCCCGTCACATGCAAGTCATTTTTGAGAATGAATGGAACAAAGAACTACGATAAGTCTAACATATCCAGAAAAAGTTTGCATACAGTGACTACATACTAATCCACAATATTGTGATGACGACCATTAAACTTTTTAAAGGCCTTAATTAGCCTAGGCCTTCAATATCCCTGTGTCAACAATTAAATTGTAAGTAATTTGAAACCAATATTATTTTTCAACAGCTAATATTATATTAGTTGGCATTTTCAGTCAAAAAGATTGTTAAAAGTAATATTTTGGCAAGTCTTCAGAGATTATAATGTTAAACTAGCTAAAAAGTCGGGTATCAATATCTTTGTTCTGTGTATGTTGTGTGTATGTTTGTGTTCGAACGTTCGTGTGCGTATGGGGGTTGGGGGATTAAGTAAATATCATCAAATTACGGTGAAAATTCTCTCTCTCTCTCTCTCTCTCTCTCTCTCTCTCTCTCTCTCTCTCTCTCTCTCTCTCTCTCTCTCTCCGAACAAGAAGGCGGGTTTTTATTAAGTAAAGCCCGCTTTAAAATATCGTTAATATAAATAATAAAAGGTGCAAATAGTTAGACGAAATCAAAAGAGACAATGTCAACATAAGGTTACTAACAATTTAAAAAAAATCGAATTATCTTATTACATACATTAGTAATTAACCCCGTTCAAATTGTTTGTAATTAATGATTATTTTATTAATAAAGTCAGACACTTACGTGTATACATGTTCCCGTGTTATAACTTTATCTTGTCAATTTAGCACGGGGCACTGTTATCATGAGTAATACACAAGTATTTATCTATAATCCCGAATACGTATAAAGCTGCTGAACTAAATTTTAACGTGATTATTCATGGCCATTGAAACTCATGAACACTCTTCATCATTGAAATAATTATCAAAAAAATATAAAATAAAACAAATTAAAAGACTGAAAGTATATATATATATGATTTAATTATTTTAAACAAGTTCCAGCGATTAACTAATCAAATTTGATGTTACATTTCAATCTGGAATAGTATTTTCTAAAAATACTAACAACTACACAAAGGGTAAATGAAGTTACTTCATCCTAGATTTAGTACTGAATTTCCGTTTCGGTGAAGTAAATCTAGGATTTTCTCTACTAAATTCAATTAAGTCACTAACATAAAGATAAATTCATATTTATTAGAAAATTAATTTAGTAGCGTTCATTGGAGTACTTAATCCCAGATTCAGTAGCGTAAATCCTAGATTCAGTAACTGTATCCTAGATTCAGTAATGAATACGACGCTGGCTATTTCACAAGCCACTTTCTGGAAGCATAAAGGATTGTGGGAACACCAATCTCTTGGACAGGCACTTCGACCTGACGGCGTACATTTAAATAACCATAATAATTTTTCTACCTTATTAACCTTAAATAATAATAACAATAATAGTTATGGTGATAATAAAGTTAATTGTGTCTTCTTCTGTTCAGTAAGTGTTAACTACGGTACATTATACTAAATTAATCTAACTGGTTTTTTTTTAATTTACATGGAGCATACTGTTCAATTGCATAAATGTATATCGTACGGTTAATGTAGGTGCAGATTATTCAAAACAAATATTATTTTAAACTGTGACTTAATTAGTCATCATCGACTGAGCATAGTATCATGTATGAACGTAAACGTATTTCGTGCATCGCCGTTAAAAGTGTAACTGTAGCAACTATAAAAAGGCGTTTAGGTAGTAGAATCAAACCCACTATTGAAATCCGGTTAAAAGTCAATAAAATGTTCTGTGAAAGGATAAGAATAAAACATACAATAACATTCTGAATAAAATTTCATGATATATATTAAAATTGTAAAAGTTATACTCAGTGTAACAGACAGTTGTGGCAGTGGTCATGTTAATAGTTAAACATAAATATATAATAAAAACAGTATCTACATGCAAACACTTCACCATCCAAGAAAAAACACTTCACTACGCTTTATATGAATGACAAAGCACAATCCCTTGCAATTGATTCAATTTCATTCGCTGTAACGTCATTCTGCAACACTAATACACTTACATCATAATAGTTATAATGATGATGATAATAATAATAATAATAATAATAATAATAATAATAAACAAAAACATACCACATCATAATTCTATGATCGAAAATGTAATACAAGAGTAAATATAACATATTATTTTTAATTTCATAGTAATTTCAATGAAATTAAAAAAATATCATTCGAAATGAATAAAAATTTTCCGACCTGTGCCAAATTCGCAATCCCCAAAGCAAAATAAAAACTTTAAAATTCAGTTAAAAGTTCCTATCAGCAGTGAGATCGGTAGTCTCGGAAGATAAAGCTCCTATTGTCTAGTCACGTACACAATCAAACTAAAGAATGAAAAGGGCACATAACTACGGGACATGGAACACATAAAGTATAAGTTTGAATATAGCTGCATAAAACTTAGCGCCAATATCTCGTGATGACTTTTAAGGGTCTTGATTAGCAGTATCCGGGTAGCGCGCTGTGATAAAGCGTGCACGCCGTTTTTCAAATTATGACTCAATAAACTTCAAGAAAATACAAGTTACTCCTTATATGTTTAACATTTAGGATCAAACATAAAACTATTTTCAGTTTTCTTCTCATTTTTAAAATTGATTTCTTCCGCGTAGGAAGTATCATCAATAAACAATTTTAAAGAAAGAAAGGAGATACAATCCCCCATTGAAATTTTGCATTGTAATAATTGTAATCATACATGTCCTTTGTGAAATTTTAAGTTAAATTTATAAATTTAGAAAAATCTTTTCAGAAATAATAATGCTAAAGTAGCTGAAAGGTCAGGTGTCAATATTGTTTCAACAGCTGATATAAAAACATCTGTGAATAATCAGGCATTCGATTATAAGAGGTATATTAATGCCACGACATGAGACAAAAAAGTGAAACTTTAACAAGTGGAACAATAAGACTTACATGTTTTTTTCTGTTTTTTTTTAAATAAAGATATGACATTTAATGAGCCACATTATCCAGACGTTTGGAATTGTCAATTATTTTAGGACCCTCTGGATACAATTGGTTACTAAATAAGTGGGATGTGGCACCATCAAACATTTCTTGAAAATATGATTACGTTCAGGGGTCGGTTTTGCTCAGCTTCGTTAGCTTTACCGGTTTGTTCTCAAAAAATTAAACTTTGACATTGAGTCAATTAAGACCAATTAACCTATTAATTAATTTTATTTAAGTTTGATGCATACATTTTTTATTTAAAACAGCAAAAATAAATAAATAAATTAATTAATAAAAGTTAAAATAATAATAATAATAATAATAATAATAATAATTGTGAAAATTAAATTAATTACTAAATAAATAAATAAAAACGGTCAAAAGCTAATGTTCATCAAGTGTTTCATTTAGATATTTAAATTTTCATTATCCAGTTTTTGAAGCAAGAGAAACTCTTAACAACTCTTCCCAACTCATTAACTATTGAACATTACTATACAATAGAATGTGTAACAAATGTTCAACAAAGCAGAATGCTTGTTGAAAAACCCATCATGTGAAAACAAATATTAACCTCAAAGAAAAACATTTATTAGTTTTATTATAAGTATTTTCTTGAAGAATAAGAAATTTCATCTCGTTACCTTATACCTACATCCTACTCTAGAGGCAGACTTTTATGTGTCCTGCAGGAATGTACAACTGGAGCAAAAAAAAAAAAAAAAAAGGCTCGTTTGAAACTGCAACATGTCCCCTTATTTACTCATTGAGTCTGTAATATACCTCTAGCAACTTCATATTGTTTACTTTAACTTATTAAGGAAAGTGTAGCACTTGGAATATAGTTGTGTTTAAAATCTCGTGAAAAAATTAATATTTCAAATAAGACTTGTTTTTATGATAATGAATAAAGCGCAAACATTTCAGCCAATGCCCAAACCTCATTCCCACTGAGAACAAAGACAAAGTAATAACTTTAAATACTAGACAACTTAGTTATACAAGTGAGCTATCCTTCAAAGAAGTGAGGGCGGTTGCTCCAGAAGTGCCAGTATATCTTGTATAGCTATCATCACCTGATACGTACAAATTTGTCAAATTTAAGAAGGAAAGGAACATCTAAATATAATATGTCAAATATATTCAGTATTAGCCTCGATACAATGCCTCTTATTTTTCAACAATATTGTGATGATTGCAATAATTTTTAAAGGGCCTTGATTAGCCTAGGCTTGCAATGAGTCAACAATTTAATTGTAAGCAGTTTGCTTCGTTGAAAAATATCCCGGTATTGAAGACAAGCTCCTACATACCGTTTGAAATATATTCACCATACGATACCGAAGCAGACATATTACTGCAAAGAAACGGAAAGTTGACACTAAGCAAAATTAAAGTCAACACGTTTGTCGTATAACTTTAAATTTAACATTTCCTGGGTTTTATAACTAAGGTATAAAACCAATTATATAGCGAAATATACAGAATCAGTCGCATTTCTATTTCAAGCTCACTTGGATAGATTGTGTTCTCTCACATAATCTTTATTAAAGATTGTTTAGAGACAGAACATCACCTCATATCTTATGTGGAGTTGAAGGATTTAACGACAGTCTTCTCTCTAAATTTGACAAGGGTCCTGTAAAATTTCTAATTTAAATGAGGACAAAACAAATAAGTAAGCATAGATGGATAATTCGTGCAAGTTATGAAAATAAACACAAAACATGTACAAATCACAATCAAAAAAACAAATTAACAGCGGAACTTCTATCAAGTAACTGGGGCCGGGCACTGATAATATCAGCCAACCAAAATACTAAATCACAAAGTGGGTAACTGATAATGTTAATTTAGTTCTTATATAGTTAAAGTAATACAATATAAATGGAAACACATCTACCTTTAACAAGAGGCCCATGGGCTGTACAGAGCACTTGAGGGTATGTCACATTTTTTTGCAAAATGCAATAGACAATATATTAATTACGTCACAATGCTTAATCAGAATTATCCAGTCACAGTGAATTTATAAGTAGCTAATACACATGTAGTAACTATAGTACAATGAATTATTTCCAAGTCATTACAGATTTCTGTCTTTTTATGCAGTTATGATCTTGATCTTTGAATGTATGACAAAACGATAGTTATATCAGTACCAACGATATTTTAATAAACATGCCTGTGCAAAAAGGTAATAGTTTTCAAGATAATTAGCAATTTAAATTCTGGCAGCTATGGCCTTAACCTTGAACGTATGATCTTGAACCATATATTAAAATCATTGCCTTATCAATAACTACAATATTGTTATATACATGCCTATACAAACGTTGCTAGTTTTCAAGATACATTTGTTGTATATTGACAAATATAATTATTTGTAGCAATTTCCAAACACCTAAATACCTAAATACCTTGTCATTGTAAGCCTCATGGCTACCATTTGTGCAAATTTTATACATGAAATAACTTTGGTATGTGTCTTGTCCATTAAGAAAAAAAATTAATTTTTTCTACTATTTCCCCTTATAAATATTACTACTCTACTTTTTATGAATGGTTATAATTTGTTTTTTAAAGTTAATTTTACCCTACCAGAAACAAGAATCTTTTAATGAATATTTGATAAATTAATATCAAAGATAGCTATCTTTTATCTATGTTATGTTTATATCCTTTTTATTGTAAACAAGAGAATCATTAGTCTTCATGTTTATCTGGCATATAAATTATTATTACAATATGCACCTATATAATATTAGTCAATTAAATCGTTTGATTTATGTTTTAAGCATCTTTTAAATAAATCATATTAGGATTTAATGTATAATAGGTTTAATGTTTTAGTACGTATCTTTAACAGGAAATTTAAAAATCATATCGGGGACCTGTATTAGACATCTCGGTCTGCCATTTCCCAAGTTTGGGTAAGCCCAAAAGTGTAACAGGAATTTGGAAAATATGCCAAGTCAAACCAGACTCGAATCCGGGACCGTCTCAACATCAACAGGATGCTCTATTAAAAGAACTACCTGACCACCAACAAACCTTGTCCGCTACATATATAAATGAATACTAATTGCAAATGAAAGATTGACGTTGCAGTTACATTCATTTGCAAATTGACACATCAATAAATTGTATCAAAATAATAATGTATTACACATGTACACTATAAATTGTGGATTCAAAGTATGACACTTAAACATCATTTGTACAATCTCTTTCAAGATGTTTTGCATTTTCTAGTGAGAAAATAAGCCAAGTCGTTCTGAAATTGTTTAAACATTTTCCGTGTGTTTTTACTTTATGATAAAATGCTTTTTAAATACGAACAAAATTTAGTCATTGGAAATCCGTGAAAACGGGAACCAAAAATGGGTATTTGTATGAAATACAAATTCTTGTAAACTTATCCATATATGGCATTGTTCACTCAAGTCACGAGAACAAGGATACTGGAATAAAAAAATGGTTGAAAACTAGCAAAAACAAAAGTAGAATATTTGTTTTTGTGTTCCATTGAAAATACAAAATGGAATAATAGAACTGATGTTCGGAAAATAAAAAACATAGATCGCTGTTTTTCGTTATATTTAATCGACAGATCAAAAAACATTTTTTGACTTTAAGATGACCGGACTTTGAGTTCATCGCGATGATAAAATATATACTGAAAAATAAGCGGCAGTTTTATTTTGGCGCAATTGGCGGAGGACTCCAACAGCTAAAATAATACTGTCGCAAAATTTTTACAACACTAACGGATAAATACTAACGGTCCCCCGAAACGGTCTGTGAAAATGTTTAACTGTTATTATTGTTGAAAATTATACCTCTCCCAGTCATATAATCATATTATTGATCAAAGAACATTGTTTTAAAATCACATTTAATCAATGAGAAACTGTTTCAATCTACTAATACATAAAAATCAATAATAATTTTTTATCAATCAGTCCAAAGAGTCCCTTTGCGTTTCAACTGTAAAAATAATATGCGCATTCAAATCAAATAAAGATCGGGAAAAAATCCGATATAATCACGATAAATCCTAAAAATCAGTTTATCAACAATAAATTACTTGAAAGCAGCGGGAGCTCTGGAGTTTATTTCTCGACAAACTGCAACATTTTTATTAATATGTCAACGTGTATAGAAAAACAAATAGTAAATGTGTGGCTTGATTCACTTTATTAATATAACTCATCACCTATTCACAGGGGATTACGCATGTATATAAACTAGTTTTCATAGTATCGATATATACATGTAACTGAATTACGATTTATTATATAGTCGGGCACAGGTGTAAATTTTGGGGTCCAAACAGGTAAATCACTGGCGCTTAAATAAAACTGCGCTAATACAACTGATATTTTAAAATCGATAAAATTTCTATGAGCTAATATAAATTGGTTTACAGTATTTAACCTTTCCCTCGAGTAATCGATATATATGTACCTTAGTTGTGAATATGTGAGGTCGGGAAACTATAATGAATAACTTCTAACACAACTGTCATTTTGTAATTAAATATCTGAACGCGGCCGAGTGTTGCCGTTCCAAGAAGTGATGTCATGTGAAGTTAATGATTGTAAGACAAAAATTGGCCAGAGCCGATGGCAAAAGCATTTTCGGATTTTCTTTATTTGACCGAAAACAAAGTTTTTTTTTTTTTTTTTTTTTTTTTTTTTTTTTTTTTTTTTTTTTAATCTTTGAAGCAAATTTGCATTTAGAAAATATAAATAACACAAACCATAAAATAGGCCTACACAATATTCCATAAATTTTCTTTTAAAGAAACCTTTTAATAGTTTTTATTAATCAATTTTGTCATTGTCCTATGTCTTAAAGCCAATAATAAAATGAGTTTTTTACAACCTTAACACTTTTCTGTTAAATTTAACTCAATATTTTACATCGAAATCCCCAAAATCACCTCCTTAAAAATGATGCATCCATTCTAATTCAGTTTATCCAGTATTCTGAAAAACTTGTCACCTGTGCAAAATTGAATGGGTTTGGAAATATTTTACCGATATAAAATATTTTATATTAATAGAAACCTGTCAGGTAGCTTTAAACATATACATTACACAGCTTAACACCTGTAACCTTACAAACGTGAATGCATTATCAATAACATTTACATAACAAACACAACAGATCATTGGCAAGACAACAACACAATATAAAACAATGTAATTTTTAAAATAATGAAGCAAATTACTTACAATTAAATTGTTGACACAAGGATCTTGCAAACCTAGGCTAATCAGAACCCTTAAAAAGTTTTATGGTCGTCGTCACAATATTGTTGATAAGTATGTAGTCACTTTATCCCAACTTATACTGGATATATTTGACTTACCATGGTTCTTTGTTCATTGCATTCTCAAAATTGACTTGCACGTGGTATGTGTAACTAGCTAGACAGGAGGTGCTTACCCTTCCGGAGCACTCGGCCTCACTTCCCTTGATCGAAGTTCAAGTGTATAACATATTTTGCCAGTTTGCAAAGTTTTATTTTGTTTTGGGGATTGTGATATATGGACAAGGACTTATATGTTTGTTTTATTTGTTTAAAAATACAATATATACAATGAATTCATTGATTTATCTTATATATGCCACACTATGACTTAATAATTGATCGTTAAGAGAGCATAGTATTATGTATAAACGTAAACAGTAACTTTATAACAAATAGCAAGCGAAAATGATTTTACTCAGTTTCAGAAATACGGGAAATAACGTCAAACGCGTAAACTTCTTTGACATTGTGGTGTAGATACTACTATTTTTATTAGATGATAATTTTGTACTTTTTTAATTTTGAGACTTTTACACAGCATTTTAAGTATATTTAACTGGTACTTAAATATATATATACTTAAACACATTTACATTAATCAATATAAATGCAAGTGTTTTATATGCTGCTTCTTGAAAACAACTTGTTCAGTTATGTTTTGTTTTTTAAAGTTATTAGACCAGGCGATAAATATAAGTATGCTAATATAAAGGGAAACAACTCTCGTAGACATTTTGACCATCAATGTAAACGTTGTCGTTTTTGACATAAAAATTCGCGTAACAAAATCAGTTTCCTTTCTACAGAAATCAAACAAAAGTGGTAATAAATTCTTTCCGTTGACTGCGCCTCAGGAAATACGAAACCTAGAACTGTCATACCCTCATGTTAACCCCGGTAAATGTCGAATACCTAATATTATTAACACTTTAGCAAATGATATAAATTTGATTGGTTAAACGAGAAATCATACCATCCCGTACCTTTGATTTCCCCAGGTTATACGGTGGCCGAACGGGTAATACGGATACCACGTAAAGGGGTAGTAAGAAGGTTCTAACCTATTCGAGTAATGTATCCAGGCATTGGGGTATAATTTTTTGACAGCTGGTCTTTCAAAAAAGCGACAAAAGTACTAAACGATTTCTTAAATCATTAATTACGGATTCTTTTAAAATTCAAATTTTATGTCTGCCGTTAAGTCAATAAAATACGAAATTCCGAGAGTGATAACTTCAAGGGGAGAACAACTCTGATAGAAACGTTGACCAAAGTGGTAAACATTCCCATTTGAAATCCCCGTAGCAGCATCCGTTTCCAATCTAAAGAAATCAGACCATAGTGGTATTAAATTCGATACTCGGGAATTTTCCGGGGTATACGGGATAGTAAAACCCGAGTTACTAATAGTATTATCTAATGCCGAGTTTTGTGCGAACTTTTATGTCAATTTTAATTTCTCCAATATTTTTTTTACCCGTGTCCCAACCATTTTTACAACAGTGGTCAACGACTGGCTTTATTGAAATGGCTATAATTTTAAAACCATGCTTATACTCTTTAAAAAGTATTAAATAGAGTTAATCAAGCGTATCGTCATCAACGAAACTGTGCAAATATATAATACAAATACCAGTTAAATTTTGATATGTTAGATGTGCACATTTTGGATATTCATTCCTCATCAGTGACATTTCTAAAAGCTTTTTTGTTGCCGTACAATACACATAAGGGAACACAATATGATTGTCAATTATATGAATTTACTTGAAATCACTGTAGGGCTACTGCTTGATGTGTTTGTCCACCAACTGACCAACTTTAACTTCAATTTTCATAAACTGTGTCAGAATAAATATATTGACAGGACAAACTATTATATAAAGTTGTGCAAAATACGTATGAAGTACCACACAGATTTAGAACAAGTCGATCAGCTTACGACTACCGTAGAATGATTTGTAAACAAACAGGGGTACTATCGTTTTGTCTTGTTTTGATTTAAATGCAAATAAAGATTATCTTAATATTAAGTATAATGTTTTAATCAAACTGTATATTGATTCCGATTAAAAAAAATACTATTCTGTTTTTTTATTGCCAAAGGCGGTCCGCCATTTTTTTTTATAATTTGCTTTCAGAATGGATAACATATTTGCACCCAAATTTTCATTTAATGAGACATTATTATGTTTAAGTCATTCTGGCAGAAGTTTATCAAATACGAAAGAAGATAAATTTTAAATGTTTTAGCTATTATATAAAAAATATAAATACCGTATTTAAAAAATAAGTGGAAAAAGAAATACAGAAAAAAGATAAATTTTAAAAATGAAAATGAAATTAAAATATATAATATAATTTATAATGCATTGTGACGAGTTGAACTCACTTGCATTATTTGAGTTTAAATATATAACTCAAGATTTCGAGTCTTGTTCGCTACATAACAATAATATCAACATATAGGATTCTATTACTTTTCATCTATGTAATAATGACTACATAAAAGTGAAAATCGATTGTGGTAAATAGTATGTATTCATTTTCTAATCTGAACAATACAATCTGTTGCAGTTTATCATAAAAAATAAATAATCAGTTAATTTCTCTCTTTTACTTTTCTTCATTATTCTAAATATATATAACATTAGCTAACCACAGAAAACGGAGGTAAAATTAGATAAATGATTCAGAACTATTTCTGAATTGCTCAACAGGTCTTTCATAAAAGTCTTAATGATATATCAATCAAATAATAAAACAATCACCACAGAAAAAGATATTCCGACCCAGTTTATATAGTAGTTATGCACAACGGCAATACATCACAGTAAACTTAACTATGTAAAATCGAAATCACCAGGTTTCCTTGATGTGTTCCTTTATGGTGTTCCCAAAATATTTATGATACCGCACAATTAAAATGTATATTTATAAAGGTGTGATTTTGTTGGTACGTTTTTGTATGTACGTGAAAGTGGGGACGCTTTGGTAAGGATACGTTTTGCTTAAAATATTGGTATGCTCAATTCAGTAATGGGAACGTTCTTGTAAAACTCGCTGGTAGTCTACGTTCTTGCAAGGCTACTTTATGTCCTGCACTCTATATATGGTGACATTTAGCAGGATGACAGTTATCTGAATACTTACATTACTGGCATTGTTTTAACTTGTCTTCACATTTGTTTTGGATATAAGTAGTAAAAGTATTACTATACCTTGACATATATTGACCTTTAACTTGGAAAGCAGATTTAGAAATACTACCATTTGACGGTTCTCTTTGAAATAATGTAAAACCATTGTGGATACATCTTGGCATTAACCTAAGAAAAAAATGTCAACATTTGTATAACTTGCCATTTGTCCAGAATATCGAATGTCAAAATACTTCCATAATTTGACTTTCGCCCAGAATAGCAGGTTTCAAAACTCTACTTTGCCTTGACAAATAAAGGCCTCTGTCCAGGATATTAGATCCATTTAACCTATCGGACGTTTTCCTAGAAGATAGTAAAAGATAAATAAAGCGAAAATTAAAGAACAAAAAGAGAACTTTATTGAAAACAAAAGATGATTTGTAATCATAATATCATAATATAAGTAATCATTATAGTCTTAAGGTAAATTCTCTACCTAAATAAGCATGGCTTCGCAAATTCTTAAAGACGCAAACATAAGTGAAATAATCACTGAGACTCCCCGCAAGAGAGGCGCCAAGGAGATCTCTTCCTCCCTCTCGGAGTCTGATGAAGGGGTCTTCAAGGAAGTTCACAAGAGAAAATCAAGAGGATAGAGGCGTGATTTAAACACCAGTAAGGATAAAGAAGTCACCCCTGCTATTCATTAATATCCTTATCACTTGTAGAGAACAGAGAAAATATCTCCTGGTCAAAATTGCCCAGTCCTTTCTTCTTTCTTTATAATGAGATAAACCAACTGTTAAAAGGTCAGAATTACAGGTTACAAACAACAAGCTCAAAAAGGGATACTCGTTAGAACAATAGACAACCCTACTTCAAAAAAATCTACTAAACCAGGAATATCTCAGAGATGTTCCTATTAAAACTTGGCTTCTCAAAGAACACAAAAGTGTATTTGGGGTAGTAAAAGGTGTCAAGCCAAATGAATCTTCTCGGGGTATACTCCAATCCATTACCTTCGATTACAAAAACTCTGTCAAACCATCTCAAGCACTGCGTCTGAATAAAAAGGACAACACTCCATCGCAGGCAGTTCGTTAAGCTGTTGACAATGGCGAGTTACCTTCCTTTGTCTATAAAGGCAAAACTACTTGTTCGCACTACGCAGGTAACCACCGATAAGATAATTGCGAAAAATTAACAACCATTTAAGCTAATTGTTCCGGGGCCCGTTGGCCTACTAGTAAAGAATGCCCCAGGAACAAGCAGCCAGTCTCCTCTAGCCAAGCTAAAACAGCGAGTTCAAAGAAAACTAACCAACCGCTCGACAACCCTCTACCCGCTCATACGCAAATTTGGATCCAAAAAAACACACTTCATTTCCAGTAAACCGGCCACAAATCAAGAAAGTCACAAAAATAATAATAGAAATCAGGCCAGTCAAGATCTATTCTCTCTGACCTCGAAAGGCCCACAAGTTAAAAAAAGGACAAACGTTCAAACCAGTCAAGAACAAACCACTGAGCTGATCCCTAGCGACTGAGACTCTAAAAATAACAGAGTCAAACAGTTTGAGAATGAGATCGAATCACTAAAAAGTCTAATCAGTGTGTTTATATCTGATATGCAGCGTAACAACCAAACCACTAAGAAGCAGGCCAAATAAAAATATAAACGGGCCGCTAAAATTAAATCATAATTCAGTCTGTTAAAAGCCACCCAGAAACATACTTATATGTAACTATGTCTACTTCAATGGAATGCTGGTAACTAGCACCTAAGCGTAGCGAACTTAAAAATATTGTGGATCACCTCAAACCGGACGTGCTGGTTATCCAAGAATATTCCAAAAGCCAATTCTAATAAAAATTCACAAAATTTTCACCTATCAGCCGCCACTAATTAAATCTAATTACCTCCTAGCCGCTTGTGTAAAAAATAAAATTCAATATAAAGAAAATAAAATTGATCAAAATTTACAAGTTCAAAGTATTGATCTCTATTTCAAAAACAACAAAAACTTAACACTGTATATTATTTATCTTTACCCGCAATTAGATCAAGATCAATACATTAGCACTTCACGCTTAATTAATCTTTTCATTCATTTAATTACCTGTGGAGCGATAAATCAGTTTGCCATATAGGATTAATCACCGAAGAGTGACTAGACGATAATGAATGGCGAACTCACATGCATTGTTAAAAAAACCTCAATAGATCTGACATTCTGCACGCGCATCTATCAAATAAAATTTATTCTGAAACATTCAAAATCAAATGGGTTCGGTCCATTTCACAATGATTATCAAAATTCTACAAAAAATAGAAAAATGGAGCAAAAATGTGGATCTACAAAAAGCCGACTGGGTTAAATTTTACCAATTGTGCGAGGAGATCGATCCCAAAACCATTAGAAATTGGGATTTAAATACTTATTACAATAATTTACAAAACAAAGTGAATAAGATCGCCCGCACAACCATCCGAAGAACCAGCGGCAAAACAAAAACTTTAAAAATAATCCCTGGTGGAACACAGAGTGCGATGAGGCAAGACGGGAAGAAAACCGACTATACAATAAATTTTGGCGAAGAAGCCGTGAGACTGACTTTATTAATTTCAAGACAGCTCACGCTAGACTAAAAGTAATAATTAATTAAACCAAAGAAAAAAACTGATATGGTTTCTGCGACATTCTGACCAAACATTCAGATACGCGTAAAGATTTGCAGAAAATAAAAGCAATGAAAAATAATTTACAGTGAGCGATACCGGTTATCAATGGAGCTACTAGCGCACTAGACAAAGCTAATATTTTAGCGGACTCTTTTGCACATGCTAGCTCCAACAATGACCTCAATCCAGACTTCGTGCAAAACAAAAACATATTTAAGCGGGGGAATTTAAAAACAATAATTTATTGGAATAAAACAAAAATTATTTAATTAATTTGAATTTTTCAGTAGCATAATTCATGTCAGCGTTTAATAGTAAAAAGAAATCGTCCCCCTGTGACGACAAAATCTTTTATAAAATAATTAATCACTTGCTTCTGTGTATCCACAAGTTAATAATCGACTTAATCAACACGTCATGGAATACAGGAATTCAACCGGATAAGCGGAAGGTCGCCATTGTTGCACCTATGCTGAAGCCGTACAAACCTTTTTCCAAACCTTCCTTTAACAGGCCAATATCTTTAACACCTACTATATATGAACTAATGGAAACAATGTTTAATGGTTGATTAAACTACTTTTTGGACACCAAAACTATAATCTCCCCAAATCAAAGCGGATTCAGAAAATCCAGATCGACGCTAGACCACATACTCCGTCTCTAGACGGACATTAAAAAATCACAAGTAGAAAATTAACTTTTAGGGGCGGTCTTCCTCGGTCTAAATGGTGTTTTACACCATATCAAAAATTTCAGGCATATTTCAAATTATCAAAAATTTTCTATATAACAGAAAGATAAAAGTAAGGTAGCGGACCAGCTTTCTGTTGCAAAGAGTCTGGGAAATGGCTGCCCGCAAGGGTCACTCATTTCCCAGACTCTGTTTAACATAGTGGTTAACGATCTTTCAAACTGCATTCAGTTCGCCACATCTAAATTATCTCAGTTCGCTACCACCGGCTGCTTTTGGGACTCCAGTAGGAGCCTCAATGCGCTCGATTTGCGACTTCAAGATATTCTAAACCAAGTTTACAAATGGCCTGTAACATGAGGGTTCAAACTCTCAGAAAAAACTGTAGGAATGGTCTTTGGCAAGAATCCTCCCCATTCCTTAAATAAAAAAAAATTAGAGGGACACTGGTGAGCTTTGTAAAGGAACATCAGTTTCTTGGCGTTGTGCTCGACAACAAACCTACTTGGAAAAGTCATACTGAGCACATTGCACTTAAGTGCAAAAAAGTGCCCAACTTCATTAGGAATGTCTCAGGTATCAATTACGGAGCCAACAAAAAGACGCTCATGCTTCTTTACAAATTACTTTTCCGCTCCCAGCTTGACTACGCATGCCAAACCTAAAGTTCGATTATCAAGACCATCCTGTCTCAATTCGATATAATGCGAAATAGGGCACTCAGGCATGCTTTTGGATCCATTAGAAGCACTACTATAGCCACCTGCTTACGTAGTCGGGCGAGCTCCCTCTTAAAAAGCGCAGGGATCTCCTGCGTTACTCGACCAGGACCGCTGACACCGAAGCCTTCCTGGTTGTACCTGGATATTAGTACCAATCTCAATCTCCGCATTCAGATATCTAGAAAATATCCGACAGCGGCCCACTTAGCACTATCAAAGGAATTTATAAATACAGAATACAACCAGCGGAACAAAATCTTCACTGATAGCTCCAAAGAACGCGATTCTGGCTGGGAAAACCAGATTCACTATATATATACCACATTTAGACAAAATTTTTGCAGCTAGAACCTGTCAATATATACCACTGAGACAATAGCAATCAGAGAAGCCCTACTGTTGAGCCGCGAACAACAAATTGCAAAGCCAGTAATCCTCACCGATTGGTTGTCATCAATTCAGTCTGTACTCTCAGACGGGTCTAGCAGGCCAGAAATACTAAATCAAATAAGATACATGGCGGTCAAACTCCAAGCCTTTTGCCTTGATCCCCTCTCATATTGGTATCCATGGCAATGAAGTTACAGACCAGGCCCCCACTGAGCTTTTTTGACTTATCAACAAAATATTGATATCAAACCCACAAGAACCACTGTTCTTTACCATCCGGTTCGCAGCCTTGACCGCGCAATCACAAGACTTCGCATGGGCGTCCCCATGTAACATGGTTACACCCATAGCGAACACATCCGGCTTGCAGCTTTTGCGGTCAACCGGAAACGATGGAGTAAGTTATCCTGCTTTGCCCCGAATGTCTCTCGGAGAGACGGGCGCTAGCACAACAAATAGGGTATTCGAACCTCACAATCAAAGGGCTTTTGAATCCTGCCGCCAAGGATTTTTAATCTACATATCACTATCTGACAAACGGTATTTAGACTTCAAACAACCATGAAAACAAAAAACAAACTCAATTAAAATAATTTTGTTACGTGATAATATTTAATAAGCAATCTACATATATATATATATATATCAACTGTTCCAATAGAAATATTTAAAAATGCACATTTTTTGAAGAAATATAGAAGTGTTATGTAATTATTTAGTCTGTAATAATAAATTGATAAATTATTTTATTGAAAAATATCGTCTGTATGACTTATATAAAAACAATGCATTGTATTACAGAATGTTTATCATAAAGGTTACAACATACACAAGGTGTCTATGTATGTCCAAGTCTAAAATCAAAACACTGTCTCTATAAAGCATTTTTGCAATACGAATACGATGACTTCGACAATTACATAGTTTCTAGCTTATAACCTAAGTGTATGTAAGAGAATAGCAAACATAATTGATGGTTTTATACATTTAATACCTCCTAATATCTAGAAACAGCGGTAGTAATGACACAAAGAGTTCTATCTGAACATCCATTTGTTTTTAGGTTTGCAATGACAGCAACACAATTATTTTATACAAAACTCACTGATTAACTATTGAACACAAACATTCATATATTATATTAGCTACAAACTTGTAATAATATTTAATAAGAAAGCCTTCCATATCTTGCCCCACTTTCACAATCATTCCTTAACTAAGATTTTCCTTAACTTAAATCTGACAAATTTGTAACCCTCATAATTTTGTTAATTATTGAGATATTAAGTAATTTAAGGTGTCATTTTGAAGATCTCATCAAGCTTATAACAACTGCATTAGTTTAATAGAAAAGAGTTTATTTGTAATTAAAAGAGAGATGGTGAACTTTTGTTAAATTTAAGTTAAGAAAAATCTTAGTTAAGGAAAAATTGTGAAACCGGGGACTGAACTCAGATTTTCCTGAACTTAATTTTAGCAAACTTTAGCTATCTCTATTCGAATTACAAATAATCATTTGTAATTAAACTAATGCAGATGTTACAAACTTAAAACTTTCTTTAAAATGACACTACTTACTAAATATCTAAACAATTAACAAAATTTTTAAGATTTGAAATTTGCCAGATTTAAGTTAAGGAAAATCTTAGTTAAGGAATGATTGTGAAACTGGGATCTGTTATATTCGACCATAAACATTTTATATTAAAATTTAAAATTCAGTACAGGTGACATAACAATTGAAACACCTTTATGTTAGGAAATACAAATATTAATAAGATATCTAAAACATACAGTTGAATGAATAATTAAAGTATAAAAGTAATGGATGCATATAATAACAAAAAAGCATTAAATAGTAAAACACAAACGTACCAGTCCATATTCAAATCACAATCGAAAAAACAATTATTAAAAAATATAATAAATATTATTGTTACGTATGAAACTGATCAAACAAATTTGCATGTATTGGTGCTTGACACTTGCAAGTGTTATCATATTTGAAAATGCCAAAAGTGTAATATTTTCTTGTAACATAGCTTTATTAATATTTATTGATATGACACCTTTGTAATCATTTTACGAAACAAAAATCTGCTAATATATAAAAAATAAATTTAGATTTAACAAAGACTTTAACATTTTTACAAAGACATATAAATAAAATTATTTACACACATTAAAAAAAACTAAATTGATAAAGAAGCGGACTATCTCTATATAAAAAATATATCACAGATTAATATATATTTCATTACGCTCTATAGATTTCTTCACCTACAAAACAGTGCTTATTTACTTTTCCAATTATGTTGAATATAACACTTGCTTATGTATAAAAATAAAATACAAACATACTAGTCCATGTCCAAATGACAATCCAAAGGATTTTTTTTTTTAAATTGGAATCATAAGTATAATATCAGTGAGCAATTTTCAACTACACACAGCCATACATTGTGTTCGTATAAAACAAGTTAATAAAACAAAAAGTTAAAAATAAACAAAATTATTCTAATAAAACAACACTTTTGTATCCATTAAACTTAGTTAAAGTTTTAGGCCTCCATACATGTAAAACTATAAAACCATGTATTGTTGATAAAAGGACTGGTTTATAAATAAAAGGACATTGACGTCATTGCTTATGTTACTTGTCATTACTCTTAGCAAAAGTTAATGCACGAAAAAACATACATAAAGGATACATTTACAGATCATCGGTAAATAAAACATATCAAATACTCGATCGTTCACTAATTCCCTCGGAATTTTTATTCATATTAACAGACTAAACAACTGTTTAAAGAAAAAAATCAAGAATAACTAAAGATAGCATTTCTAAACGACTGCCTTTCACTAACTTGATTAATGTTAGGTAATATTAATGAAAATACAGAAATGATGTTTGGAATGAAATTCTAGATTTTTATGTTTTACAAGATTATTATCACCTTAGTTACTCATTTTAAATCCTAAAACATTGATCTATCTATTTGGTAAATGATTTCCATAACAATTGACAATTGACACATGTATGGGTTTGTAAATAAGTCCTATATTTTAATTTAATCAAGTTTGAACTATAGGGATGATTGACATATTGATGTGTGTACAAATATATGCAAAATTATATAATTTGTATAGAAGTCAATAAACAAAAAAAAATGAAACTCAATTAAACTCATTACATCTTACACGCTTTACAAAGTAACATTCATCACATAGTAACAAAGTAAATAGTGATGACGTCATTTAGGAAATAGGATGTCGTCATTTTTATGGGAGATAATTATGTTAGACCGTTTTGTTTTGGCATAAGGGTTCTAAAAAGTATTTTTCTTTTTCTTTTCTTTCAATTGCATTGTCTGTAAATAATTTGTAAAACGGGAATATGAAAAAAATTCTTTTTCCCGCAAATATCTAAATGTTCACTTAATTTCATTTTTCTGTATTCTTATTTATCTAATTGTTGCTTGTTATTATAGTAAATATATAACAAATACCTGCTAAATTTTGATGTGCCAGATGTGCACATTTCGGAAAACCATTCCTCATCAGTGACACTAGGGGCCGAAAAAGTGATAAATTATAAAACATACGCCAAACCGTTGCAAGTTAATGAATCTAAAATTCCAAAAATATGTGAATCCAAATCCAGCTAAGGAATGTTTTGCAGGAGAGAACAGACATTAGTTTCAAATAAATTTCAAAAATTAAGTCGCCTGAAAATTTTTCTTAATGGTATATTTTCTGACAGCACAAAGTACTGCATACAGAGTTATGGATACCCTCGGGGAGATTTACTTTAGTAATGAATTTTATATAGGGGAAACGGTTTCAACTCTTTGCTCTCGAGTAAGAGTACACAAGCAACATAATACTGACATCATCCTATCTTCTAAATGACGTCATCACTATTAACTTTGTTACTATATTATGAATGTTGCTATGTAAAGCATCTGAAGATGTAATGAAAGCGCTAATGCTTTACAAAATCGTGTTGTACGATGTGCCATATGCGCACATTATGTAAATTCATTCCTCATCAGTGACACTAGGGGCCAAAAAGTTTGAAAGAAAAAAAAAATAATATATGCATGTATGTGTTTAGTGTCTACATAATGATGAAATAGCGGCGAACATGTTATAATTAAACGCACATATGCGTTTATATTTATGTGTAAGTCAGAATGTAAAGAAAAGCAAAATCTACTGAGCATAAATCAATTTAAGGCAATTGTTTGTTTGGTTTAATTCACGATTTATTACCAGGAGGGGGGCATTTAGACACACTTGAAGTAGCGTCAGTTGAAGTAACGCCGTTACTTGTAGTTGTACGTTGTCATAGCTTGAAGGCATCATCATCAATTTGTAAGGCTTCCATGATATCTTTTATGGGAGTGACAATTGCAGAATGATATGAAGTAAAGCCAATAGCCAGTCCAATAAGATGTAAAATCTCTTTGTCGCCTTGTTTCTCAACCTGAAATACACCTGACCCAGAATCTCCACCTTGCAAAAAAATTGGACATGTGCTTATACTACCGACTTCATATTGATTTTGAAACGTACACACAACAGAAATTTGATCAGCACTTCGAAGACCGGCAATATTTGATCGTACAACAGTCCCATTTGAATTTATTATGCCTCTTGTTCCGTGTGTCTTCATTCCAAATTTCACTATCCGAGCATCAGTATCAATTTTCTTTGGATCCTTTATAACATTCCCTTCAAAAATTGGCAACTCTACGAAATCTAAAAAAACATTTTTTAAAAATAAATAAAATAAATTAATTAATAAATGAAGAATTATATAGCTTTGAAATATTGGTATCTGCTTTTCAAGAAAATCAATTTTTATTTTTACTTTTGAAAGCAATACTACTGCTTTGTGGAAAATTCTTAAACGATCTTAGGGCAATTTGCATAACATTTCACATATATTTGGCTGCATTTAAAGCAAGGCAATTTGGCCTTAACGTTTACTCGAGGGTATGTCCCCAGACGTTTGCAAAGTACAGTAGAAAATAGACAATAATTGCAATTATTTTTTGGAACTATCACATAACTTAATCAGAAATATTTAGTTATAGTTGGTGTATAAACAGTTGAAATGCATGAAGTAACATAATTATGAAGGATAAATTCAGTTGGTTAATCATTTTAGTATTCTTATAAAGTTATGACCTAGACCTTTTAACCTATAATCAAGAACCATATATCAAAGACGTAAAATTATCTATGACTTAAATATTCAAATATGCTTGCCTTTGGTAGAACTTTATAACTTAAGATATTTATACATTTCAAGATTTAAATCTTTTTATGCAGCTATGACATTCACTTAAGTTTAACAGTCTCATGAAAGATCTGAATGGGTTTCGATTTCAGGAACTCCCACTCTTCAAGTTTTCCCACATAATTAAGAATTTTTTTATCTTATCAACCGATTTCCTTGACCTCTGAACCTATAATACATTTGTCTATAGGATCGACATATCAATATCTACAATTTAATAAACAAGATGCCCAATAGGGACCATATTGCTCAACTGGCGCACAAATTGCATCACGTTTTGTGAAAAGTGGGGCTACAAAATATTATTTGGATAATGGTCTTGAAATTGTTAATGGAGGGAAAGCAAGCAAAGATGTTGTGTATGCAAGTCGATTAATAATCATTGTATGACAAAAATAAGAACGGTTAACACATTATTATTTATGAAATATTGTTAATTGTTGTGCATATTTAGGACAAACAAAACATCTGTCGTGAGCATTCTTTTTGTAACTATAAAAATTGAATATACATTGTGTACAAGATCATGTATTATAAAACATGTTTATATGGAATAGATAAGGTACATGACATTGATTGAACTGTATCCTACATGGATATTCAATGGATATATGGGATAAGTACAGTAATGAGAAGAACATAAATTAAATTTGGAATCTATGATAATAGATTGGATAAAGGAAAAAGCAAAGTACATTAATTCTTATTTCTGAACAAGTATGTATTATACAAATAAACAACATGTGACATTTTAGTGGCATGTATAGAAAAAGGCATATTTTAAATGAGGAACGTTCTGTATTTAGTGAACAGAACAGTGGATTAAAACTTTTAACTAAACATATCAAGCCATAGCCAATGTTTCGCTTCAGGGGAACAGCAGAATTCTACGGAATTAGATTTGCTGCTTTTCATTGTGCGGAAAACATATTTTCAAAAAGCCATAATTTGCTAAAGTTCCATCTTGTCCGAAGCACTATTCAGAATTTCAAGATTTTACCTTTGCAATCATAGTTAAAATGCCTGAGTAAAATCTGTTGCAAAGGGATTTGCATAGCAGTCCTATTTACGGAAATTGGGACTTTTAACACAAAAAGGTCAACAATGGCTATTTATGTGTTTTTGCTATTTAAAGTAAAAGCGGCACTCTTGGATGTCAGGCGGGGTCGCCTGGTACAAACTTTAATTGCCCAACCTAAGAACCTTCCACACCAAACACGGTTTCAATTGGCCCAGTGGTTTCAGAGGAGAAGATTTTCAAAGAATTGATTAAATATTACACCTCATTTGCATAATTCTTAAAAATCAGGTCAACGAAAAATTTCTCAGACAAACTCGTTAAGTATGTTGAATGCCCATCTATCCACTGTCTACATTTGAAATTTGAACAAAAACAGTTAAAAATGATTCAACAATGGCTATTTGTGTGTTTATGCTATTTCTAGTAACAGCGGCCATCTTGGATGTCAGATGGGGTCTTCTGGTAAAAACTTTAGTCTACCCAACCTAAGGAACTTCCACACCCAATTTGGTCCCAATTGACCCAGTGGTTTCAGAGGAGGAGAAGAATAAAGTTTATGCACGGACGCACTCAAAACCATACCATAAGCTCAGCTAATTATAGCAAGTTATGCTAAAAAATGCTTATAAATAGTATATATTTTTTCAGATTATTACAAATTCAATTCTTCTTTTGCAACTATGACCTGGGCCTTCTATCCTTTGATCTTGAACCATAAATCAAATTAGTTTTTAATTTATACCTACAATAAATATTCTGATATACATGTCTATAGAAACTTCACATTTTTTAAAATACTAACGATCACATGATGAAAAGGCATCTTTGATGATCCTTAAAGCCTCCTTAAAGTTGTCTTAAATGTCTCTTTAAAGACCTTTAAGGGGCTTTTAAAGATCCTTAAATATGCCTTAAAGGTGTCTTTAAGGACTCCTTGAAGATCCTTAATGGAACGGAAATTTTAAGGATCTTTAAGGAGGATATAAGGATTTTTAAGGAAAATTTATATTTTTTCTTTTTTATAAAAAAGCAATGAAATATTATTTTTATCCTTATCTTTTTTTTTAGAATTTATTTAAAAAAAACTATTGCATTAATTAATTTTGAAAAAATAAAGTAATAATAAATTAATTTTCTTTATATAATTTTTTAATCTCAAGTTTTTTATATTATTTATTTAATTTGTATTTATCTATTACATTCTTTGATCTAATTGGATATTAATTAATTAAATAGAAATGACAAGAAATTTTATAATTAAAATTTCCATTTGTTATCCACTCTCACTGGGAATCGAACCCTGGTAATTCAAGTTAGGAGTGCATCACCTTACCTGTGTAGCTATGGAAGAGATGATACTGATGTTGATAATTATAAAATATGTCCCTAACAATATGCAAATGAGATCACGTGACTGAAAGAAAGCAAGTGGAACAGTTTTTATTTATTTCTGAAAAATTGTTTTATTTCTTTTAAAATATCTCTTACAACAAAAAGGATCAAATTAATTTTATGTATTTATTTTTATAAAAAATTTGCTGCAGTCATCATTTTTCTCTATATAATATATAATTGCATTAGATAAAATCATTTAATATGTGTTGATAGGAATGCATTCCAAAATTTACCTGTAATATACTTGTATATCTAACATCAATCAGGAAGATGGTGTTTAATGATCAAGTGTATTGTTCACTTAATTAATTAATGTTAATGACAACTTTTCTTTATAACTCCAATTACTAGAAAATTATTATTATTCATATGTTATGATTAGAGATGTAATTGATACATAAGAAGCAGTATGGTAACTATACAAACAGCTTTTTAATAAAATAATTTGCTATAATGTCCAAAATAAATAGATAAATAAATAAATAAATAAATAAATAAATAAATAAATAAATAAATAAGTATGGTCTTTCCGAATCTATTTTTAACCAAAAAAATCTGCATTACACATTTCCAATATGTGTGTGTGTGTGTGTGTGTGTGTGTGTGTGTGTGTGTTTGTGTGTGTGTGTGTGTGGGGAGGGATTATCTCTTTTTCACCGAAAAAAAATAGGAGAGAGAGAGAGAGAGAGAGAGAGAGAGAGAGAGAGAGAGATGATTACATTGAGGGTAAAGGGCATCAGTGGAAACTAAATATTTTAAAGAAAGAAATATAAGGAACTGAGTATGCTGACAGAGAGAGAAAGAGAGAGAGAGGGGGGGTTAGCGGAAACTGAATATTTTAGAGTGGGAGAGAGAGAGTATCCTCTTGTGTTTCAGAGAGAGAGAGAGAGAGAGAGAGAGAGAGAGAGAGAGAGAGAGAGAGAGAGAGAGATTATATGATTATGAATATTCAGAGAGAGAGTGAAGAGGTTATCGCCGTTATTCTACTGCACTGCATCCTGACTGCAGAAATTTACATCCAACTGGGATAAAGTTTGTCAGTTAATGGTTTCTTATTTCAACACTTCATTACTTCGTATACAATGTTTGAAAAGAATAACCTTTTCCCTAATGTTCTTGTTTTGTTTTAAATATTTAATTTACCAACTCTTTTCATTAAGAATTGAAATTCCGATATCATCATGTGTCAGTTTTATATATGTCAATTCAAAGACACTTAAATGTGCTCTGTCTATCTGTCTGTCTCTCTTTCTCTCTCTCTCTTTCTCTCGTGTTTAATTTGCATCTATGGATAACGCTATTCCCCCAAATAAAATAAAATAAAATAAAATATAATAAAATAAAATAAAAATAAATAAAATAAAATAAAATAAAATAAAATAAAATAAAATAAAATAAAATAAAATAAAATAAAATAAAACAATACAATACAAAACAAAACAAAACAAAACAAAACAAAACAATAAAGTAAAAGACATGCTTAGAAGATTATTTTACGATTACTTTTATTTCTTTAGTTAAAGTATGCTTTAATATGTTAATATTAAAATTGTCTCTTCAAATCACTTCCGAAAACACACTTTTATTTCAACACCCAGAGTTCAGGGTTAGGTAATCATTTTAACATGTTATTTAATTTCATAGTGATCTCCTACCTAGATAAGAAACTGCACATCAAAGTCAAAAGCCGCGCGTAAAATCACCTGGAATCTATAATCAAACAAGTACCGCTGTATACAATTAACAAATACCGTTAATTACTTTATGTTTACTGTCGATCTGATTAAAACACGGATTGTTTACCTGTACTGTGAAAACTGCACATTTGTTATCTAATTCATTTATGAATTAAGAAACAAGTATTATTAGGAAACTACATACGGCTCCTCTACAAAAACTTAATGTAAAACTAGAATTTAGACAGACGTTATCCATGTCTCTTATGTCGTATAAACTATAAAAATTCAAAATATACTAAAAACAAATCATACCTTTTAACTGAATGAATGTAATAGCCATCGTTCCATTTATATTTGAAAAAATAAGTTTTCATGAAAAATCTTTAAGGATCGTAAAAGCCTCCTTAAAGATCATAAAAATTTATTTCAGTTCCATTAAGGATCCTTAACGCCTCCTTAAAGATCCTTAAATATGTCTTTAAAGAGTCGTAAAAAGTCGATTAAAGATCCTTAAAGATGGAATGGTTTTAGGGAGGCTTTAAGGCACCTTTAAGTATCTTTAAGGACATATTTAAGGATCTTTAAGGAGTCTTTAAGGATCCTTAATGGAACTGAATTTTTTAGGAGGGGGTGGTCTTGTGAATATCAACCTTTTTTGTTGGAGCTATAACTAAGACCTTTAAACCAATGGTCTTGAGGAATATATCAATATGATTGTCATTACTATACCTCAGATATACATGCTTATACAAACAGTTTATAGTTTTGAATAAAATATTAGTATTTTACGCAAAAAAACACTTCAGGGGCAACAACTCCTACAGGGATTATAATGCAGTTATGAAACTCGTAAAATGTTGTCATGTGGAACATTGTTGCTTTTATGAGCTTACAGTTTTCAAGAAAATAGCCTAAATCTGTAAAAATATCCCAAACTTGGTCATGGCTTTGTTTTTTTTTACCTTGACTTTATCTTGAAGTACATTTTAAAAAATGTCAAAACTGAAAATCCCATGTAATTTAAAGGTTTTAATAATAAAGTTATTGTTATATAAAGCCATATTACGATTTTTTTTAATTAAACACAGAAACACGTAGCCCATTTAACAGAATGATTACTCTTTTTTATATCAATTATTTTTTAAAAAAACTTATATAATAAAACAGAAACATAACAGTCCATATCCAAATCACCCTTTCCCCAAAGTCAAAACTTTATACACTAGCCAATTTAATAATACACATTAACTTCCATTAAGAAGGTAAGGACGGTTGCTCTGAATGAGTAAGCATCTCCTGTTTAGTCACATGCAAAGTCAATTTTGCAAATGGAAGGAACATGGGGCAATGGTAAGTCAAATATATCAAGTATAAGTTTGAATATATTGACTTCATACTTATCAACAATTTTGTGAGGACGGACATAAAACTTTTTAAGGTCCTTGATTTGTTCCGGCTTGCAATATCCTTGAGTAAACAATCTAATTGTTAGCAACTTGCTTCCTTATAGAAAGTCCAAGTAATAAAAACAAGCTCTATCATACACCAAACACAGGAGAAATAGGGCTATTTCTGCAAAGAAACGGAAATTGACATTAGAAAAATTGAAGTCATCATGTTTGTCATATAGCTTCAGATATAACCTTTCGTGAGTGTCACATTCGAGGTACAAGTACAAATATGAAGCAGAACATTAAGAATCAGTCTTATCCTTCATTTTAAGATTACTCGGATAAATGACATTCGAATATTCTCCAGATTTAAGATTATTTAGAGACAGAACGTCATCTATATATCTGTATCTAGAGTTGAATGATTTGGCGACAGTCTTCTTTCCAGATTTGAGAAGGTTCTGTAAAAATTCTGATTCATATAAATAAAGAAATAAAACAGTAAGCAAAAGTGCAAATGTTTGTTCCCAATGGTAAATCGATTGTTTGCTTGAAAATTATATTGTCAAACGCAACAAGTATCTTGTATATATAAATCTTTAACGTTTGGTGATTGTATTTTCAGTTCATTTTTGCAGTCTGTATCGTGTGTTACTTCTTTCTGTTTTCAATTGATACTGAAAGACCCGAGAACTATCCTAAGATTAAACAGATCTTTATAAGTAGAATAAATTATCTGAACCAAGTTCTTTATAAGACATTCAACGTAGATTTTCTTACATACAAAAATAATTTTGGAAGCTTA
This sequence comes from Tegillarca granosa, assembly GCA_029721355.1. Taxonomy (NCBI): domain Eukaryota; kingdom Metazoa; phylum Mollusca; class Bivalvia; order Arcoida; family Arcidae; genus Tegillarca; species Tegillarca granosa. The sequence goes on along the minus strand of JARBDR010000240.1, from coordinate 105,504 downwards.
ATCAGCTGGGATAACAAGATATTGTTATGTATGTCCGTAAGGATTATGTTTTCGGAAGCAAAGTATTTACTTTGTAACACTAAAGTATGTTAATTGGTAAATATTTTGGATGCAATGGGTTTATTATTGGAGTAGGATACTAGAGGTGGCGAGTTATATTTGAAACAAGTATGTATTTAAGGTTTTACTCGTTTATTAGTTAGTATACATTTCACAAAAATCCATGATTAATTTTGATGTACCATATGTGCACATTTCGGAAATACATTCCTCATCAGTTACATATATAAAAAAATGATCTATTAATCGATCTGTATAAATAAAGTAATGTAAGGTTGATCACCACTTAAATTAGTATTGGATAGAACTTTTAAAATACCTTCTGCCTTTAGGCACTCAGCATTAACCCATTAATTGACAGATATATATTGTAAATTTAACACAGAATGTACCATATTTTCAATTCAAAATTTCGACCCTTTGCAGTAAAATGTTAAAAACAAACCCCTATATATTTGGTATCCCTATAAAACATACTTTACATTAAGGTAGCTAAAATCAAAATATCTGTTACCATGGCAATATCAAAAAAACATTTACACCACAAACGTTTGAAAATTTTCACATTTCTGCTTGATTTCCAAAACATTGCTATTATCTTGATTCCTGCATAGTTGAAATAATTTTTTTTGCTTACAAATCGAAGATGGGCATCATTCAAATATACTGTAGAAAAATCATTTCAACATGTGTTTTTTGTTTTCCAAAAAAATAAAACCATCAAATTTCATGTATTTCTGGCTAAATTTTTTAGAGTAAACAAGTGTTATATACAAGAAGAAAAAAGACCACCATTTCGATCTTCTATTGCCTTATCAAACCATATATGAATTTTACCTTTGTTTAATAAAATGTATTCAACACTATTTTCAGCTAAAAAGTTTGTATAAAAATTCATAATTTTGACAATGTCTAGATATCAGCAGTCGGAAAACGTGCATTGTGAACAAATAATTTTTACTTAAGCACCTAATGAAAGCTAACACAAAGTAAACTTTTGAAAGTTTGCATTTTTCACATTAAATGAGATGTCGATTATCAGCATATAGCATCCAAAAAAGACAGTCATATTTTGTTATTTCAATGGACATGTTCAAGTAAGAACACATTTTTTTCGACTCAATACTTCAACAGTTAAAAGGAATGATGGAAGAGAAACATCTATATTTAGAAAACATACATGATAATTTAATTTTTGCCAGAATCTCAATCAAATTTCCGTTACCATGGCAACGAAAATTTCAAACATCTTATAAAACCGTGGAAAAGCGTGATATTTTACTGTTTATACATTAAATACAAAATAAACAGAGGTGCAACCCAGTTTTATTCGTTTTGTTATAAAATGTATAATTGGTAGAACTGTAAGTTAAAGATTGCTTCGAAATTTTCATTGTTTCACTTAAAATAAGGATGCATAACTTTTAGTTTCAAAACCTGAAGCCATCTTACATTTTGAAGAAACTCAAGATAACAAATGATCTTTTACCTAACTAAAAGATACTTCTAAAAATAATAAATCAAATTTGTATTATTATACCAAACATCGTTCTAAAATTTTCAGAATTTCCTTATAAATCAATATCCGTTACCATGATAACAGAATCTGGTTAAATTGTGGGAAAACGCTGTACATGCACTTACCTTTATTTAAAATAAGTGTCATAAGCTGATTTTAAATGGATTATTTTAAAAGAAATACAAAATCAGCAAGTGCAATAAGTATTTGATAAGTACAATAAACATACACTGCTACAACATGTGATGTCTAAAGTTTCAATTTGGATCGAAGTTATGATATCTTTTTAGATATATGCCAGATACTTGATAGACTTGGTAATTCACAACTTTGGATCAGACTAGGTCAGGTAGGAAACAGTAGGTGAACAATATGCATTTTTTTCATCATACGAATGCTTAAAGATCGGCCTGACAAACTAAAGGTATTTTTCGGCGTACAAGTGACATAGTTTTAAGCAACACTCAAAAATCATTACTTTACCCATTACAGTGCCTCTCGCCACTGGTCGACTAATGAGATAATCAAGCAGATCCTAGATTAAAAATTCTATATCTCTTCTGAAGGTTGTGTTTTTCTCTGGGAATCCTCTATCATTCTTAAACCGATCACTTCGACAGGGATTGAATAATAACTTTGAAACAAAAAAACAAAACCACTTAGGATTTGGCAATTTGAGAGTTCTCAACGGACACACATTTCAGAGAGTGGAGACATGAAAGTTTGCGTCACCGTCAACATTCTTTAATTCAAAGCTGTAAAATCCGAAAAAAAATGTTTGGACCAGGAGTATTTTTTTAAGGCCACCAACTTTTAACATGCAGACAGATTATTTTTCTCACATTTGCATACCTAGACATTCAGATGCATATTTTTTTATCCATAGGTTTTAAGTTGTATATTTATATTTTCCTATAAATTTTTTAATTTTTATTTATTTTCCATGAGTAAGTAAAAAAAATTCAAAATATTTTCATACTTAAGTTAACCTTATTACCAGATATGAATTCTTTTTACAAACATACATAAAAATAGATTTAACTCTAAATTTAGGTTCAAAATTATTAAATTAATATTGAAATTGTATTTGGTGGAAATTTATTCCCACCATGCAAACGTTCGTATTTTTTATTATTGATGGCTTTATCAATTAATTCCTTTTTTACACAATCTTTTTTTTTTTTTTTTTTTTTTTTTTTTTTTTTTACCAACCTATGTATACACAATTTTTATAGTCTTCAAACTTTAAAAAATTCAAACTAAATTAGTTGTTATTTCTTATTTGTATGCATATTTTTTTTTTATTCTATAACTTCAATAATTTTTCCTTATTTTGTATCATAATTTTTTTAGTAAAAACATAAATCCGCACGAACAACGAACATTACCTGATCTTTTGTCGAAAACGAAACATTTCATTGACCCTGAGACATATTGTCCTTACGGCTGTGTCATGCGCTGATTTTGAATTTCTATTACAATAATGCATTCAAAATCAGCACATGACACAGCCATTATTTTAATAGAAATTCAAAATCAGCACATGCCAGCATTGATAAACCAATGCCCACGATCATTTCTATTTTTTCAGAACTTTGACTTTGAATTTATATATTCTTTGTTATGATAAATATATATCATTTATGAACCCAAACCAAACCTCTATATTTTTAGAAACACTGTACGAATGTAGGAGAAGACACATATTCTATACAGTGAACATGTGGCGGGTGCATGGGTTATACTGAGATCAATCCAGGCATTCAGTTCTTTTTAAATATATGTATTATTCTGATATCAAGTAAAATATATGTTTTTGTTTCTTATTTTATTATGATTATGTAATCATTTATTTGTTTGCACGGAATGATTACCCGACAGTAACGCGGTGTACATTTTGATACTCGGCAATGATAAATCCTAAAACAGGTTTTAAAATCGCGGTCTACATTATAATTTAAATTGCATTTTGATCGTCCTGGTATTAAAAATTATTTTAGAAAACCATAAAATACAATTTTCAATTTGCGATTGTGAAAAAAACTGAAAAATCGATTCTATCGGGATGAATCTATATCGACTCAAACATAAAGTTGTAATAATAACACATAAAAATTTTACTTTTTAAATGAAAATTGTACCTCAGATTCATTTGCTGAATATTTAAAATTGTTGAATGAAATATTTTCTAAAATACAAGTTTTTTTTATATGTTTATAAAATAGGAGAAAAAAAATCCTTTTTAAAAGCATAAAATTTGTGAATCAAAGTTCGAAATCCGCTCATAAAGATGAATCAAACTGTGGCACCGTGTAAAAGAAGAACGAAACGTTTTGCTTCCCGGTGGGATAAGAACGTCAAAATGAAACATGATACAAATCAAAAGTGTAAGTTGTTCGAAGTAATAAATTCGATATTATTTATCGCTCAAGTTATTATTTCTTTACATAAATCAAACAACCTTTTCCTGCTCTTCATAAATATGGGATTTTTTATTAGGGTTTGAAATTTAATTTCAAAGTTGGACGAATCACTTTTTCCGTACGTTTTCGGCTATCTTAATTTTTTGCAACGTCAGGAACGTGACCGCTTCGTAATTTTGAACTTAAAAAATCGATTGAAATGTATAACATAATTTGTTGACAATTTTCTCTTGTTTCATATGTTACCAAATTTATATCAATCAGTCAAGATTTTTTTAACACCGAAAAATGTGCATCAGACCGTCCAAAAATCAGAATGGCGTAGTTTGGCGTATCTGCCAATTAAAGGGTTAAGGCATTTTATATGCGGGATAAAAGTTAATTTGGAATCAAACAGAATTCCTAAAAACTTACCTTCTTTTACAACTTTGATAAGGCTCTGATTGATGTACAGCTCTGTGTCATTATAGATTTTGCGCTTGTTGCAAAAGTAAATGCAACAAGTTTTTGTTTTTGAAAACTTAAAACCGTTTGCTAATGACCATTTTTCTATTTCATTTAGGCAAAGCTGAAGTTGCCTTTCAATACCATGAATATGTGTCCCTCTACAGGAGATGCCAGAGCTATCAACGAAGAGAGACCCATCCATATTATTATTATCAAAAACTTTTGCTTAGCTATTGATTTTAATACTAAAAAGAGTAACTGATAAAATACTTCCCTGAGGGGCCCCCATCTGTTGCTTGAAAACATCAGAGAAGGTGGAAACTAAACGAATTGAAATTCTTGCTTTTCGAGAAAGTTTTTAATAAAAGTAAGAGTATTGCCTCTAAAATCCATATCATGCCTTTAAGAAGCCACATTTCCAAGTCGTATCATATGCCTTTTCTAGGTCGAAAAGGATTGAGATCGCATGTTGTTTATTAATTAAGGCATTTATATTGAATGGTTCCAGGCGAACTAAATGATCTAAATGACCTACTCCTGTTGTGCCTGAAACCGCACTGAATGTGAATCAAAATGTTGTTAGACTCAAGATAATAAACGAGTCTATAATTAAAAATCATATTAATCATAGTTAAGGCAATAGGTCTATAATTGGATGGATCTGAGTGATCTTTTCCAGGCTTAGCAATGGGAATTAAAGTTTTTCGCGTTAAAATGTTTAGCGAAAAACAATTGCCTATTTGGTACTTGTAAGTTTTCCCTCTAATGGGGACGATGTTTATAAAAAATTTCATTATACGCATGGGTAATATAAAAGTCATTGAAGTGTAAACAAATGTTACCCTTGATTTAAAGGTGTTGTTTAAATCATTCAAGCCTGCGCTTTCCACGTTTACGGCTACGTTTCATTTCATTTCTTTAATGTTTATATAAAACTTTAATAATTTTGAGGTAAAAAAAATGGTTATATAATTTCTACTCGGATACTTATAAGGTTTCAAGAGAATTTTTCTTTATTATACTTTATCTCTGGTTTTTATCTTGGAAAGTGTTTCAGCATAAATTTGTACAAGTGCTTAAGTTCATAGGAAAAACAATAATTAAAAAGGTTTGGTTTTTTATTTTGTAATAGCAGAATTGGTTTATGTATAGTATTATAGGTATTTAATTTTATGTCAGTTATTTAATTATTTATAAATGCCGCCTTCTAAATTATACCACAAGTCTACCTGCAAATCATAGTATTTTTTCTTATTTTTTTTAGTTTACTAATGATGCCAAGATCATGGGAAAGAATCATTCTGCCAAAAAACATCAGAGATATCTTACATGTGAAAATACATCGAGGCGTCAAATTTTTAAGAATAATAAAATAATGCACATCATCTGGACCAACTGCCGTACCATGTGCTTTGGAAAGTGCAATTTGAAGTTCTTTATCAAAAAATATATCATTATATTCCTCAGAATTATCCAATTTAAAGACAATTTATATTGTTTTTTCGATCTTTCGATACTTTTTTTAACACTGAGCTAAAAAAGTTTGGAATATTGTGCGTACAATTACAGGTAAAGTTATTCTGATATTGTTAAGCACCTGAAAATTAATGATAGAATTTTAACATCTGAAAAAGACATTTCTAACAAAATTGCTGAGACAATATAAAAAAATTCTTCTTCAGCTAATTACACTTCAGAATTTCAAAAATATCAAAAGATCGAAGAACAAAATAACATGTCCTTTAAATCGGATAATTCTGTTGAATAAAATGATATATTTTCATATAAGGAACTTCAAAATGCACTTTCCAAAGTACATGGTACGGCAGTTATTCCAGATGATGTGCATTATCAAATTCTTAAAAATTTGCCTCCTCAATGTCTTTTTTCTTTGTTAGATATCTTTAATGATATTTGGCAGAATGATTCTTTCCTATCATCTTGACATAAAGCAATTGTTATTCCTATTCCTAAGCATGGCAAAATCATTCAAATCCATCCGATAATAGACTTATTGCTTAAACTAGTTGTGTTTGTAAAACCATGGAGAAGATTATTATTAATAGACTCGTTTATTATCTAAAGTCTTACAACCTTCTCACTCATATTCAGTGCGATTTCAGGTGCAACAGTTTTTAAATTATATGAATCCGAATTCAGCTAAAGAATGGTTTGCTTCAGCCGAAAAGTTTGCTACATGGAATATCTTCTAACAGCACAAATTACTGCCTACTTAGTCATGCATACCCTGGGGGAGTTAATAACATGTCGACCATGAGGAAGACGCGTGACTTATTCAATAGGAAAGTTTTTATAAAGGTGTGTATATGTACTTACTTGCAGAGTTCAGATTTGATTCTGAAATTACTGCAAATTCTCCACTTTTGGGAATTCTTTTTCCATTTGTAATTTTTACTATACTAGCATCAATACTTGCTTCATCTGTGCGTTGACAGGTTGGTTTGAAAACAGCTTCATATACTTCACCTACTGCACTTTCTTCGGTATTTAAAACATGATCACTGCTATTAAACGTATTTGGTGGAGGCTGTAAAACGATGAAACTTTGTCCATGAAGAAATCGAAAGTCTGCATTTAGGTTCTTGTGTTGGTAATGGTAATCTCCAGATGTGACACCGCAGGCTACATGCGCACAAGTTAAAAATCCAACACCTCCATAACACTTTAAAAATGGACCTACCGTACCTTCCAACTTTGTATTGAGAATTCCAATTCCGCAACCTATTTTAATTCTTTCATGATAATTAGTTGAAGCATCTGTGTTGTATCTTCCACCAAATTCAAAAAACCCTTCGCGAACATCAACCGGTAGTTGGTGAGTCTCCTTTTTTAAAAAATTTGGGAAATCCCTTTCTTCCTCGGGTTTAAGTCCTTTACAATAACAATACAAAACTATGCATGGTTCATTTATAATTTCCTCCCCTCCCTGCTTTGATCGCACATTGCTTGATGTAATGATATTGAGGTTTCTATGATTTTTGAAGAGTTGATCACTATTTGCCTGTATTATCTCCTTTGCAGTTATCAATTGTTCTCTTGTTAGCTGCTTTACATGTTCTGATTTACTGATTATCACATCTGACTCTTTCGAAACTAATTTTGGATTAGTGATCTTCACCCTATTTTCAAGAAGTTTTGTAATAATTGGCTTTTCGATTTGATCAGTAAGAATAAGAATATCGATCGGTTCAGCATCGGCTATGGAGCTCTTTACTCTGAAGGCTGTTGATGGATTACAATTGAATTTTTCATTTGCGATGATATTAACATTTTTCAAGTCTGTAATAGAAAAATGGTAGAAAATGAAAAACGTGATGCATTTTTTAACTCTGTCTAATAAAGAAAACTGTTCTAATTACATGCACGGAAATTTTGACCTGCTACAATGACAATTAGTTCTAGTTTAAAAAAACACGCAGGCAAACGGAAAATTTGATTTATATTGGTGATAACATGTATATATCAATGCTTTAGATAGAGGTTTCGATAATTTTTTATATGATCTTTGCAATCTGTAACAGGACTTATCACCCTTATAATAAATTTTGGTAAGGTATAATAGATAAAATCTGATATTGCTACATAAATAAATTAAATTGCTGCAATATTTTAATTGTTTCATTCTAACTATTTTTACATATATTTACAACCGTACTGAATTCTCTCCAGTAAACCCTTTGAGAGCAACTGAAGATATTTCCCAATAACTGTAGTTGGGTACGTGCCGCACCTTTCACCCATGACGTCAGGACCTGTAACACTGGCGTATACGTCAAAGAAAGTTCTACTACAACATTGTTTACAAACAAAACCTTGCAGTGGCGCTCAACTGATCGCTATGTTTTTTTTTTTGTTGCGTTTTTTTCCGAAATCGCTAGTTAATCAATCGGATAAGAATTTTTTTCAGAAATTAAATAAAATTTAGTGATAAATGCAAAGGATCAATCTGTGTTTGTGTTTTTTTAATACAAGAAAACCGGATTTTTTTGTACTAAAATTCGTTACTTAAGGAAACCTCGTGTTTTATCGTAGAAATTTTAAAAGATTGTAAATATAAGAATTGACCTTTGATTGTACTGAATTTATTGGGTGATAACTTCAGTTGGTCACGCGCAAATTTTTTCATGAATGGCGAAGCCATTCATTTAATTTGCGCGTGACCAACTGAAGTTATCACCCAATAAATTCAGTACAATCAAAGTTCAATCCTTAAGTAGACTTTTAACATTTATTTGATTATTAGACCTGTGTTTACAGCATCTGTATATTTATAAAAATCTGGATTTGGACGTAATTTTCGAAAAACATGACATATATTTAAAAATTTAAAATAAAATTTTTCCAACAAACAGGATTATTTTATGTTTTTCCTTTCTTCATTTTAAGTATTTAAATTAAAGAAAACTTTTTCTTCAAATTTTTAAAATAGTTTTTTTTTTCTATTCTTAATGTGGCTTACAAAACTGTACCAAGTCAAAAGCTTTCAGTATTGTGTCGTGTTCTATGTTACTGTGGTATAACATTGTTTTATCTTATGATTGTTTGTTACTTTTTGTTAGGTTAGATTTTGACTAGGAAGGTCATTGTAATAATCTCCCTTGTTAACGACTAAACAAACATTGTTTACACAAAACATTCATGTATCAAGAATTGAATTAAGTGGCTTGAATGTAAATAACGGATTTGATTAGTTCATATAATATCAACATACATAAATATAATTTATAAAAAAACATGCATTACTTACATATTCAAACTGTTGTGCATATAAAGATGTAATGTGGTATAAACACGGGGTCATTGCATCGTTTATGTTTATTTTTAAATATTATAGAAATAGCTTAGAACAAGTTGCCACTCCATATCTTGTATTTTATGTCATACCAAATGTTCCATCGGTTTTGAAAGGCTATTTAATTGCATTTTGTAACCGGTATCAAAACCATTGACAAATCAACATTTTGAAAAAAAGTACATGATAAAACAACAAAAATTACAAATAAAAATTTCAAAAGCCGTCATAATACCTTTCATTTTAACATCTAAAGTTTATTATAATTTTGATAATTAACGGAAGATTGATAACAATTTAATTACCCTTTTTGCTCTGAAAAATCAGCATAAAATGGCTCTGGAGATTTCTAGATCTTTACTTCCCTCAACCTAGTTGATTGGTTATTTCAAGATCTATTTACAATTTGTTTTTCCATCTTTTAACTTTTATAATTTTTTTATGATATGGAAAAGGACTGGTATGTTTGTTTTATTTATAGTATGACAGGATAATTCGTATGGATACAAAATCATTTGTATATTATTTGAATTATGTTAAATGTTGTGTTCATATAAACACACGATAACCTGAACGAAGTATAAGTGCTTAAAGAATCTTAAACGATATTATAAATTTATTGCCATGAAGTTCTTTTATGCTTAGCTTTAAAAAACATAAACCCTCTACCAGCACTAAAGATTATCACACTTGAACCATCTATAAACCAACTTATATACCTTTTAAATGTTACATTTTGCAAGATAATTGGATATAAAATTTAAATATAATTTTGAGTTTCATAAATTCATTAAAATTCTGTAAATTAGAAATAAAATTTATTTGTATCAGGTTATGCAAATTGAAATCGGGGAAAAAAGTTTCATTCCTATTTGGTTTATATTGAGTCTAACATATGGAACCAAACATAATATTAATGTTCTACCTGTGTTTTTCAAATATTTCAGTAATTCCTGAAACCATTCGATATGTTCTTCCCAAAAACCAAGGGCATTAATTTTTGTGAGGTTTTCAAACTGGAAATCTGTATTTTTGTTTTCAGAAAGTTGTATTACTAACACTTCACAACGTTGTGACTTCAAAAGTTCAATACACTCTCTACTTGCTTCTTCCATGAAACATCTAGTCAATACCAGACATAGAACACAGGAATCAGTTTTTATTTTATCAAAGGACTGTTCATTCATTATTTTAGATAATCCTCTACAGCATTTGAAACCATATTTTTTAATTGTTTTGATTGTTGTTTCCACCCATAATGTGTCGATTGGGTCGCTTGAATGAACAAAGTAGATATGAGACATCTTTCCTGGTGGCACAAAAAATTGTCTTTTTGAAACAAGAACTGAAATTTCTAAAGGAAAATACATAGGAATGATTAATTGTCATAAATGTCAAAATAAAAATATCCATTGTACTAAATAACGTTATGCTTCGAAAGTTAAAACTAAGAGTAGATATATAACACAAATACCTGTTAAATTTTGATGTGCCACATTTTGGAAAATCATTCCTCATCAGTGGCACTAGAGGCCGAAAATTATGATACATAAAAATATAAAGCAATTACTTTTACTATCATTTTTATATCTTAAATATTGAAGTTATTTATGTATTCATGGAAAATTATGTCTTAAATAGCTTGACCAATCTTGATAAACTATTAAATTTCATTACAATTAGTTGTTTTAAATTACAGGCACCTTAGTTCAGCCCTAGTCTGCTTAACTCGGACTACAGTTGATCTTATTTTCATTATGTTTTAAACTTACCTATTTTTTTGAATATTTTCTGTATTCTGTCGATCTCACTTTGGTCACAAGTTAACCCTACAACACAACGTAAAAGAGCAATAAAAACTACAATAAAACACAATATTAACTTGAAATATTGCCATCCTAACAAAAAATAATTATCATGATAAGAAGAAAAGATAAAAATCACAACTTAATATGCCAAGAAAACAGATGTGAACGACACTGACTCAAGCGTATGCGTTTACACGCACACTTCGAGTAATGATGAAAAGTCTGTAGTCGACATGAAATTTACAGTCATGAATTTATTTAGATTTTCGAACACTTGTTGGATTGAATGAAAAATGCTTAAGCTCTTACATTGATTAAAAAGAAAATTATAATTAAGGACTGATGTCTTTTAAAAGATTTTTTTTTAATTTTTTCAATACTACTTGTTCTGAAAATTTATATTTGAGTAAAATCGTCATGTTCGATGAAGAAGGCGAGATTGATACAAAATAATCAGAATGTTATTGTTTTTTTGTTTATAAAAAATAAAATAAAAGATAAAGTAATGAGGAGTCAATCAAGACATACCACATCGAGAATTTCTTTTCATTTTGATTGTAAAACAAATACATGTTTTTAAACGATATTTAACCGATATTATCTAATGTCAAGTAGAGATACAAACATTGTTAAAGAAATCGATAAAATAAACATAATACCTTTCAAAAATACAATCTATAGTAACTTACTAACATGTCATTGCATGTCTCTTTCATAACAATGATTTAAAAAAAACTTACACATAAATTTATCTATTATACTAATGTGATTTATATCCTACTTACCTCCCTTTAACCTGGGTGTTTGCTTCAAAATACTTTTTTCCACATTCGATACATTTATGTTAACATCTGCTTCAGAATTATCATCAATTGCTTTATCTTTTTTATACTTTGATGTTGCAAATGAAGGTGATTTTCCTTTATTATATGTTATATTTCTATCTGCTCCGTACTCTAACAATACTATGACTACATCATGATGGTCATGCTGTGAGGCTATACATAAAGGTGATTCTCCTGCTCGGTTACGTTTATTTGCATCTGCACCATTTTGTAATAATTCTTTAACTACATCAAGATGTCTATTCTTTGCAGAAACATATAAAGGTGTTTCTCCTGCTTTGTTACGTTTATTTGTATCTGCAACTTTTTGTAATAATTCTTTAACTACATCAAGATGACCATGCTCTGCAGAAACGTATAAAGGTGTTTCTTCTGTGTAATTGCATTTATTTGCATCTGCACCATTTTGTAATAATTCTTTAACTACATCAAGATGACCATGCTCTGCAGAAACGTATAAGGGTGTTTCTCGTGTGTTTCTGCATTTATTTGTATCTGCACCATTTTGTAATAATTCTTTGACTACATCAAGATGACCAAGCTCTGCAGAGACGTATAAAGGTGTTTCTCCTTTGTGATTGCATTTATTTGCATCTGCACCATTTTGTAATAATTCTTTAACTACATCAAGATGTCGATTCTTTGAAGAAACGTATAAAGGTGTTTGTCCTGTGTTTGTGCATTTATTTGTATCTGCACCGTTTTGTAATAATTCTTTGACTACATGAAGATGACCAAGCTCTGTAGAGACGTATAAAGGTGTTTCTCCTTTGTGATTGCATTTATTTGTATCTGCACCATTTTGTAATAATTCTTTAACTACATCAAGACTTCGATTCTTTGAAGAAACGTATAAAGGTGTTTGTCCTGTGTTTGTGCATTTATTTGTATCTGCACCATTTTGTAATAATTCTTTAACTACATCAAGATGACCATGCTCTGCAGAAACGTATAAAGGTGTTTCTCCTTTGTAATTGCATTTATTTGTATCTACACCATTTTTTAATAATTCTTCAACTACATCCAGAGGACCATGCTTTTCAGAAACATATAAAGGTGTTTCTCCTGTGGGTTTGCATTCATTTGTATCTGCAACCTTGTGTAATAATTCTTTAACTACATCAAGATGACCATGCTTTGCAGAAATGTATAAAGGTGTTTCTCGTGTGTTTCTGCATTTATTTGTATCTGCACCATTTTGTAATAATTCTTTGAATACATCAAGATGACCATGCTCTGCAGAAACGTATAAAGGTGTTTCTCCTTTGTGATTGCTTTTATTTGTATCTGCACCATTTTTTAATAATTCTTTAACTACATCAAGATGACCATGCCTTGCAGAAACGTATAAAGATGTTTCTTCTGCGCAGTTGCGTGTATTTGTATCTGCACCATTTTGTAATAATTCTTTAACTACATCAAGATAACCATGCTTTGCAGAAACATATAAAGCTGATTCCCCGGCGTTGTTTCGTTCATTAACATCTGCACCATTTTGTAATAATTCCTTCACTTCATCACTATGGCCAAACATTGAAGCTTCATGTATCTTTGAATGGTCATGTTTTAAAGATTCATTTAATGCAGGTACTCTTTGATTATTCACTGATTTTTCTGCAAAATGTATAATTTTATTTAACGTAGCAAGATGTTTTTTAAAAGTATTTTGAATTAATTATTCAATTAAAACAGTTTAGCATAAAGAAAATAATATTGGTTAAAACATAATTACTCAAGCGTGATTCAGAATCTAGTCAGCCAGTGTAAAAATTTTTCATAATGCACAAATTTTCATTCTTTACACTGTAACTCACGCACTGCATTTTAAAACGTTTTAAAATTAAATACAGTAGAAATTTGGTTATTCAAACCTTTATTTTTCGGATACTTTAGGTTATTCGAAGTTTTCAGAAGTTTCCTACAGCCCGGCATTATTATGTCTGATTAAAAACTTCTTTTATTCGAACTCCATGTTTCGAAGTTTACCTTTTCATTTATTTAGAAAAAAAAGTACACTTTTACACTTCAATTCAAACGAGTATGGTTCCAACTTAATGTTCTGTTAAATAAACTGATTGCAAGAAAAAAGGGTCTATGGGCCTTAACAATCACCTGAGATTGTGCATAAATTGTTTGCATAGTACAATAGGATTAATAACAGAAATTCTCAAAGTTTCCCCCATTTTGGTCTTCATGCATTAATGACAGTAACCTTTGAACCTAAGACTTTGCATGATATATCAATATTTACTATAATTGATTATACATGCCTATACATAAAGCTAATAGCGTTTATAATAACTAACAATTTTAGTCTTCTTTTGCAGCTATGATGTTGACTTTTGAACGTATGTTCTTGAATCATATATCAAAATGATCGTTAAATTAATTCCATATTACATGTCTATTCAAAAAGTTACCGTTTTTATCCATTTGCGTATTAAGTGTCAATGTCCTATTTTGAGCCCTATGGCTACCAATCGTACAAATCTGAAACAAGACAACCTTAAAATATTGTTAAATTAAAAAAATTAAGGTATGTCTATTATACCTTCAGAGAAGATTTTTAAATTTGTTACTATTTCCCGTTAAAGAAGGAAATATTTTCTCCACCTGTATAAAACTAAAAGACCCTCACTCAGACGTTATAGCACACTAAGTTTCTTAAAGTTTGAGCTATCAGTTTTATAGGAGAAGATTTAAATATTAAACAGCTCACAGTGCGATGCACGACTATCAAAATGTTTTTTCTGAAAATGTTTAAGATGAACAATTTGTTAAAAAGAAAACACTTATGCATCATTTTTAACTATATTTATACTAAATTCGAAGTAGTCAACGATATTCAGATTTTATCTGTAAATTTCTTGAACAAATGTATAAAGAAACTTAATCATAACAAGACAGGACAGAACAAAATTGTTTGTTATCAATTATTTAGCATGACAGAGTTTGGCAGGTCTATATACTGAAGTTAAAAAAGCAATTTGCGGGTCATGCACCCAGGGAGCACCCGGCCTCACTTCATTGATGGAATTTCATGTGTATAACTAATTTTGCAAGCTTTCAAGATTTTACTTTGTTTTTGGGATTGTGATCTGGACAAGGACTGGTATGTTCATTTTATTTTACAGTACCATCTTAAAACACCAATACCGATGAACCGATCTTTACACAGTTTCTGATTTGTTGATGTAAAAGATTAATCATAACACAAGTCAATGTGGTATGTGAGATTAAGCCAGTAGTTTTGACATTTAGAATGCTAGCACACTATTACAATAATAAATGTCACACCCAAGGAATAAAGTCGTACAGGAAAGAAAAAACTCTTTCCTAACTTGCGAAAAACTAAACCCCAAACAAAGTGCTGACACAATGAGTCTTACAATCGCTATACTAAGTTTATTGAAGGGCCCAAGCACATCAAAAATAATAAAATTAAAAGATACTAAAATATTTTTTTAAAGAAATTTCAATTCCATTTAGTTTTAACATCATTAAACATTTTGGTTGTTTTCGGTTACGCTCTACAGGACAATTAATGGGAATAGCATGTGATCAACCGTATGATTTTACTTGAATAACTTTAAAAAATATTTAATTTTAGGTTTTTAAGAGAACAGATCTAGGTTAGGCTAGGCTAAAGAAAAGAGACGGTGAAGAGTCTTAGACAACCTATAACCAACAGCTGTCAAGACGACCATATTTGCTATTTATGTTTCAGGTCATTACATGCCAGACCGTCGAAAACCTGACATTGTTTTTTAAAAATTTTGTTTAAGTTTTAAAAGAAGATGTCCGTGTTCCTTAACACTCACCTGAGAATATGTCCAAAATTGTGCAATAGAAAATATTATATTTCACTCTATCCCCCTTATCGGGCCCCAATGGGACATAACTCTTTCATCTGTACATTTCTGAAAGGCCTTATTCAGGCATGGTGGTGACAAAGTTTCAATGCATTTAGCCCATTGGTTTTGAAGAAGATTAAAATGTTAAAAATTTACGCACGATGCACGACGGACAAAGATGTATCGCAATAGATCATCTAATTTTTCAGCTCAGGAAAGCTAAAAACTTGAAGTCTTAAATATGATGGAAACTTGATCAATAAATTGTGACATCTAATTTTTTGCAAGGTCATTTCTACATTTTCAGATTATTTTATTAAAAAAATTAGTTAATGATATGATAATCCAATTCCTTTCATAGTTTTAATGAATTTTCTTCCCCATGGAAAGGGATATGATGATTAAATATTAATTATGTAAGATAACGTTCCGGCAATTGTTTTATTAAAGCAGACGCTAACAGCGTCAGCTTTATTGCGATAAGGAAGGTTGACGGAAGTGTTGGATTGAGACCTCTATCGGCCAGATGTGACTGTTTAAGCGGGACATTCAAATATGTTTGATTATCAGGGGAATTTCTTTGTCACTGTTTCCTCAAACACCAATATATATATCTGCGAGAATCTTGACAGAAATCACTTAAATAAAGAGAACAGTAATTAAATGTATAATAATTAACTCAACTGGACACGTGAATAAAATTGTCAGATTTTCCACCTTTTATTTAACCTGATAAGTATATGCTATACTTTATGTAAACAAACAAGGAGAGACGTAGATCAAATTTGTTTCACTCGTGACATAGCTTCACGTAAACGGTAGAACGTGAATATTCCCTTATTGTGCAAGTATAGCCTAACGATGACACACGGAGAGAGATATACACGTGGATCTACATTTTTTACGATATATCATCGGTATTTGAGGGGGGAACGTGTTATTTTAGGGACCCTGGATTATGCTTTTTTATTTTCCGGGAATTGGGAAAAACAGTTTTATTTCCTAGGAAACCGGGAAAAAGATCTACCGGGACTCGGGGAACCTTAAAATTTATTTGCTGGGATCCGGGAATTTTGTACAAATTTACCGGGATTTTGTTCATCTTCTTTGTTTATGATGCATCTTCAACAAAATTCCCTGTAAAAATTTACCACAATTTAAACGTGTGCGTACGTGGAGCTCGTAAACAGCGGGGAATATACATAATTATATATAAATAAATTATCGCCCTTTATATACATACTCGTAGTTGAGAAACCTGCAGTTCAGAATTATTTGGCATAACACTGGAGGATGACACGAGTTTATTACTGTCAGTAAAGGCAGTGATACAATATTTCAAAATAAAAGTGTTCATTTTGCTTAGAACTTGTCATTTATTTCTCGGGAAACTGAAAAATGGCTATTTATTTTTCCGGGAACTGGAAAATTACCATTTTATTTTCTGGGATTCGGGAATGTACCCCCCCCCCGGTTCCCTCCCTCGTATTTAATTTGTTTTATTCGTGGCATAACGCTTTGTAATTTTATAAACTCGTGAATCTGTTTTTTGTTTGTGCATATTTTGCGGTTTTGTGATTATGATATGCGGATGACAGTAAACTTACTGCGGTACACCGGTAATTGAAGTCAGATGATTTGAATTTAATAAAAAAAAATAATGTTAGAACTGAATCAAGAAATTGGAGTCTAGAGTATTTAAACTGAATCAATAAAATTAAAGTCATCGGATAATTTGAACTGAATCAAGAGATTGAAGTCAAGATTTTTTAAACTGAATCGGGCGATTATTTGAACTGAATCAAAAGATTGAAGTCAAGATTATTTGAACTGAATCAAAAGATTGAAGTCAAGATTATTTGAACTGAATCAAAAGATTGAAGTCAAGATTATTTGAACTGAATCAAAAGATTGAAGTCAAGATTATTTAGATTGAATAACTTGATGGAAGTCGAGATTTTTAAAATTAAATCAAGAAACTAGAGTCAATAGTCAAGATTATTTCTTGTTTGATTTTTATTTACAAAATATGTAGTCAAGAATAAATTGGAGTGCATGGAATATACTGAATTTGTGTTACTTTCCAATAATTGTTACTTAAACTATTAATGAATTCATTGTACATTTTATATGCGACAATACTTCAGTATCCAAATGAAATTTGATGCTTTTAAAATAAACAGAGATGTAATACATGTATATCCATTTTCTATTTCAGTTTGTTTTAATCTATGTATTATTATTTGGTCATACATGTAAATTTTGTAACAAAACTTGCCTACAGTCTTACCTGCCTAAAATCAACCAGAATTCAAGACACATTATTCTAATAAATCTTCATCCCAGATGAAGATCAATAAAGATTATAATGCAGAAAACTGACAAACATGTTGCGTGAATCCTGATATTTAAAAAAACCCATCAGATCCTTATACCTTAATTCCCATTTATATTTGTATTCATTTTGTATAGATGACAAATATGGATGTACATTGCCTTACTACAACAACAACAACAACAAAAAATAAATAAAAATAAATAAAATAAAAAAAAACCATACATTGACCACTGATTTTATAATTTGCCACTTTGGAGGTACAACATGATATAATAATGTCTATTATGTGCTTTTGAAATTCGTAAAATTGCTGTTAGTCCTCATGCTGTTTTATAATGAAAAACTACCAGTACACCATATATAAGATGAGTTGACTGCAATGTGAAACTTTGGATAGACTATGACAGAGCCTTTGCGATTCCATGTCAGAAATGTAGTAGAATGGTGTTGAACTTTTATTCAATATTATTTCATTGCATATTGGATGTTCAAATGCAAGTTAAAGGTAAAATATATCACCCATTTGCATGGAAACTGACATAACTTTCTCACAAAGCAATAACGTTACTAAAGCAGACTTGATCTGATACTTCAATTGTATATGTCATTGTGTCATGTTAAAACATCATGCTAGATTTTTGTGCCCTTATATATATATATATATATATATATATATATATATATATATATATATATATATATATATATATATATATATATATATATATATATATTTTTTTTTTTTTTTTTTGTTGATAAAATGTGGAAAAAAAATAAATAAAAAAATTCAGAACTGATATAATGAAGTGCAAGTAACTTTATGTCTTGTTTAAACAGATCACATCATGGCATTAAAAGTTTGTTATGGACCTAATATCCATTCTAGTATCTAAGGATAATTTTGCACTGATGATGGTTTAAATGGAATTTATTCAGCATGTTCATCAATTTTCATTTGCCATTCACTTTGGTGAGAGGCATGAGTTAAATAAATTCTGTACTTTACCATCACAAAAAATAAAATACTCATGAAATGTGCATTTTTCCCCACATCAATTTGATGGATTATTTTCATGTGAATATCTCAAAGTTGACAACAGGGAAATGCCTTGCTTCACAAGGAAATGCCATTGAAACCTTTGATGGCACATTGAATTTCTATCACAATTAATGTTGGCCGATGTTTCAGTGCCTTTGTTACACTATTGGACATTGTGTATAAAAACATGTAATAGCTTTATTAGATCAATTGGCAGTGGAGACACGGTACATCATGCTACAGTGCTACATGTTTGATCAAATTATTTATCAGATAATATTTTTGTTAGGATAAAGAAATAAATCCTTTTTAATAGCAGCATGTTTGGAAACATCTTTTTCTACAGTGGAATATATAGAATTAATCTCTAAAGACTAAACATTCAGTCATATATTCTCTTTTTTATTTGATTCTCATTAATTTGATTTATAATTTATTAATAATACTGGTCATGATCATTAATGAGGTATGTTACAATCAGCGAGGCGTCTGCTTTCAGTATTTTCAGTACTTTGATTTTTTCATTTTTGATGCAGACTGAAAGGTAAATGCTGATACCAAGGAAATAAACTCTGTTCAACAAGACAAAATTTCCAATGAGTCATATTTATTGTATAAAGAATTACAATTCTGTCTGTAAAATCTACAATCGTCATACCATTTAACTATTTAAGTGTTTGATATGCTTGCTATTTTTTTAAAATTAATTTAAGATCCTGAAAATATTTTAAATATTTTAAAATTGTAAATAAACTTGCAATGATGCACAAACGTTAGCTAAGTTTAGGGTCTCATACACATGATTTGATAATTTCAAAGGTTTTTTGCCTTTCGTAAAAACATTTGTTTTCATTCTTGACCCAACATAAATTAAGTTTGATTGCATTTGTGTAAAAAATATTAGACATTCAGTTACCAAAATCTTTCTGGCCAGAATTGGAAGCACGTACAGTTCTTCGGTGTAATTAACCATATTTGGCGACAAAATTATATGTGTATAACTATACCAAAAAGCTTTAAATATGTCAAAGAGATAAACTTCGTGTATTGCATTTGAAATAACTGATCTTTCAGTGAGAATGTTTCATGTAAATTAATAGGACTTCTATACCCTAAAAAACACACTAGAGAATGTTTATTCGTTTTTATTTTATATAACATTCTGTAGAATTATATTATCTGGGTTCGGGATTTTTACAACTAATTTTATTATATTTACTTCATAAAACAAGTAGCCGTTCAACAGAAACATACACCTAATTATCAAAACAATATTATCGCTAAAAAAATTGATAAAAATACCCCTTTCAAACAAAATACGATCAAATATGTAAAATTGTGAAAATGTGATTATAGGAAACATAAAATTTATGATTTTACGTTCATTTTCATGGCTATTTTTTTTTTTTATTTTGAAGCAGCTAGGTCCAGGCTCGTCATTTTGTTTTGTTGTGAATCCTCTGAATTAGACATATTGTTATACATTAAAGTATCTTGCAATAATTAGAAGTTTGATAATTTGTAGCAAGATTGATGCGTAAGGTATTAAATTGACGATTTCTTAATTTATTGATGGATGAATATCTCCATGTGATTGAAATCGTAAAGTAATATTACTAGATTTACATTTCTATTCAAAGAAGTTGATTTTCTTTTGTATTATTTCATATAATTTGATAACAAAGGACATATACTTCACCACTTCAAAAGCAAAAGAAACAAAAAGAATGAAACAACCAATACATACTGCAAGAAAAAACTAAATATGAAAGCTGTCCGATGGAAAAGAATTTGTAAAAATGGAAGAGAATTGTTTTGTTAATGAAACATACCTAATTTACACAATAAAGAGCATTTGTCAAAAAAAAAAATTGAAAATTATTTTTAATATATTCTAGAAAGAAGGAATTAGATTTCTAGACATTTTCTGAATTCGTTCGAACTGTTTTGTCAGAAATAAAAATGATTATCATCACTAAATTTAAAATTTCTCGGGGGAAAAAACTGGATAAATGAATTTTCTGCATGAACAGCTGATGTTTAAAACCTGTATAAACTATGATTTGAAGGTGGTGGGCATAATAGTTAAAGATAATCTAAACAAAAGGCCCATCGGTCTTAAAACTCACCTGAAAATATGCCCAAAATCCTTTGCAAAGTACAATAGACAAAATCTGTAATTGTAGGAACTTTTTTGCCAGTTTGGAACTGTCACAATACTTGGTCAGACATTTTTAATCACAGCCCATTTATAAATAGCTAAATGCATGAAGTAACTGAAGTACAAAGAATAATTTCCAGATAATTAACCATTTCAGTATAATTATGCAGTTATGACCTTGACCCTTTCAATGTATGACCTTGAGTAATATATCAAAATAATCGTCATATCAATACCTACAATTTTCTAATATACATGCGTGTACAAAAATTTAATAGTTATTAAGATACATGTAAATATATAACAAACACTTTCTTAATTAAGATGTGCCATATGTGCATATTTTGAAAAATCATTCGTCATCAGTGACACTAGGGGCTGAAAAGTTTATAGATAAAAAAAACATAAGCCAAACAGTTGAAATATAATGAAAAATGTAAGTAATAGTTATCAAGTTACATGTAAGGAAAATTTTCAATATTCTAATGCAGCGATGGCTGTGACATTTCAAGGTATGGCCTTGAACCATATATCAAAATGATCGTCATATTTTAATCTACAATAATCTACTATTTAACTCTTTTTAAAAAGAGATTTTTTAAAATAGTTTTCAAGCTTATGCACAATTATAGATTAATAAGGAAAAATTACATTTCAGGGACACCAAGTTTATATCATTAGCTGTTCAAATAGTCAAATTATAATAATTTGAAGCCATTTTCTGATATTTTTTTTAATTAAACACAAAAAACAAATAACGTAATTGTTGACTAATTTATAATTTCAAGTCCCTAGAGAAGCCAAATATCACACCAGGTTTTCCCATCCATCATCGCTTTTAAAGAGGACAATTTTTAAAGATTTCTGAAGCCATAGGTTACTTTGACCCGGTTTTTGGAGCTAAATCTGTGCTGTAGTTTGGGAGAACAACAAATGTTGTTATAATAATTTGAAGCTATTTTACTAAATAATTTTTTTTAATTTAACACAAAAACGCATATTCCATTTTTCGACGGAATTTAAGAAATAATTAAAATATAGGCCTAAGATCGTTGAGAAACAAAATATCACACCAGATAATTCTTCCATCATCGGAATCGGATAAGATTTTAAATGCTTATTGCACCCCTAGGTCAGCATGTTATAGCTTTGGTAGCTATGGCAACGTCATGAAGAAATCTGAATTTCACCTGCAGCTCCTACATACTTCTGACCAAGTATTATTGTAATCTCTGTCAAGCAGTTTTGAATGAAAAAAGAAAAATAGGTGTAAACCACACACGACCATACAAATGCTTCGCTATGACATAAAAATTCACTTAAACGTTTAAATCAAATGAAATCAATTTTTAGAAATAGGTCTTTATATATATACTTTAAAATAGACCAATCTGGTGTTCTTCAGCTTTCATATCTGAATTTAAGTTTTGCCCAAAACTCTTATTATAATTAGAAAAAGTAGTTAGCAGTAGTAGTAGAAGTAGTTGTTTTTTTTTTTACTATTATTATTATTTTTATTATAAGTAGTAGTTATAGTACTAGTAGTAGTAGTAGTATAGGTTAAATGCAAAACCTAAATAATGTTTTATTTGTTCCCGTAATTTCAGAGCAGAAGATTCTAAAATAATCAATTAATGATAGCCGCTTATTTGAATATCCCGTTAAGTTTCAAAAATCAGATGCACATACATGTGATTAGGATTGTAATAACATTTATCACAATACTGTACATACATAAGATAACTATTTATATTTGTTTTTCTTACCAGTATGTTTGTCTGGAATCATAAATAGATCACAGGTCTGCGAACTTGCAATATTTTCAATTTGAGTTTTAAATTCACTTCCCCCGATACGTACAACGGCCTGAAATATAAAGTGAAATTAGCTGTCAAAACCAAAACAAGAGGCCCATGGGCCTTAACGCTCACCTGAAGATATGTCCAATATTGTTTGCAAAGTTTAATAGACAGAAACTTTAAAATTTTTCTCAAGTAAAGAACTTGCACAAAACTTATTCAAAAAAATATTCTAATATACATGCTTATACCAAAAGTTAAAAGTTTTCAAAATAATTAGCAATTTAAGTCTTTTTTGCAGCTGTGACCTTGACCTTTTAACATATGACTTTGTACCATAAATCAAAATGATCGCTGTCGCAATACCTAAAATATTCTAATATACATGCTTATATAAAAAGTTAATAGTTTTCAAGATATTTAGCAATTTATGTCTTAATTTGCAGCTGTGACCTTTACCTTTCAGCATATGACCTTAAAACATATATCAAAATGATTGTCATGTCAATACCTACAATATTCTAATATACATGCTTATATAAAAAGTTAATAGTTTTCAAGATATTTAGCAATTTAAGTCTTAATTTGCAGCTGTGACCTTTACCTTTCAACACATGACCTTAAAACATATATCAAAACGATTGTCATGTCAATACCTACAATATTCTAATATACATGCTTATACAAAAAGTTACTAGTTTTCAAGATCATTAGTAATTTAGGTATTCTTTTGCAGCTGTGACCTTGACTTTTCAACATATGACCTTGATCTAAGTATCAGAATAATCGTCATATTAATACCTACAACATTCTATGATACATGCTTATATAAAAAGTTAACAGTTTTCAAGATAATTCACAATTTCAGTACTTGTATGCAGGTATGACCTTAACCTTTAAACATATGACCTTGAACCATGTATCTAATTGATTGTCATATCAATACCTACAGTATTCTAATATACATGCTTATACAAAAAGCTTATAGTTTTTAAGCTAATGCACAATTTTAAGTTTTCATCAGCGAAAAACTAAAACATTTCAGGGGCAACAACTTCTACATGGATTATCATATAGTTACGAAACTTGGTACCTTTTTAAATTTTGTCATTGGGAACATTTTTACAATGTTTTGATTTATAAATATCTCTTAAAATTTGCAGGAAAATTACCTAAAACTGCATAAATCACAAATAAGGTTATGACCTTGATTTGTGACCTTGACCCTACTTGAAAGGTCATTTCAAGAAAAAGTCAAAACTGAAAACCGCATTCAATATCTGTTCAAATAGTCAAGTTATAACAATTTGAAGCCATTTTACGAATTTTTTTAAATTTAACGCAAAAAACGCATAACCCATTTTTCGACCAAATTTCACGAAAATAGGTGATAACGACGCATGCATGCACACACGCACATACACACGACGCGCCATGCCATGAGCTCACATGACCTTTCGGTCAGGTGAGCTAGTAAAATCAACTGGAAAAAAATACTTATTCATGAAGAAGTTCATGTCATGTTCATGTCATATTTATGTCAAAATCCAAACATGAATTTAGAAGATAGCAATGCCATTTCCATGAGTAGGTCTCCACCATTTTTTTCAAATTTTTGGTTGACGTCTTAAAATTTCTAAGACTAAAATCTATCATAATGGAATATTATCTAAATTGTTAAAATAATAGCTAAATTACAAAGGTAAAAAGTTTTGTCATGAACCTCAAAATTTGTCCCAATTACAACACCCTTAACAAACTAAAGTATAAACAAACAGAAACAAAGTGGACAATGTCCACATAACTATCCCAAAAGCAAAGTAATATTTTGAAATTTGGACAATTCAGTTAAACAATTGCACTTAAATAGATACTAGGGAAGTTAGGCCGGGTACTCTGTGAAGGTAAGCACCTACTGTTTAGCTAGCTACATGCATCACGTGCCAAAATTGTTTTTAAAGGAGAAGAACATAGAACAATTTGATGTCAATTTTATCCAAGGAAAGTATAAAAAAGCAACTTCATGCTTCGGTAAATATGTGATGACTGGAATGAAACCTTTAAAGGGCTTTAATAAGCCTAGGCTTGCAATGTCCTCAATTCAACAATTCGTTTGAAAGAATTTAGCTATTTTGTAAAAAAATCCATATGGTGAACTAGTTTTAGCAAACTGTTTTAACTGCACACTTTTTATAAAATCAACCTTATCTCGTTTTTCAGGAAGCTTCAAATGTAGCCTATCTGAAGTATTATAAATGTGGTACAAGATTTTATATGAGATTCAACAGAGAAATTCAGGCTTATTGTCTATTCATGTTGACTTATAGGAGGCATACGTATGCCTTCAAAATTGGTAAGTATTTCTTTAGCATTTTGTTCCATAGGTGACCTTGAACTAGTTTTCACATATATGACAATGCTATTAAATTAGACAAAAAACATTCCAGTCCCGGACCCAGCTACATCCGCTACGTGCAAAGTCAATTTTGAGAAAGAAAAGAACAAGAAACTATGGTGAGTAAAATATATCCGGTATAGGTTTGGATGCAGTGACTCCACTATTATCGACAGTATTGTGTTGACGGCCATAAAAGTTTTTAAGGGCTGTGGTTAGCCTAGAAATGCAATATCCTCGAGTCAACAAATTTAAATTTTATCAGTCCATTTACAATTTTCACCAAGTGTTATATGAATCTATCACGTATATTCATCGAAGAAGTAAAAAATAGATGTCTTCAAGACATGTTAAATATAAATAATGGGAACTAAATTAAAATAATGCAGCAAAATATTTGTGCAAAAAGTCTCTTTTTTATTCCTTGAATAAAGATAATAAACAACAAGGCCATTGGTATAAAACATGTTCCCAAGGGTATAGGTGTATAAATTAAATTCGATTAGGACAAGAAGTTTCTTTACTTGCCACTTCAATATGAAAAAGCTTAAATCCACATTGATAAGATCAAATGAAAAAGTCATATCCTTTTGAGGTCACAGAAATATCAATCAAGATTTAACTTCTTTTTATAAACGTGACCTTTTACGTGACCTAATCAGCGATTAGGCTATTAAAGAGCTATGCACTTTACGACCTCTTAATAAGAAAATTTCACAATAAAGATCTGATCCTCAAAATTGTAACACGTTGTACTCTAAATATATTTGGTTTTGTTTCAACTTGTTTCAGTATTTTACACTTATTGCATGAACTTTAAAAACAAGAGGCCCAATATGGCTTGTGGTGCTCAACTGGCTGCATATGTGCGACAATGTTTGTTTTTGATTGTAATGCTGTTTAACGTTCAACTCAAGAATATTTCACTTATACGGAGACTGTCAGTTTTTGAAATGGTGGAGGACACTGGAGTATCAGAGAAAACCACAACCAAGCAGCAAGTTAACTGACAAACTTTCGAAGATGAAGTGCTAGCGCCACTGGGATTTATGCGCAATGTCAGGGGTGAGAGGCGCTGTGATCCATAACACCAAATGCTTAAGACCACTCGGCCACTGTGGCCCATGTTAGACAATGTGATGTGGTAACCATAATTGGTTCATCAGCCAAAGATTGCAAATAAATTGAGCTTATGACCATTTTCGCTTCAATGATGCCTACTTTGCAACACACACATGCAGGCATGCTTCGCTATGCCATAAGCTGGGTTTAGCCAATTGAGCTTAGAATAAATCGACAATGGCTATTTTTGTTTTTTCTTTTTCATAAATATCTAGTAAGGATGGGCATCTTGGACTGGTTCAAATTTTTTCAGGCCCAGTGGTTTTAAAGGAAAAGTTTTTTTTACTAAATATTACACCTAATTTGCATATTTCTTGAAAATTGGGTCAATAAAAATTTTCTCATAAATAAAACATTATTTTGAATCCCACACAGTATACTTTCCATATTTAAAATTTGAGCTCTATTGGGAAAAAAAAGGATCCAAAATGGCCATTTTTTTTTCTTTTTTTTTTTTAGTTACAACGGCCATCTTGGATATCAGGCGGGGTTCACTGGTACAACCTTTAGTCAGGGCGACGTAGGGACCTTCCAAACAAAATTTAATTCAATTGGCCCAGTGGTTTCAGAGGAGAAGATTTTAAAAAGATTTCAATAAATGTTACACCTAATATGCACAACTCATGAAAATCAGGTTAACAAAAAATTTCTTACAAAAGCCGGTAATTATGTTGAATCCCTCACGATATACTTTGTATATTTTAAATTTGAGCTTAATTACTTGAAAAATGGATCCACAGTGGCCATTTTAGTGTTTTTTTCTATTCATAGTAACAGCGGCCATCTTGGATGTCGGGCGGGGTCGCCTGGTACAAACTTTAGTCTACCCAACGTAGGGACCTTTAACACCAATATGGTTGTAGTTGGTCAACGAAAAATTTCTCGGAAAAAAACCCGTTACATATTATGAATGCCCCGCTATCAACTCTCTACATTTCAAATTTGAACAAAAACGGTCGAAAAATGACTCAACAATAGCTATTTATGTGTTTTTGCTATTTATAGTAACAGCGGCCATCTTGGATATCGCGCGGGGTCGCCTGGCTACCCCACGTAGGGACCTTCCACACCAAATATGGTTGTAATTGGCCCAGTGGTTTCAGAGGAGATTTTCAAAGAATTGATTTAATATTACACCTCATTTGCATAATTGGTAAAAATCGGGTCAACGAAAAATTTCTCGGAAAAACCTGTTAAATATGTTCAAAGCCCCGCTATCTACTCTCTTCATGTTAAAATCGAACAAAAAAGGTTAAAAAATGACTCAACAATGGCTATTTATGTGTTTTTGCTATTTATAGCAACAGTGGCCATCTTGGACGTCGGGCGGGGTCGCCTGGTACAACTTTAGTCTACCCAAGGTAGGGACCTTCCACACCAAATGTCGTTGAAGTTGGCCCAGTCAGTGGTTTCAGATGAAAAAGATTTTCAAAGAATTGATTAAGTATTACATCTAATTTGCATAATTGGTAAAAATCGGGGCAACGAAAAATTTCTCGGAAAAACCCGTTACATATGTTGCATGCACCGCTATCTACTCTCTACATTTCAAATTTGAACAAAAACGGATAAAAAATGACTTAACAAAGGCTATTTATGTATTTTTGCTATTTATAGTAACAGCGGCCATCTTGGATGTCGGGCGGGGTCACCTGGTACAAACTTTAGTCTACTCCACCTAAGGACCTTCCACACTGAATTCGGTCCCAATTAGCCGAGTGGTTTCAGAGGAGAAGATTAAAGTTTACGCACGGACGCACGGACGTACGGACGCACGCAAAACCATGCCATAAGCTCAGCTGGCTATAGCCAGTTGAGCTAAAAATCTGTCACTGTTTCATAGAAAATAAACGTTCAAAGCTCAGTACTTGTGTTTAGTTGGCAAAATCAACAGGAATAATGAGAGGATATAGATCAGAACCAACCTTTGTTTTCTAATGGTTTTGTTTCTTTTTAAAGTAAGTCTTTAGTTTTTTAATTAATTTGTATTGTGTAATTTAATATATTGGTCTAATTCACTTTCAAATCTTTTATAAAGCTGCTTTTATGATGCTGGTAAATATGTAACACAAATACCTTTAAAATGTCCATGCGCTACATTTGCACATTTCGGAAAATCATTCTTTATCAGTAAAATATTTATTTGTTTGTAAAACACACTGGTAAATTAAATGATTGAATGAATGAGTTGCTTTCCTAAAATTAAAGAAAATTTCTATATCTTAAAATATATAGTAAGAATTCAATTCAGTTTTAAGGAAATGACTACTAATCAGTAAACAATAAATTTCTCTTTTGTTACCCTTTATGAAAAATTTAAAATAATAAAAAAAAATAATGTCAGAAAATAATCAAATAGTCTCATAGCTTTAACTATCATTTAAAATGACATGGACTTCATTGACCATTGCAAACTTACAGAGTTATACTTGTATGTAATTGTTTTACACTTACCTTGGTTATTAAATTCCACATAAAGCATAATTCTGTTTTGGCTAGATTTTGTTTATTGACACACAACAACAAATTGTAATAGTATTGAATTTTCAAAAGATCATCTTCAACTCCAGTTTCGCTATCTTCTGTAATTCTGAATTTTTCATATCTAGATATGTAATACCATCCACGATGTCCAAGTAACAGCAGAATCTTAGTACTTAGATTAAGGTCTGAAAGATTAATTTATAATAGAATATATTTAAAAAATTTCTAATAAGACAAATTTCATGTCAATATAAGAAAAATAGAGGTTTACTTAAAGTAATATTAGTGCCATTATTATTCTTAATATTTGTCGCAAGATTTCAAAATTATTAATCAAAAATTGACAATATTCATAGAAATTAAATTCTTAACTATATTCAAAGAATCTATCACTACTTGTGGTGCCAGATAGGGAAATATCAACCAAAGGTCTAATATATCTGGTTCAGAACGAGTCTTGCCGAAATATATGGACAATATAAGATCTAAAGCACATGTTCTTCCGATCACTCTAACGGCAGAAACAGCAGTGTCTGTAAAAATTATCGTAACTCGGAATACCTCTGATTTTACGGTTGTAATAAAACGAAAACGAAAACGTAAAAAAGGAAGCGAAGTAGCATCCTCTCATTTTTGCCAAAAAAGGCCCGAGTTGATGAAGAAAGCGGTAAATATTAAACAACAAGTCTAAACAAAGTAAAAAGAATTCAAACACCCACATAAGCCATTGTTTATTCATTGTAAACATTTGTTAAAGCTGTCACGTTGTCGCTTAGCTTCAAAAATCTTCAAGCCGCCTGCTAGGAAATGTAACGTTAGACAATGTTTGTGACAACGTTTTTTTATTATAATTAATCATATTAGTCCAATTGCTTTCTGTATTAACAGGAAATAAAGTTTATGTTTTTAATTAATCGTTTAATCAAAATATATCAAAATGTGGACCTAACTGAAACTTGAAAGGTTTGATTTAAAAATAAACTTTATTTCTTTTACAACGATTTAGAAACAACTTGAGCAACTTATATTAATCTAGCTCGTTGGTCCGAATTGTAGCGCGCGTGAGTTCTTATCATGGGAGGAAAACCGGAGAACCCAGAGAAAAACCCACGTGCTCAAGCAGGTGACGTCATACCTTATCACATACGACGCTGGGAATCAAACCCCGGTCGCAATGGTGATAGGCGAAAGCGCTAACCACTGCGCCACTTGAACACCCCGTCACTTGAACGCCCAAAGGTTTGATTGATCATAGTCTGATGAATATTGGGATATTTACCCATACATGGCGATGCTATAATTTCAAGTCTATTTATAGACTAAAGGAAAAACATCTGAGATTGCATCAAAATTAAATTCTGTATCTTTTGGTAACGAAAACATTATTGGCCCATAACTTTCAAAAAGGGCCCCTCATACCTGCATAGAATAGGCCTCTTGGGCACCTGGTTTTTAAAACAATCTGAAGCAATGGGTCTGTGTTTTACTCACAAACAACTATTAAAATTTAAATAATCTAGACACAAAAATAGCAAAAGTTCAGCCCAGTATATAGAGGGGGAAGTACACAACACTTTTTCCAACATATATCAAACATAGATTTTTGGCATGAGATTTCTAACAAAGTTCAATTTAAATGACACAGAACCAATATAGAGGTCTTTTAGCTATGTGTACTTCTACTTTCTATATGTTAATGTAGGAAAACACCAGTCAATAAACTGCGTGAGGCTGATACGTATGTTTTTCTTTTTTATGGTAATATTGGACATACTAAAGCAGAGCAATGTTTTATCTTTATTGTCCCTTTTAAATATGGTTTCATTTAACAAATCAAATTTAAAGAATGTATCTGTGGAGAATGATCAAAATTTCCCTTCATTTTCTTAAATGAAAAATTTGTTGCGGAAGCCTATTGTTACTAAATATCTTAATAATAGGCTAAATAACCTAATGTGTAATGACTAGTTATCTGTTTCCAATTTCCATCTGTTGCAGACATCTTGAATTTTGGATGGACATGTCAGATAAATTTGCCTTTTACATTAACCACAAATCTTCACAACTAAATCTATAAAAATGATCAAGCCCTTCAAATTTATATATAACAATGAATCTCTTTTGGATAAATTTTATTTTATTATTTATTTTCTTAGTAAAACTATCCATATAAATTTGTCAAAGACAATGCGACAGATTGAATAATGTTTCTTGAAACCAAATCTGCATGAATGTTGCTTAATGTTTAAAGTTTTGGGACAAAAAGAAGAAAAAATCGAGTTATTGACAAAATTTTGAAACATATATATAAGTTTATATTGCTTGGTTAACTTTAAGATTTATTTCTTCAAAAGTAACTTCTAATTTTATGGTTGGTTAAATGATTTTAAACACCGCATCAGCAATTTTCATCTATCTGTAATGAGAAAATTATTAATTTATTTCTAAAGATCATTCTAAAATTAAGTACACTGTGTATGTTAAACGTACGTGTGTTCTATGGTCTGTCTTGCACCAAGACAGCCACTCAGACTTTACTTTTTAATGCGAAAGTTAAAATGAAAAAGGCGAGATTCTCAGTTGTCAGTGCTAATATGTTTACACTAGATAAGTGAGATGACAATCGTCCCAAATCTCAAATTTTGATGTATTATTTAGTAGAAACTTTTAAGATGATGTTCCCATATGTAGTAATATGATTTTTATTATATAATCTACTCAATAATCCATGTAATACGGTCATACAATAAAAATCGTATTGAATGAGTGTGACGTCATAGAAGCTTGTGGATTAGGTTATATCCTTACGCACTTCCTACAAGTATTTACACGGCGGATTCCAAAGCATTTTTGTAGGAACAGTCACCGGAAGAAACATTCAAATCTATATTTATCAAAACAAATCACCAGTTCCAAAAAACGGGCCAGAATAATCATTGACAGCGATTTTGAGTAACACATGTCTGTAAATCCTTGTCCATGTTGCTGACATTCCAGAGTTCGTGCGCAAGACGTCACATAATTCACCTAGTTCACAGTGACACACTGTTTGTTGATTCATAATTTAAGCTGATACGTTTGTACTTTTTTCTAAAAAGGAGATATATTGCATTTAAATTGAAAATGTTTGTTTTGTTTTTCTATCCTGCGGACAGACTATTATTTACTTTTAACATTTCAGCAGAATTATTTTTGGCGCATGTACACGGTTACGCGAACTTGTTGTGTTTCGGTCAATCAGCTGTTTTCTTATAATGAGAAGAAAAGTTTTAAATCTGTGAAAAAGCCTTTTTTATGGGATTATATAATAAATAGAATCTTACATTCGTGTTTATGTAATATTGAATTTATTAAACTCGTTGAATAATGTTTTATGCAACTCGCCAAGATCCTCTATATATCCTTCAAATAATTTTAACGTAGTTGTAAACCGTAAAACTGTGTACTTATGCATTTATATGTAATAACAATTAATTAATAATTATTGATTGATGAATTTACGAATACTTAATAATTATGTATTTTAACAGAAGCTACAGCAAAGTTAACAATATCTTACAAACATAATATTTAACTATAAACTGTATAGGGTAAAGGTCAATTATACTTTAATCACATTTTACAAATTTCATTTTATGAATAATGAAGAACATAAAAATGGTTATAAAGCAGAATTGCAATAATTGTTTGGCATTTTGGTACATAGTTCAGTTATAAATAAAAAGTTAAAATTATGTTTTAAAAGTCATGTAAATAATAAAAAATAAATAATTCATTAATAACATAAAAATTATTTGGAACGACCTTATCACACGTATCCCTTTTTAAATGTTAGATCCAATTGACAAGGTTATCTCTATTTAAATAATTAATTGCATCAATGAATATAAATATCATTACCTACAAATTTCATGCCTATAAATCTGTATGGTTGCAATTCATTATTTAAGTCTTTAAATCATTCTTGACGCAGACTGAGCTTAAATTATATTCCCATGACCCTCAATCATATATTTAATGATCAGATTATAAATATATACCTACAATATTCTAGTGCTAATTGAAAAGTCTATAGAGTTTGAGATAATTCACTACTTGAGTATTTTTGCACCTTTAATCTTGACCTTGTAACCGATGGCCTTAAACCATACATCAAAATAATTGTGATACAAATACCAACTATATTTTTAATACAAACCTAAACAAAAACTATCCAGATTTATTGTTTGTAGTAATTTTTCCAGAATGACTTGCCATTTTTTTCTATTTAGAGCCCCGGAGCTATAACTTGTGCAAATGTTAAATAG
This sequence comes from Tegillarca granosa, assembly GCA_029721355.1. Classification (NCBI taxonomy): domain Eukaryota; kingdom Metazoa; phylum Mollusca; class Bivalvia; order Arcoida; family Arcidae; genus Tegillarca; species Tegillarca granosa. The sequence goes on along the minus strand of JARBDR010000240.1, from coordinate 72,090 downwards.
GTGACCTAAAAATGCTACAAATGATATATCTAAGGTATATCTCTTTTGTCTTTATGGGAGAAAAAATTAAAGATTTTTACTTTTCAATTTTTTAAAGACCAAAAAGAACATAACTTCTTCATTTGTAAAAAATTGGAAGTAGGTTAGTAAGACACAAATTTTCATGTTTCGTTAAATTTGACAAAGTAGGAGAAGATTATTAAAATCCGATGTTTACGTGTGCCAGTTGATGAACAAACGACGACTATAGAAAAGAATATCGGATTTGAGCTTTAAGTTAAGTTTAGCTTTAAATTGTCCATATCCATAAGTCAAATAACAGCTCATTTTCATTTACATTTCAATATCATCATGGATGTAACATCAAAATCCATAATCTTTTTTTACATTTCAAGAAACATTTCAACCAAAAGTTTCTTTCTAGTGCTTTAAGAGAATATTACAGCTGATGAATAGATATAAAAAGTCTCAACAAGACATATTTTTCTTCAATATTGGATGTTACATGGTATTTTTTTTTTCAAAATAGATAACATACCTTTTTTGTAAAAATCTTCAATGTTCAAACAATCAATTTCATCTAATCCATAAGATCCCATTTCAGCAAATTTGATTCTTAATTCATGTAGGTCACTTAATAAGAATTGAAGAGAACCTTCGTATCTGTTTAAGAGCACTCTATCAACAGCACGGGGAGCTATATCAAATAAAAGTTGTGAACACTTATTCAAAACGGTTTTAGTATCTTCTGTATCTGGTAAAACAGAGAAATCTGTTTTCTCCAAGAAATTTTTACTGTCTGATACATTTGTGTATGCTTTTTCTTGGTCTTCATTTCTTTTATGTAAAGTCTGTGAAAGTCTTTTCAATGGGTTGTCCTGATCACAAGCTATATCAGTAAAACCAGGCAATTGCTTTTCTGTCCGGCCTATTTTGCCACTAGGTGGAAATTCAGTATCAGATTTTTCACTTTTTGGATCCATTTTATCTGTACATATGGAAAACGACCTGCTTATTTTTTATTTTTACTGGATGAAGACATCGCTTTGATCGTAATGCAGCTGAAAGTTAGGTTTGTGGAACTCAAAAGTAAAGCTTAATACTGCAATGTGTTTAGATGATAAATGCTTCATATCTGTCCTTTTCTTTTAGATTTGGTAAGTCCAAAACTTGTTATTCAGGTCTTTACGGTTCTAAAACAAATAAATTAAGACAATATTAACCATATTTGACATTATAACAATAACACATAACAAACAATTATGTAGAATGCAACATCAAACACAACCAAAAACATTACACAATACAAGTTTATGAAAAAACAGCCAATGAAAACAAAGAATCATAAATCACACATGTCGTAACTAAAGTACAATGAATACTTTCCAAATCATTTCAATTTCAGTCTTCTTTTGCAACCATGAAATTTGAATGTATGACCTTTGAACCATATATCAAAATCATTGTCATATTAATACCTACAATATTCTCATAAACGTAGAAATCAAAGTACTGAAAGTACTGAAAGTCGCGAAAGACGAAAGAGAAATGGATGTTTGATTGAATGTGAATTTTGCACCCTGTTTAAAATTATGTCATGTACAGTTGACAGTCTTTGTAGTTGTCATGGCAGATATGTTCATTTTGGAGTGCAATGAAAGACAGCAGTGTGGCATATTGTGTGCAATGTCTATTGGCTATAATACTAGTCTAATTAAATGACCAAAAACAAGTCTACAGATCAAGTAAGATAAATTATTTAAATAATCAAAAACCATGTATCTCCAAAAGGCCATATCATAATCCTAATACAATAAATATTCTTATCATAAACTCTATTACATTTCATAGACCAAGTGGCATGAATATTCCATTCCATAAACTATGTGTTTAAAAAGACTATCATAAACAATGTGGCATTCAATGACCATTTCAAAAACCATGTGACACTTAATGACCACATCATAAACCATTGGTATTAATTAACCATATCATAAACCATGTAACACTATATGACCATATCATAAACCATATGTTACTTAATGACTATTTCATAAACCATGTACACTAAATGACCATATCATAAACCCCAAGACACTAAATGAAAAATAATATAAACCAAAAATGTTATATCATTAGCCATGTGACCTACATGACCTACATGACCTACATGACCATATCGTAAACCACATGACACTATCATTATTAATGTATCTCAAATAAACTGGGTGACTCAAAATGGCAATAGCATTAAGCATGTCGCACAAAATGATCATATTGTAAACCACGTGACTCAAAATGTCATATCATAAACCTTCTTTCACTGAAAGTCCATATCATTAACCATCCTGCTTTAAATCACTATATCATAAACCATATGACACTAAATGATCATGTTGTAAACCACATGACTCAGAAATGTCATATTTTAAACCATATGGCATAAATGATCATATTATAAACCACATGACACTAAATGACAATTTCATAAACCATGTTGCACTAAATGACCATATCATAAACCATGTGACACAAAATGACCATATCATAACCATTTGCAATAAATAACCATATCATAAACTAAATGACACTAAATCACAATGATATAAACAACTTTTGACCGTATATTATAAACCATGTGACTGAAAAATGTCATATCATAAACCATGTTTCACAGAATGACCATATCATAAACCTTGTGACCCAAAAATTTCAAATCAAAAACAATTTGGTACTAAATTATCATATCATAAACCAAGTGAAACAAATGACAATAATAAAAACAATTTTGCGCTTATTGACCATATCATAAACTATGTGACACTAAATGACCATATCATAAACCCCAAGACACTAAATGAAAAATAATATAAACCAAAAATGTTATATCATTAGCCATGTGACCTTCATGACCATATCGTAAACCACATGACACTAAATGCCAATTATATAAACAACTTTACATTAAATGACGATATCAATACGCATGTTGCACTAAATGACCACATCATTACCCATGCAACATTAAATGGCTATATCACAAACTGTGTTACTCAAAATAGCCAAATCATAATCATGTGACTCAACATGACAAACTGGGCATGAACCATGTTTTACTTATTAACCATATCATATATGACGTGGCACTAAATGGCCTTATCAAAAACGACATGACATTAAATTACAATAATATAACCATGTCGCACTAAATGACGACATCATTGCCCATGTGGCACTAAATGACCATATCATAAACTGTGACTAAAAATGGCCATATCATAATCATGTGACTCAAAATTACCATATAGCACAAACCATGTCTCACTGAATGACCATATACCATAAACCATGTGGCACTAAATGGCTATACCATAAAGTATGCAACTCCAATAAAATATCATAAATCTTATGAAACATAAACAGATAAACGTAAAATTTATCTCCACTTTTTACCCATCTAGAGTGAGAGTATTTATATCGTACGATATTTCAATGCATGTAAACAAATAGGACAACCAATAAATTGATGGCATTAGAATGTTATCTCATTTAATATAATGGTATTTACTTCATTTAAAAAGAAGTTACAATATTGACACCTGATCTTACCTCATTGCTGGTCATAATTAAACAAGTGACGATGTTTTTATTTGATTGAAAACGCGTGAAATTTTTACAGTAGTCAATTAACAGAATTATTATACAGATATGGTTATATAACATGGATATCGTTAAGAACAAGCTACAAACTCACCATAGGAAAGTTGTTTAGATAAAACTCCATTCTGTGGAGTGACACTGACATATGACAAGAATCTATTTAAAGATGTCAATAAAACATAAGACCTATTTGTACTCTGATGTCGAAAAAAGGAAGTTAGCAGATTGCTGTTAACTCTGTACAAAAAGTTAATAGTTTTCAAAATATTTAGCAATTTAAGTCTTCTTTTGCAACTGTGACCTTGACCTTTAACATATGACCTTGAACCATATATCAAAATGATTGTCATGTCAATACTTACAATATTCTTATACACATGCCTATACAAAAGTTAATAGTTTTCAAGATATAGTGACAAATATATTATTTTTAGCAAAAATGTTGTTTACTAAGTATCTGCGACAGGGAAGCAAAAAAAACGCAGCAGGGACTCAAACCCTTGACCTTCCTAACACTAGCGGAACGCTCTACCAACTGAGCTAACTGGCTACCTATCAAGCCCTGGCTGCTATATTTCTCCCTTGCTTTTTCAAAATCAATTAATTTGACTCAAAACTTACAGGTTCTACCCCAAAATGTTACAAGAAAGGGAAAAGATGCCACAGTCAAACCAGACTTGAATCCTGGACCTTCTCAACACTAGCTGAACGCTCTTCTAACTAAGTTACCTGGCCACCTGTAAGCCAGGTCTGTAAGATATGTAAATGCACACTTTTTGCAAAATGAAAGATTGAAGTTGCAGTTACATTCATTTGCAAATTAAAACATTAATAAATTTCATTGAAATTTTTTTAAGTATTATGTATGGTGGTTTTTAAAGTGTGACACTTACTTATCATTAATACAATCTATTTAAACATGGTTCACATTTTCTAGATACAAAAAGAAGACAAGTCGTTCTGAAATAGCTAACAAATTTAAATGTTTTTTGAAAAACAAAACAAAAAAAAAATTAATCAAATAAAAAAAATCAAAAATCAAAAATAAAAAAAAATAAAAATTAAGAGTTACTGAAATTCCATGGAAACAAAGTTTCATTCATTAGAAAATAGGTATTTGTGTAAAAAACGTTAATGGATCCATAAATGATTTTTTTCATAAAGGCCTACTTTACTCAAGTTCACTGTCACTAACCCAGTGCCTGATACAGGAATGATCAAATATTTGCAAACTTGCAAAAACAAAAGTAAAATATTTTTTTTTTTTTTTTTTTTTTTTTTTTTTTTTTTTTTTTTTTTTTATACATCACAGTTCTCCGTTATGTTTTACCAACAGATCAATAATTTTATTAGAGGTATACTTGAACTTAAGAAAGCATGACTTTGTGTTCAAAGCTACGATAAAAATATAAATTTTAACTTTACCTTCGAGTAACCAATATTTGTACCTTCGTTCTAAAAATGTGATTTAAGGAAATTAAAATGAATAACTCGTTACACAGCTGTCATTTTGTCATTTTAGGATTTTCCTAAACAAACCGAAAACGAAAGTTCTATTCAGAATATTAGAAACAAATATTTATTTTAAACTGTAACATAATTATTCATCATTGAGAGAGCATAGTAGCACGTATAAACGTAAACAATTTAAAAAAAGCAATTAGCGTAATATTTTACTCGGGTTTCGGACATCCGGGTATTTCAGTCTAAGGCGTTGTCGGGTTCCTTCTTTTTCTAGGTTTTTCCTCCAATATTTGGAGCATCGCCGTTAAAGGTGTAACTGTAGCAACTATAAAAATGGCGTATAGGTTGTAGAATGAAACACACTATAAAAATCCGGTTAAAAGTAAATGAAATGTTCTATGAAAGAGGTTAAAAAACCATAATTTTGTATTCAAAATTCCATGACATACATTAAAATTTAAAAAGTTAAATTCTGTGTAACACACAGTTGTGGCAGTGGTAATGTTAATAGTTAAAAAAATATACAATAAAAACAGTAGCTACATGTACATGCAAACACTTCAACATCCAAGATCAAGCAATTCACTACGCTTTATATGAATGACAAAGCACAATTCCCTTGCAATTGATTCAACTTAATTCGCTGTAACATCATAATTCAACACTGATACACATACATACGATGAAACAAACAGCTTATATGACATGGTTAATAATAATAATAATAATAATAAAACAAAAACATACTAGTCCATGTCCAAGTCACAATTCTATAAGAGAAAATATAATACAGAAGTTATTTTGGAATTGTTAATTATTTTAGGATACATCTATTGGATACAATTGATTAACAAATATATAGGGTTGTGGCGTCATTAAAAGTGCTTTAAAATTTTTGGCTACGTTCAGGGTTTGCTAAGCATCGTTACCTTTACCGGTTGGTTAGCAAAAATTGACATCTTGAGAGTAAGTCAGTTAAGACCTATAAACGTACTAAATAATGTTATTTAAAGGGAATGCATACATTTTTTATTTAAAAAAGCAGAAATAAATAAAAAAAAAATACATTATCAAAAATTAAAATAATTATAATAATAATGATAACATAACAATTAACTAAATAAATAAATAAATAAAAAAGTCGAAAACGTATGTTCATAAAGTGTTTCATTTAGATATTTGAATTTTTACTATCCAATTTTAGAAACAAGAGAAGCTCTTAACAACTATTCACAGCTCATTAACTATTGAACGTTACTATACAACAGTATTTGTAACACATGTTCAACAAAGGAGATTGCAATTGTTGAAAACAATTATTAACATCAAAGTTTTACGTTTATTAGTTTTATTATAAGTATTTTCTTGAAGAATAAGAAATTTTATCCCGGAAAAGTAACTCTACATCCACCTAAGTTTTTATACCACCTTATTTATTTATTCAGTTGCACCTAGGTATAAATAAGACCACTACAGTGGCTTGGCGATAAATCATATCACTCTTTCAGTCTATTACCCTTGCATCGGATAAACCAGTCAACATTGTCCTCTTAGTAACGAATCCCAAACATTTAAGTCTTATATATCAGGTTGAACCCCAAAATCCTACTCTAGAGACAGACTTATTATATGTCCTGTAGGAATTTACCACAGGTGCAATAGCAATAGACTTGATTAAAACTCATCATATCCCCTTCCTCACTCATTGAGTCTGTGATATACCTCTAGCAACTTCATATTTTTTTTACTTCAACTTATTAAGGAAAGTGTGGGACTTGCAATATAGTGGTGTTTCAAATCTCGAGAGAAAATTAATATTTGAAATAAGACTTGTTTTTATGATAATGAATAAAGCGCAAATACATTTCAGCCAATGCCCAAATCTCATTCCACCGAGAACAAAGACATAGTAATAAATATAAATACTAGACAACTTAGTGATACACGTGAGCTATCCTTCAAAGAAATGAGGGCGATTGCTCCAGAAGTGACAATATCTCTTGTCCAGCTAGCATCATCTGATACGTACAAATTTGTCAACTTTGAGAAGGAAAGGAACACGGAACTATAATTTGCCAAATATATTCAGTATAAGTTTTGAATACAATGACTTCTTATTTTTCAAGAATATTGTGATGAACTCCATAATATTTAAAGGGCCTTGATTAGCCTACGCTTGCAATGAGTCAAGAATCTAGTTGTAAGTAGTTTTAGTCGTTGAAAAAGCTCGTCCACACCGTTTTTACTGTGAAATATATACACCATACGCTTGCGAAGCAGAGATATTACTCCTAAGAAACGGAAAGTTGACATTAAGAAAATTAAAGTCATCACGTTTTTCGTATTACTTCAGATGTAACCTTTCCTGGGTGTAATAGCTGAGGTATGAAACCAATTATATAGCAGAACATGAAGAATCAGTCGCATTTCTGTTTCAAGCTCACTTGGATAGAATGTGTTTTCTCATATTCTCTTAATGTAAGATTGTTTAAGACGGAACACCACCTCTATATCTGATGTGGAATTGAATGATTAAACGACAGTCTTCTCTCTAAATTTGACAAGGTCCCTGTAAAAATTTTGATTCAAATGAATATAAAACAAATAAGCAATGAAAGAGGCATAATTTGTGCAAGTTATGAAAATTAAACACAAAACATGTACAAATCACAATCCCAAAAACAAATTAACACTGGAACTTCCATCAAGAAACTGGGGCGGGGGGGGCTTATAATATCAGCCAACCAAAACACTAAATCACAAATTGGATAACTGATAATGTAAATCTAGTTCTTATATAGTTAAAGTAATATGATATAAACAGAAACACATCTACCTATAACAAGAGGCCCACGGGCCATAAGGAGCACCTGAGGATATGTCCAATTTTTTTGCAAAATGCAATAGACAATATATTGATTACGTCACAAAACTTAATCAGAATTATTTAGTCACGGTAAATTTATATGTAGCTAATACACATGTAGTAACTATAGTACAATGAATTATTTCCAAGTCATTAAAGATTTCTGTCTTCTTATGCAGTTATAATCTTGATCTTTCAATGTATCGCTTTGATTCATATTTCAAAATGATAATTATATCAGTACCTACGATATTTTAATAAATATGCCTGTGCAAAAAGGTAAAAGTTTTCAAGATAATTAGCAATTTAACTTCTGTTATGCAGCTATGGCCTTTACCTTTGAACGTATGACCTTGGACAATAAATTATTTCCTTATTAATACCAACGATATTTTTATATACATACACAAGTTGATAGTTTTCAAGATATTGACAAATTTAATTATTTTTAGCAATTTCCAAACTAAATAGCTTGCCACTGTAAGCCCCATGGCTACCATTTGTGCAAATATTATACATGAAATAACTTAGGTATATGTCTTGTACATTTAGAGAAGAAGATTTTTTTTACTATTTTCCCCTTATAAATATTACCACTCTACTTATTTTCTTATCAATGGTTATAATTTTTTTTTTTTTTTTGTTTTTTTGAAATTAATTGTACCCTACAAGAAACAAGAATCCTTTAATGAATATTAAATAAATTAATATCTAAGATAGCTTCTTTCTATGTTATGTTTCTATCCTTATTTTATTGTAAATAAAAGAAACATTGGTCTTCATGTTTATTTGGCATATAAAGTATTATTACAACATGTACTTATATAATATTAGAGAATTAAAATAATTTCATTGATGATTTAAGCATCTTTAAAACAAATCAAATTAGGATCTTATATATAATATGTTGAATGTTTTTAGTAAGTATCTTAAACAGGAAAATTAAAAATCATATCTGGGATTTGTATCCGACATCTCGATCTGCCATTTCCCAAGGTTGGACAAGCCCAAAAGTGTAACAGGAAAGGGAAAATATGCCGCAGTCAAACCAGACTCGAATCCGGGACCTTATCAACATCAACAGGATGCTCCATTCACAGAAATACCCGACTACCCGACCACCAACAAACTTTGTCCGCTACATATATAAATGAATACTAATTGCAAATGAAAGATTGAAGTTGCATTTACATTCATATGCAAATTATTACATCAATAAATTGTATCAAAATAATAATGTATTACACATGTACAGTATTTTGGATTTAAAGTATGACACTTAAACGTGATTTGTACAATATCTTTAAAGATGTTTTACATTTTCTAGTTACAAAAGAAGCCAAGTCGTTCTGAAATTGTTTGAATATTTTCCGTGTATTTACTTTTAAGATAAAATGCTTTTATATATGAAAAAATTAAGTCATTGGAAATCCGTGAAAACGGAAATAGTTCATCAAAAATGGGTATTTGTATGAAATACAAATTCAGGTTAACTTATCCATATATGGATTTTATAAAACAAAAAAGGCATACTTTACTCAAGTCACGAAAACAAGGGAACTGTAATTATAAAATAGTTGAAAACTAGCAAAAACAAAAGTAGAATATTTGTTTTTGAGTTCCATTGAAAATACAAAATTGAATAATAGAACTGATGATCGGGAAATAAAAAACATAGATCCCTGTTTTTCGTTATATTTAATCAACAGATAAAAAAGTGTTGACTTTAAGATCGCGGGACTTAAACAAGGTGATGGAATTAACAAATCTCAATATTTTACATCAAAACACTCCAATATACCAGCTACGTTAAAATTATACATCCCTTCTAATTCAGTGTACAAGTGTTCCGACAAATCTGTAATCTGAAGAAAATTGTAGGGTAGGAGAAATATTTGAGCAATGAAAATGATTATTTATTATAGAAACCTGTCAAGTTTCTATATACATATAAATTATACAACATAACCCCTCTAACCTGACGAACCTCATACACATTACATTTACATGACAAATACAACAGAACATTGGCAAGACAGCAACACAATATAAAACAAGATAATGTTTAAAATAACTTTATTCAAATTTCAATATCTACAATAATGTCAAACATGTTATAGATATTTTATCTGCCAATTATAACTGGATTATTTATCGTTGAGTGAGCATATAGTATCATCAGAGGCGTAAATAACTAAAGAGATTCATAGCTAATTGATATGAGGCGATCACGCGAATGTGGCTTTTCATATGTAAATGAAGTATCTGAAGATATCGATCACCGATGAATAAGCTTTCGTTTATGTTTAAATGTGGGTAGAATCAGACGTGTTCATAACACCCGGTGTATCAATAGCAAGTGCGTATTAGGGTGTACATGAGTACATGTAGATTTCTAAATCAGACATGTAGAAAATACAGATCTACTTGCAATTCGTTGAATATATAGTAATTATAATTATAAGAATAATAATAAGATTTTGAACGCTTGCGGACAGACACTGATACAAATATGCTCTTGTTTGAAGAAAAATAGAACATGTTATCATCAAAGCAGAGGGAAGAATTGAAAAATATATCACTATATGTTGTACTTATTCAGGTCCATCAGTTTTTTTCTGTTATGACCGAGCGACTCGTTTTTATGGTACTTAATAACAAATACGGTACTTTGTAATTTGTCCCCAAATATATTGGTAATTACTCTATTAATGAACTATAAATGTACATCAAGGCATAAGAAAAAGTTTATAGATTCTACAAATAATCAAGAAGATACTATTTCTTTCTTTTGAAATATAAACCAGAGACGAAAGGAACTTTCGGTCGAAAACCGTAAAAAAATAATAAAATGAGTTTTTCGAGAATGTTCATATTTATTGGCCTATTTTTGGCGATTTTTATTTGTTTTGAACCATAAGTTAAGCACCAAAAATAATAATTAAAGAGTTAAGTCTATCTATATACCTGTGTTGTCATAAAAAAACACTAATATTGTGTACTTTTAAAGCAATATGATCGATTGTTTTTAGGAAATACGAAAACAGCGCTATATTAATCTCGTATCAATCTCGCAAAATTTTATTCACCGCTACCCGACTACCTGATGATTATTGCCCTTCGATTTATCCTTAAGTTTGTTGATACTGACGATTACGACTGTTTTTATAAGTTAAGTTGCTAATCCCTTTAGTTATACGTTTCTGTTATCATGTGAAAACAGTAAGTTTTTAAAAAGTAGCTAACGTAAATGATTTTGCTCGGTTCCAGACATGTGGGCATTTAGGTCAAAGTCGTTGTCGGATTCCTTAAATACGATATGGACACAGTAAACCCTTAATTGCCAAAGGAATTTGTAAATTTAACAAAAAAATGTACCGTATTTTTTTATTCAAAATTAAAGACATTTGCAGTAAAAATGTTAATAACCAACTCCTATATATTTCGTATCCCTACATAACATACTTTACATTAAGGTATGTAAAAACAAACATTCTGTTACCATGGCAACATAAACAAAGTATTTAAAGCACTTTTGCTTGATTTTAAAATGGATTATACTACGATGTTTACTACTTTGAGCGTCTAAAATAGAAGAAGTTTACGGAACACAACCAGTCTCTGCATCTAAATGTAGTTGGAGGAGAAAGTGGTCCAGCTGGGTACAGCAGGTTAAGTGTAGACTGTATCAAGAGATGTACAAAAACATCGAGCTCGTTTTGGAGGCTTTGGATTGTTTATTAGTAATTGGTCACCATTTTGCCAACAAAATGGCAAACATTCTGTGTAAATATACGACTTGCCCTAGTTGGTGTTGAAAGACCTGTCTGAAAGAAATATTCTTTAAGATTGACATTGTTGTCATTAAAAAAAAGCCAAATTTACAACACAAACTTCGAAAATCGCTTTTTGTGCAGAAGTGTACTGATAAATTTCAGCAGTTAACAGTTAAACCAGTTGATTTACTTTGTATTCAATAACTGCATGTACTTGGCAAAAACCAAAGATACTGACACACGTACAGAGAGAGAGAGAGAGAGGAGAGAGGAGAGGAGAGAGAGAGAGAGAGAGAGAGAGAGAGAGAGATCAAATAAAACTCCTGATTTCGTTACAGCTATTGACGACAAGACATTAACAAAGATTTTTCTGTTTATATAATCATAAGACAATATGGTTTCAATTTCTCATTTATTTGTACTACTGCATAACTATTGTTGCCGTTTAGTTGGAACATTTAGTGACGTGCAACGCTAAAAAACTAGTAGCCTGACATTTTTGACTTCCTGCCAACTGTGTTCAAATCCACCTTGATTTTAAGGGTAGCAGTTTAACCACCTGTCCACTGCAGACTTAAAGAGTCTAGAGAATAGTGGATGACATGACGTCTTATTTAAAAGAGATTTTAGGGATTATAAAATTTTTGATACTGAAAAAAAAACCATGTAATTGGCTACGATCAAAGAATCTAATGGGTCCTCCCCTCCAAATAAATCAGCATGATGAAAAAAGAATAAATTACAGTATAACCTGTGTATAAAGTCCACCTAGGGGACTGAGCAAAGTGGACTTAATAGACAGGTGGTCTTTATATAGAGGGTCCCCTATTTTCATTTTATTTTTAAAAAACAGATTTTTCAGAGTTAATTTAAAAAAAAACCAAACTATTTAAATTTGAAAAAATGTACATCAGAAAAGATTATTTAGTTAAACTCTACATATTATATGCACTTGACTAATTGTGTCTTTGTTGTTATAAGTACAATTGTCACAAATTAAACAATTATATATAAAACATAATAGTACCAATGGGTATTTCTACCTTTATATCTGATGGCTTCAGTTGTTGACATGATAAGTATGACTTCATATATAAAATGTATATTTTCTTCAAATTTTACTTAATATCAGTCGATACTGTAGTCTTTACTACAGTAGATTTTTAAACTTTGTAAGTTACTACATTGTATTTAGTGTGATCAATAATTGATATTACAATTATTTATTGCCAATCTTCATACATCACAGTATCAAAGAAATGTGGCTGAAATTTACTGCAAAAATTTGGGAAATTATAAAATTTAATAAAAAATTATATTAAAGAAGTGGACTTTAAAGACAGGTTCCGGAGTCATTTGGGACTGAAAAGGGTGGACTTTATTCACATTAGACAGGTGGACTTTATATAGAGGTTCATTATATAGTTAAATCCATTTGGGATACTTCAGACCAATTGCTATAGACAGGTGGACATTATATAGAGGTGGACTCTACAGCAGGTTATACTGTATTTATATAAAAAAAACTAGTATTAGGCAACTACTCTTTCAACAACTCAAGAAGCAACAGTGACTAATAATGCAGTAAGAGTTCATTAAAATGTCTCATCACTCTGTACACATTATCTTCTACAATATACTTCAGGAATTCCATTGGTAAAAAAGTTTAGAAATCTGTGCTATGAATTAACAGCAAACGTCTTAAAAGCCATGTCATTACGGATACATTTGTAAGTCAGCACTATAAATAGACAATCGCATACCAAAAATGGACATAAAAGTCTTTGTTAATATAAATCATACGATTGTGGAAATATAGTCTGATATCATAGTAATGATATATAACAACTGATTTGGCCAAATTTATTGTATATGATCTGATATTTAAAAAAAAACAAACTATGTTTTATCTTTTAACTATTTTAATGTCAGGTTTTATTAACACGGTCTTTGTGCTACCCAGTTAATGCATAGACGTACTAGCCACATTAAATTCCCACTAACAAACTCTATCCCTGTTTTTTCTATACTGGCGTCGAAAAGGGGATCACCTTTTTCAAAATTTTATTCATCATCAGTGACTAGGGCCCAAAAAGTTGTTAAAAGATAATCTAAACATTAAAAAAAAATGAATTCAAAGTTCCAAAAGTGTATGAATCCAAATCCGGCTAGGAAATACTCTGCATGATGGAACACACCTTAGCTTTAATTATTTTGAAATTAAGACGGCTGAAATTTTTGCGACACTCGAATCGTGAATGATGAATGATTTGTATCCAAATATATTTATTTCAAAATGCCATTGCCGATGTTTTAGAAATTCGTCAATTGTTTCCGTTGTTCGGTGCTCGCATTCAAATATTTTTGAAGACATATTATACACTTTTTGGTCGAGGTTAGTAACTTATCTACTGTTTATTTAATAATTTTATTTTGAAGCAAAATAATGCGACGCCCTTTAGTTGTTGTTGTTGTCGGGAAATCTCGCAATTTTGAAATTTGAAATTGTTCTGACCCACCAAACAGCGGTTGGCATAAAGTGTGTTAGGGTCAGAGGAAATTCGGACTAACTTCATACAAGTAGTCATGGTCAACAAGTCATTATTATTTGCCTTTTTTTGTTTAGGAAGTTTCACATATACATAATAGAAGTAAAATTATTTAAAAATTGTTGCATTTGTATTCATATATACATGCATTTGATATACTAAACAAGCTAAAAAGTGCAAAAACATACTCTACAACTTTTGAAATTTTATGAAAATTATTAGAAAAGGAATAAATAAAAACATTTGTCATAATAGATCAATATATACTATAATCATCTTACTTACAGAATTAAAAATACCTTTCCATTTTTAAGATTATCACTGTTATATGAAAACTTCCTTTTCAGTCGACACATTGTACTTAAGTTACACGACTCTATATGCTATGATGGTATCCGTATTCAAACTTCATGAAATAATAGTCAAATGATAAAGGACATTAAAAACAATAGTCAGTACAAAAAAACTTTACTTTTAAAATATTTTACAGTTGTGTTACATGTTCTAATTAATGCATATAAATAATTTATTATCACAAAACAATCTCGAAACATTAATTGAAAGCAAATTGCTTCCATAAAAACCATGATAAAATATAAAATTCTTAAGTTTAATATCGTAGTGAAAATTGTGCAAATGTTATCCTTTAAAAAAGTTGCACAACCTGTTATATTTCAAGAATAGAATTTCGATTAGGTGATAAAACACTGAACAAGTCAATATTTTGACTTCCGTGATTGATACAATGTGTTGCATGGAGTCATCAAAGTTAGTATTGTAACATGATACAGCAATAATAAAACCGGATTTTCCGAGTATATTCCTATTATGTAAACAAACATACAAAAAAACTAAAAAGTTCAAACAAATAAAATCACAAAGAGGGGCTAACACAACTGTTGAATAAGTAAATACGAACTCTATGTATAAGGTTACAAATCTAATTAAAATTTTTTTAAATTCAAAATTGAAAACAGAAAAAAGAAATTACATTTAAAAAAACTGACTCTTTTGATTTAGAATAATACCCTTTTTAAACCATATTCCTCAGTAAACCTTAAAATTCTTGTGTTTGTATATCCTACGGCTGTTGCCCCAAGAACTAAATGTCAACAATTTTGACATGAATATAAACACAACCTGCAGTTTTGTCACTGTACCATTGTCTGTGAATAAGGCAATCGGTTTGAAGCAACATGAAATCGCCAATGATTTTTTCGGTAAGATATTATTTAGTAGTTTTTTTTTTTCAAATTTGAACTTTTAAATTAGTATTTTAACTGTAACAATACTTAATTAATTAAATCATGTTCTATATTTAGTTTGTGTTTTAATTAACATATAATTAGCTTAAGCTTTTTATAATTTTTTAGCGTATTACACAAGTTTTTTCTTAGTTAACATTTTAATAGTTTAATTTTTTCAGGATAAATTGTTTAGTACATCTTATATATTTTTTATATATATGAAAAATTAAAACTTTTGGTTTCTCTTCAGTTTTACCGTTAGATGTTTTATAATTGGCAACAGGATGCGATAGTTTGTCTTAAATATAATTATGTAAAAAGCCTCTTTTAATTCAAAGAAAAAATTTACTCAATTATTAATGTACTTAATTCTTTGAATTTTAATAACTTTTCTTTTCATTTCATCAATAAGTAATAAATTATTCAGCGAACTTATTTCAAACACATGATACCATCAAAGTTTCGCAAGTTATATACCACTCAGCTTAGATAGAAATAATTCCAAATACGAGTCACTCTGAAAAATATAATGTTAACCAGAACTTTACTAATTTACTCATTATTTGTAGTGCTTTCACTTTGTTTGTAATCCTTTCAGATTTTTTTTCTCTTTTAGTTGGCACTTGTCTTCATTATACTCGTTCTAGACATACAGGATAGTGAAGCCTGGTGGTGGAGAAGGCGTACAAAGTCTTCAAATTGCAATGGTAACAAAAAAAATTATTTAAAAAACTGTTTGATCCTAACTTCCTTTATTTTAACAACTATTTAAACGTTAATTTCTAACTTATTTGCTTTGAATTTATAATTTGATAGATTGATAGATAGATAGATAGTGTACTACTGAAACGATGGGGAATAATTCAAAATTTAATTATATAAATTAATAAAATCAGTACGGACATTTTGAGGGGGTCAGTTCTTAAATGTTAATGTATTCATAGTGCACGAAGAAAAACGATCAACCTTCAGCATGGAAACCGAACGAACTTTTTTACATTGGGATCAGTTAGAGCTGAGATCGTACCTAAGGATGAGAGACGCTTTGATACATAAAAATGAATTTTGACAACTCGCAAGATCGACCGAACCGATCAGATAAATATCTGAACATGATCGGAATTCCACATCCCTTTTTATCTGAATTTAAACTGACTTTTTTTATTATTTAATAGGTGGAAAGCCATACTACTTTGGGACAACAAATCTTTGGTGTATTAAAAAGTACAAAAGAGGTGCTGCTCCTTCGAGAGGAACTTGGACTTTAAAGCATCGATGGATATACTACGAGGGTTTCTACTTTGAGCGACTCGGTAACGGAGAGGTCTACGGAACAAAACCGACCGCTGCATCTAAATGTAGTTGGAGAAGAGAAAGTAGTCCAGCAGGGTACAGCAGTTTAAGTGTAAACTGTATCAAGAGATGTACAGAAAAATATCGAGCTAGATATGGCAGATACCGTTTGTTAAGTAATAACTGTCATCATTTTGCCAACAAGTTATCACACATTCTGTGCAAATACACCTCCTGTCCTCACTGGTGTTGAAAGTTTAAACTACTTCCAGATACGACCATTAAAGTGTGTCTACTTTATTGATGACAAATAAATAATCAAGCATTTTAAAAACTTATTGTTCATAATTTATGCATCAATCACATTTATACTTAGTATTTTATTATTTAGCTTTCTTTGCGAGTTGCAAGGCGTGATATTGTGTTCTCACGTGCTAGGTAAGCCGTTCAGTATGACAAAACTTTCTTAATTTTAAACTAACGTTGATTTGCGCCAAACTGTCGCGATGTTTTGATTTGTATAAATTGATATTAATTTTACCTTTTAGCACAACTAACACTTGTTTGCTAAAACGTGTTAAATCATTGTTTGTTAAAGATAACAGTTTGGCTTATCGGTTTTGTTGATGATCATCACAGTCAACCATTTTCCAGTAATATCACCCATCCATGTATAAAAATTGATTTGAGATATGGTACTTATTTTTGAGATGAACCCAAAATAAGACCATCCAATAAATATCTAGAAATAATACGTGACCTTTTTCGCTTATCTATATATTTACAGTTGATTATGATATTCCCTGAAAGATATATTTTAAAAGGACCTTTGTATCACATATAACAAGTATCTCCATCAGGTTGACAATTAAAAGCGAAGGAATACTCCTACGAAATCAATGTTTTTTTTTCAAATTCAAATTACGTGAGAGCTAATCAAACATGATGATTAACTTTCAATCAGGCAGGATCTTATGGAAATACTGGTACTGAAAACCAATAGCATATACGAGTATAAGGATAATATAAATATCAGTTGTCATGCGTATTCAAGTAGCACAGTGGTAAGCCTTTTCCATGAAATGCGTCAGCTTGTTTGACATCAATAATTTTTTAGCATATGAAATGATTCAACGCAAATAAACACTACTTCACTACTTTAATGTTTTCTTACTAGTTTATTTGGTTAATATAAAAGCATTTAAACATTTATATTGTGTGTGTGTGTGTGTGTGTGTGTGTGTGTGTGTGTGTGTGAGTGTGTGTGTGTAAATTGGGCATTGCGGCTGATTTTCAAATAGTTATCGAGACATAATCTGAATGGAGGCGATGTTACATGCATTCATACAATCGCCATCGCAAACGACAGTACAGCTGCATTACCAATGGCTGCGTCATGAATACTCAATGGAACGGAAATAGGCGTGGCTAATTTGCATTTCAGTCGTTCTGTGCGGCGTGTCACTGTTACTCTTAATTAATGCAATTTAGATACATTTTCAGCAACCATTTAAATTGTTCTGAATACCTTACTTATGCAAGAGTTCAACGTCTAGGACAGGTCATCCATTTCTTATCTACATGAAGGTTGAAATTTCTAAATTAACACAATGCAGCCTACTCTTTCCCCTTTATCTGTTATAATTTCATCAACATAATTTATTTTTGGAATCTAGTACGGTGTAGGCAGTGATAACATTAGGATAGCCATACCCACACACATCCGTATTTGTAAATTAAACAAAGAACAGTGTTTGTGTGTGACTTTGGAAATTATTAGACTCATACTGAAATCTATCTGAATGTATGCGTCTACGGAACTACTTGTTTTAAGACAAGATTAGTTGATAGTCATATATAAAACCTGTCGCTGAACATTTACGGAATTACCAAAGTCAGAAATTAACAATTAATGGTATCAATAATAATAATAATAATAATAATAACAATAATAATAATAATAATAATAATACCACCGTGTATGGGGACGAATTATGGTATGGCGTTGTCGTCTGTCCCTCCCTATGTTAAGATGTTTCTTGTCTAGTCTATATATTTTGATTTGATGAAGATATCAAGATGAAACTTACACCAAACATGTATTATGGGGAAAGCGGTGTGTGGCATTATAAACTTTGGTCCGTGTATTCAAGGTCAAGGTCATAGGTTAATTTCAACTGTCAAGTATAGACATAATGTAGAAAATGCAAGAACTTTTTTATTCTTTATTAAATTCCTTTAAAATTTGGGATATATTTATAACAATTAACAATGTTTAATATGTAGCACGGGTTTTGTGTCGCATTTCCATTTTTCGCAAAATTGGAGTTATGGTTCTTTGTACCTAGTTTCTGGTATCTTGTGTTTATTTTTTCTTTAGGCTGCAAACTTGTCCCACAGTTTAAGACTGATTGTTTTGAAATTTGGCATGTGTTAAGGGATCATTTGAAGATATCGTAAAATGAAGATGCTGCATGAAATTGTTCAGGAGTTATCGCCCTTTGAGTGCCAAATAAGAACATTATGTAGAAAATGCAAGAACTTTTTTATTTTTCATTTACTTTCTTTCAAATTTGGTATGGCTCCACAAAGAGCAATAATGTTTAACATATTAATCAGGTTTTTATGTCGCCTTATAACTTTCCACAAAATTTTAGTTATGGTTCTTTTCATCCAGTTTCTCGTACATTCTGTGTTCAATTTTCTTGTGGGTGCAACTAGTTCCCACAGTTTGTACAGGCAGGCTTTTTGCTGGTCGTCCTACTCTTCTTGTTAAAATTTTATTATGCCTTTTATTACTCAAATATATGATCTTGACTTTTACCAAAAAATGACATTTTCAATAGCGTTTTACCTCTTATTATTTTTTCTTATATTATAGACATTGACGGACGTATGTTGCCCCGCTCAGAGGTGCTCTAGTTATTATTGTTATTTGTTTTGTTTTGTCCTCTCAGTGTTTGTAACTTTATTCTGTACTGTCTATTTTTCTTGATTGCATTGACGGTTGCTAAATATATATTTATGCCTTCTCAGTTTCTTTCTCTTATAATCCGGAAGAAATACCGACGTGTTTAGTTTTTCTTCGGTAAATAAAACTTCTTAAATTCCCTTTCAAGTCATAAATTTTAAAATATTTGAACATTTTAATTGGCTTTTACACATATATTAAATAGCATGTTTGAAGGTATAAGTTATAAAAATGAAGAGTGCTACATGATACTACCAAAAAAAAAAAAAAAAAAAAAAAAAAAAAAAAAAAAAAAAAAAAAATCTTTGCTGTTTTGTATGACTGTGAAGGATTCTTTTTCATATCGTAGCTTTTTATTGGGATCGATTATGTATGTCCTTGATCTTTTATGCATGTATAAATCTGTAAGTAAGGTGTAGTGTTTGAGCAAATAAATCCTACCATCTTGACAACATAATATTTAACAACCTTTATAGATAAATGTATATCTATATATAGTTAATGACGTTTATCAATTTTATGCAAGTGCAAAACACCATGTAAATTCGGATCATGAGAACAAGCATTGAAAAGGAAAAAATAACGTGTTTGGTATATTTATGGGTATGTATGTAAATTTAGTAATGCGTAACGTTAAATGTATGTCAAGGATACAAAGATCATTATACCTGATTAAATGACAGTTGGAATATTTAGCACTGCTTGAGATAAGTATATTGGGGAAACTCTAAACTACATGTAATTTACTAAACTTTATATGCTTACAGCGTCAACATAACAAAGTCTACTTTTCTTTATATACCGGGATTTTTTTTTCACTGTGATTTTTTAGACTACAGCACTAACTAAGAATTTTAAATGTCGCCGAAATATTTACGTTTCTAAGTTTATGTATGATGAGTAAATTTTAACAAAAATATACAACACTTTTATCGTCCTATGTTTTATCATATCTGCCAATATGATATATATAATATATAAATATCCTCTGTTTATATATCTGACATGTTTGGTTAATTAGAACAATGGATTGCGCCTTCGACGTACAGATGTTACTGTTGTTGACGATAATAATTATACAACATTGACAAGGTACACTGTTATTCGCCCGTGTAATGGTTGACGCAATTCGGAAAAACCTGCGGCATCTAAGTGTGACGAGAAACAAGTACAGGGCACCCGTTCGTATATATATATATCGCATATGTGACAGATTTATCTCACTGAATGGGTGGTACGATATTTTTTCCATATCGCACCCGCGTGCGCACGTGTAGCCTATCTCAGTTGAACGGGGACTACATTTTTTTTCAGTTGGCAAGGGTCATAATTTTGTAGGAAAAAAATTGTATGAAAGCGACATAAAAGACTTTTTATGATGAATGATATCATTTTTACTAAACGATGTATATATTTAAAGAGAAAAATCGTTGTTTTGTTTTGCCGCGTAGGTTCACATTCTGCTGTGAGTGAAACGTTATTTGTTATTGTTGCGTGTTTTGTATTTCATCCGCTAGCAAAATCCTGAAACGTTATAGAAGGGATTAATATTCCGGTATTTTTTCGTAAATTATATGCGAGAAAAATAATCAATTACTCGACAGAACTCGAGATGGGAAAATTCAGATTTTTTCATCTCAAACTCGGCAGATGGAATGAAAAATCTGACCACTCGATCGGAATTTCCCCATCTCGACCTCAAACTCGTAATAGATTCTCTTTATATATATATATATATATATATATATATATATATATATATATATATATATATATATATATATATATATATTTTAAATTTAAATAGACCTCAACTGTTAAATCTTCTTCTTCAGATAATTGATTCAAAACCATAAGCCACATGCACAGATGAACTATAAGGATTCATTGAAAAGAAAAAAAATACATACATGTATATAATGTCTACGTATTTTATAATACCACAAAGGCATTTTTGCACCATATGGCTTACAAACAGCGTTAAAAATTCGTCTATAAACATAAATGCATTTAGTGTTAATCATGATTGAAATTTGAATATTTGCAAACAAGGCATGCAAACCACTCATGGAGAAGACAAGAGATCCAGTTTTCAGTCTTCAAGAACTTTGTCAGCTTAATATATTGAAGCATATAAAAGAGGACAATTGTATAGGATTCTGGAAACTTTCTGTGTCTTTGCCTTCAAAGACTTTCATACAAGCAACAAAACAAACTGTTCTGAATCATTTTGATGACTTTGAAAATAATTTAGAATTTTTAGAACTGAGTGTTTTGGAGCTAATTGAGATCATCAAAGACGACGATTTAAATACTAAGAGAGAGGAGAATGTTTTTGAAATAGTTATGAAATGGTTTCATCACAATACTGAAGACCGCATGGGGTTCTTGTCGGAAGTGTTGCAACATATACGCTTTCCGTTGATGCGTCCAGATTACTTGCTTTATATTCATGAAGTGTTTCCAGTTTTACATGAGAACAAAACAACAAAGGAACTTCTGTTTGAAGCGCTGAGGTACAGAGATCTTGGAGGCAGACGACATGAAATGACGTCACTTAGAACATTACACAGACAATGTTCCAAGCATTCAAATGTAGTAGTGGCTATAAGCAATGATGGTAACTGTTCCGCTGTTGAGTATCAAGCTAATAAATGGCAAAGTAAATGGAAGCCAAT
Organism: Tegillarca granosa; assembly: GCA_029721355.1. NCBI lineage: Eukaryota > Metazoa > Mollusca > Bivalvia > Arcoida > Arcidae > Tegillarca > Tegillarca granosa. The sequence goes on along the minus strand of JARBDR010000240.1, from coordinate 49,586 downwards.
TAAACCCTTGCCATTCGTGCCAGGTTATTTTTTCGCTGTCACTACATTTTTAGATGACATATATGTTACAGGTGGGATGGCTTACAATGCTAGCCACGCTGCTAAGTATAACTCAGAACAAGACAACTGGCGGTTGTGCTGCAAAATGCCCGTTCCCAGAGCCAGACATGCAATGGTTTCTGTCAATCGTGCTATCTTCACATTGGGTGGCAGTACACCAACAGAAGAATACGTCACTGCAGTTGATAAATATGACATTTCTAGGCAGAAATGGACCAATTTTGGCAATTTACTGTTTCCTGTGCGTAGTATGTCGGCTGCTGTTTTGAGAGAAAACATTTACATTTGCGGCGGGAAAATAAAAGAATCTGGAAAAGAATGTGACTACATTCAGTGTTTTCATTCCCAAACAGCACAGTGTTCTTTGATAGGTAACCTATTACGACCGATTTCTTTGTCTTCAGCTTTACCTATTGAGGGTTCTATTTTTATAGTGTCCCATGACGGAATAGTAATGAAAATCTCGCCTAACTATGAGAATGAAATCGTAAGAGAATACTGTAGGTTTCGAAACTTTCACATGAATTCTATTTCGGCAGTCTGTATTGATAACAACCTTTATGTCATGACAAAAGTTCCATCGACCGAAGAAAAGGTAGGACAGTTCAGAAATCTGAACCTTCAAAATAACACCGAAATCGATAGAAATGAATTGTACCCAATCAATAATAATAACGAAAGAACATATACTGAGTTATTCAAATATACTCTTCCTAAAAGAACATTAAAATCGGACAATAATGTGTAGCATTGATATTAACAACTATCAGGAGAGAAAAATTACATGAACGCTGCAACTGCTTCTTCAATAAAAAAAAACATGTCGATAGTGCAAACTGCTACATTAAAACCATTTCTAGTAGCCAAGAAAGCTTGAATTGCAAAACTTTCTAGGAAAAATATATATTTAATAATAATAATAATAAAAATAATAAGGCATTCGCCTGTACAATGGCGTTCGTTACACAAGACAACCCCTACAACTTTAAACAAAACACTTTTAAGACAAGTATGTTAAAGATATCACTTGGAACCGAATTTTCTTCTTTTGTTTTACTTATGTAAATCTATTTTAAATTTGGTAAAAAAACAAGTACTTTTATCAATTCTTCTATTTTGATACAGGCAATTGTTTGACAAATGAATTTATGCATTGAACTTGTCTTGATCACCTTTGAATAAAAATTTAAGAGGAATGGTCACTTTTAAACTGATATTACTGGTCACTGGATAAACAGGATAACTTCTAATCTATTTTATAATCTTTTAAAATAGAAATAATTGTCTTGATACTGTTTTATATTCCATGGATAAATTTTCAGGGGTTACAAGTTACCAGACATTGTAAAATAAATAACCAAATAGTCTTTAAACCAAGTAGTTTTTCAGAGATCTGACACAAACTCTCCCTGAGTATCACCAGTGGTGATGCTTCTTTAAAAAGATGAACATTGGCATTGGCACACTGTTTAGATACAAGAAGGTAACATATAGAATGTGGAATGTATTGAAATAAGTGTGTTTTACACCCATATGAAGATACTTTTACTTATATTGAGGCAGTCAGTTCTGATTGAAGGAAACCGGAGTGCCTGGAGAAGACTGTCAAACAATGGAACTTGCCAGTGTACCACGTGATCAATACCTCATAACATTTGTGCGGAATGAAACGGATAATGATTAGGTCAAATATTCCCGAAAAAAACGTCGTTATTACAGGAAAACGTCACTCTATGCAATTCCATTGCCAAAAGAAATAATTGTCCCACACAAACGCTATGAGGTATCACATGGTACACTAACGAATTTAATTTTTTAACACTTGGATCTGCCAAAGTTGGATTCAAACCTAAACAAAAATTTTAAATATTAAACCAAACTTTTTGTTCGAGTAATGTAACAAGTATATAAAACAAGAATTTTTTTTTTGACAAGAATTGTTTTATTAAATTTTTTTTTACTGTATAAAAATCATACAATACTGTGTGGTAGTTTGTTCTAAAAGATGTAAGCTCCATTACCACAAACTTGTATGATCAAACTGTCAAATTTATATTTCTTACTACAATGTAGTCAATAACTTTACCAATTTATCTGACCTGATCTTCTATTTTATGATAAAAATGGCCATAACTCATTACAACAACTGCTTTTAACTGATGATGCAATGAAGATGCATCCATTAACTGTCATTATGATGCTATTTGGAATTTTAATTTCACAATTTCAAAATATAACATCATCTGAGCTATCCGTTCCTACTGACTGATCCTGTTTAATATAAATTTTCAAAAACCACGAACCACAATTAATTCTTATGTTGGCAGTTTGGTCTATACCTCTGTTTCTCCATTTGTAGCTCTCACAATCTAATAAATCTGTATTATTAAGTCATTCTCCTGCATCATAAATTCAGCCAAGACTGATTTATTAAGTGATCGAGCCTCAGAGTAAATATCATAATAAAGGACATAATTTTTTTAGCTGTTTTATAATTTTTGTGTCTCTTTCTCCCTCTTGAGGATGTAAAATTTGCAAAAATGATATATGCATTATGCCACAATTCATCCCAAGACAATAGTTTTACGCAAAGGATTTCAGTTCAGAAAACACAGAGATGTAATAAACAAGACCTCAATTCAGCTGCAGCTCCAATCTTTCATACCACTCTTGCTGTTAAATACACAGAGAACATTTAATAAAAGAGAAATGTCATCTGTCTAGCTGTTTTCCACTTTTGGCAAATATTTCCCTGTGAAATTTAGAGACAGAACCATTACTGCATTATGTTACAAGTCATGTAGATATCCTGTTTTGTCCATGTCTTATCCCATATATAACATCATGTATCCCATAACATGTCATATGAAGCTTGCAGATTGGTCCACATTCAAGTCTCCCAAGAGGTTTCATTCCCATCCTGGTATAATCTCTCTTCTTCAGATTGACCCTGCTGCCAGCAACAAATTGTATTGTGAAAACTGTAAGTAGGTCACAGTAGCAGACTTGGTGGGGAAAGCTCCTAATAGCTCTGGAGATGTATGGCTATCCTGTCTATAACAATAAAAATAAATTATGTAAGATAAGACTACTACAATTACATGCCAAAAGTCTATCATACTACATTCTTTTTACCTGATAATTTTATTTATATGCTGAATTAATTTTTTTTTAATGGTACTTTGAATGTAATTTTTTTTTTATTAATCTTGAGAATTGATCTCAACACAAGTTCATGTAGTGTGTGACTGAGCAGATGTTTTTGATCTGTATTGCACCAATGCAGACTTATGTCAATCTTTAGAGAATTAGTAAATTCAGCCATTAAGTGTAGATAAACATAAATAAACATAGCAGACCACTCAGTGCATTCTGCTGATACCAAGCTAACCTTTTCCACTTGGAGTCAACAAGGGTCGAACCCACAGCAGTGAAACACCTTAGTTTTGAAGGCTAATGCCTTAACCTCTTGGCCAATATGGTTCATATTTTTCCCTGAGTACTCCTAGTGTTCTCTACCATTTCCAAACTGACAATTCTGAGTTAAGTGAAATGATCTTGACTGGGATCTAAATAAATGGCAATCAGGCTAATTTTGGCTTCAGCATGGTTTGTATTACCTTGTAAAAATCTACTTACTGTGTGACATTGTAACTAGTTCCTTTTCGGACATCCCAAATTCTAATACAGCAATCTAATCCTCCTAAAAGACAGTAAAAATTCTAAATACCAAGGAAATAATAACAAAACATTATGTATTACTGGGTTTTTCTATTTTAAAAAAATGTTTATGAGGTTTTAATCAACAATTCTAACACTTGTGTGGTTTGTATAAGACTTAGAAACAAATTCAGAAATAACATCACTTTATAAGAAAAATATCAAAAGATATAATGGTTACCTATCCAACGAAAATATGTAATAAAAATAGCTTGATATGCTAGTATACATAATGAATTTATTTTTGGGGATATATTAAAAGATTTGGATTCATGACACATTTGCATGAAGGAATCTTTCAGCATAAAATATCTTAGTTTGAATTTTTGTGCTTATAGAGATTTTTTGACTGGCTTTTTTTTAGCCAAAACTGTATTCTTTTCAATCATGTTTCATGCTAAAATGCATATGAATGTTATACGGCACCACTTAACAACAAATTTCAACTATATACACAATGTACAAAATTATATACACAATTATATTGAAAATAAAAAAGAACTAACATGCTATAGTTACAAGTGCTCAGCCAAATTCACTTTCAGATGCTTCATTCAATAAAAATTATTTTTACTTTGAATCATCCGTTCTAACATAAATTTTTATATAAAACTGGATAGGTCTCCAAAATCTGAAAATGATCAATTTTTCTGTAAAAATTAAAATAAATATTAGCAAACAGTAAACTTATAAAAATGGGTCACGATTCGTAACAGTTGCAGATAAATCATGAGAGTTGGCAGTTTTGGACAATTCTCTTGACCTTTAAATGCACTAAATTCTGCACTAACCTGAAGCCAATAATGTACTGTCCTTATTAAAACTCAGGGAATGTATGCTATCTGTGTGACCTTTGAACTCTTTGACCAATCCTCCAGTACTTAAGTCCCATAGGCGAACTCTTTTGTCATCACCTACAACAGAAAAGTTGCACCAGTATGATTTATTTATAAACTAATAAATGCAAGATACATCTAAATCAGAGATAGCTATGATTTTATATCTTGCCACCCACAAAAAAAGATAAACATGTTTAAAATGCTTAAGAAAACTAATAATAGAAAATAATATCAATGTACTGACTGTTATTGTGCTCCAGTTAAGTGTAAAAAAAAAAAAAAAAAAATAGTAAAAACTTTATAAAATACAGTAAAACTATTGAAGAAATATCATTTTTTAATTTTGAATTTTTATTCAGTTGACAGAAATTTTTAGGAAATGTGAAGGTTCCATAAAAGTCATTAAAATTAGAAAAACAAGGTTTAATAATGCCCACTTTTCAGAAGTTTTCAATCTTTTGTACACATTCAATAATCATATGGTTCAAGGTTATAAAAAAAACAAGAAACTGTTTAAGCCAAACAACAACTGTTCAATATTTTGTTACGATGTGACAGGTATTTTGTTTACAAAATAAGTTAGAAAATAATCATTGTCAATCAACTGTGATGTTATTTTGGACAAAAATGCTTCCTGTGATATTGTAAAAAAAAAAATAATAATAAAAATATCCTCCTAACATTAGGACGAAATAATTTTTTTTTTCTTTTTTTAAAGAAACCTTAATTTCTTTCATTTTATACTGAATGAGACTCTTAATTATAATCTTAAATTGTATCTTTTGTTTTTGTGTAAATGCAATCAAATACATGTATTACTTCATTAACATTGTGCTGCTACAAATATTACCAGAATAAATAAATATATCCTATACTGTGACTCTAGAGTCAAGTCCTTGAATTTGAAACAAAGAAAATAAAAAGATATGACCAGATAGGAAGAAAAAATCAATGTAATAAACTTCTAGAATTCAGATGATATAAGGTTTCTATTTACTCTTGGTTTGTTTTAAATAGGTTACATATTAAAATGAAAAATTCAGTTTAGCTGATATACAGGAAACATGGGCAGTATGGTATACAGTTAAAGGGAGATAACTTTACATAGTTTTCAGCATGCTGTATGGCCTCATTAGGAGAAAAAGTGTTGCAGTTCAAATTGCATTGCATACATATTGCTTGAAACAAAAGTATCAGATAGCTAACTGGGCCAAGCTTATATGTTATCAAAATTAAAAATATTTATTATCAACATAAAATTTGGACTTTGTTCACTTCTTTAAATTGTAGCAATGGTATATGTAAATTTTTAAAATATATTTCAAAAAATTATAAAATGCAAATTGTTTGTAACAAAGTACTTAAGCAAACAGATATTAAAACAGCTTGGACCTGTTTTTTTTTTTTTTTTTTTCAATTTCATATTTCATTTTTTTAATGTACCTGTAGTAACAACCAGAACCACACCAAATTTTAAAACAGTGTTCCACTGATCCCTGGTCTACTTTTACATAACCATCTTGTGTTATTAAATGCTTCTCGGGTATGTTAATATACAGGTATCAAACTCTACACAAACTAAATTGAAACACCATTGCCTTACTTGGATAATTTTAGGTAACAATGATATTTCTTACATTTTAAACCATCTTATTGAAAATCACATTAACTCAATTACGTTACCATGTCAGTAGTATTGATCAAGTTGTGTGTTTCACTCTAGAGCATATACTAGGGATGATAATTTTAAAGATGAGTTGTTGAACTCTACAAATTCTATTAAACCGACAAGAACAATTTGAAATCAACCACAAAGTTATTTACAGATATGTGTAACATACACTGGTGAAAGAACATGCAATATTAACAGCAAATAAGTATAAGACCCATATTTTTCTGCATCACCAGTATTTTATACTTTTGAAATCTGTGTCATATTACTTATACATTAATACTAGTATAAGACCCATATTTTTCTGCATCACCAGTATTTTATACTTTTGAAATCTGTGTCATATTACTTATACATTAATACTAGTATAAGACCCATATTTTTCTGCATCACCAGTATTTTATACTTTTGAAATGTGTGTCATATTACTTATACATTAAAGCTGCATTAAGGTTTTTCAATTTTCTGAATTTTTTTTTATTTTCTAAAAAAATATTTTTTTAAAAATAGATATCTTCTAACCACGATCCATGACATTCATTTTCTAAAATTTCATCTCTTTTAGCTGTAAATAAACAGAATCCTCTGACCGGTTGGTCAGTGTTTTACGATGGTAATTATGAGCTTGGAGCATGCGCATGGATGTATGGAAAACCCTAGAACCAAAGGTGAAACATGACAGATTGCATTAATTGTCCTTCATTAATATCCAGTTGTATTTGAAATGGTGTTATGTATCCCTTACTAAGTCACAAATGACAAATTCAACGAAGCTCTGTGTTTAATTTATCGTATTTCACTGTTTTGAAAGTTGTGTTTAAATGACCTGGGTTTTGATGACGTAACCATGTTCTAATATTAGATCCCAAATCCTGCATCTCGCTGGGTAAATACTGTAATTTCTGTATTTATTCGAGCTTTTATTGTTGAACCAAATGTAACATTGTTCATTAGGAACATCATTAATTAGATTAGCACCGTTTTAATTTTTTCTTTGGAAAACTTAATGCAGCTTTAATACTAGTATAAGACCCATATTTTTCTGCATCACCAGTATTTTACACTTTTGAAATCTGTGTCATATTACTTATACATTAATACTAGTATAAGACCCATATTTTTCTGCATCACCAGTATTTTACACTTTTGAAATCTGTGTCATATTACTTATACATTAATACTAGTATAAGACCCATATTTTTCTGCATCACCAGTATTTTATACTTTTGAAATCTGTGTCATATTACTTATACATTAATACTAGTATAAGACCCATATTTTTCTGCATCACCAGTATTTTACACTTTTGAAATCTGTGTCATATTACTTATACATTAATACTAGTATAAGACCCATATTTTTCTGCATCACCAGTATTTTATACTTTTGAAATCTGTATCATATAACTAATACAATGCTTTATTTAACAGTGTTGGAGACATGACTGCTCTACAAATGTTATTTCTTAAAACATGTTTTGCTGTTCTGTATGTTTTATAATTAAAAATACACCAAATCTACTGGCATCTAGAAGCAAAACAAACCTACCAGCTGAAGCTAGATACTGTCCATTTGGTGAAAAGGCTATGGCTAAAATAGTTCCTCTGTGACCCTGCATTAATCTCACTGATTTTCCATCTTGCAGACTCCATAACCTCACAGTTTTATCACTTGATCCTGTTGCTATATAGTTACAGTTAGGATGGAACTTAACACACTATAAAATATAAATATAAATACAAAATGACACAAAAATCTGTTGATTACATTATATAAACACAAAAATGAAAATTTGTTTTCATGTGTTCCTAACTGGCACATCTCAACTAAACTCACATGTCAATTGTTTTTGTTTTGTCTATCATAAAATACCCCAAGATGTTTTTGCAAAACTTATTCTACTCAGACACTGAATCACACATGGTACTGATTAGAATGTAAACACAAAGTGACTTTGAAAAGATGTAGTTACCATTAAATGCCAATAATATGTCATGTGTGATTGTATTGATCTTACAGTACACAGAAGAAACAATTATCATAAACTGTTAAACCTACCAGTAACTTTTTTATAACTATGCCATGTACATTCTATATATCAGATCAGGCAAATCTTAAGATATTATTTCTTAAAATCTTATTGCAAAAGCAAAACAGTGGCAAAATAAAATACTAACTTCACCAATCTTTGAATTAATCTCTCTCTCTCTCTCTCTCTCTCTCTCTCTCTCTCTGTTTGATCCAAACAAACCAGGAATGATTTTCTTTTAATGAAGAGTAAAGGGAGACAACCAAAGATTTTATAAACAACTATCTCTTGCCTACATCTTTGTCTCTTTGCCTTTAACTAAATTTTTCTATTAAAGTTTCGTTACAAAATTGCAATTTCAGTCTTTTTCAGTTGGTCACTTCTGGGATGGTGAAGAAAACCTGAGTGCCAGAAGAAAACCACCAAATTTCAGCAGGCAAACTGACAAACTCTCTCCCAGTAGGTTCTGCCAGAGTTGGATTCAAACATTGGCAATGAGAGGCAATGAGAGGCAATTTGAGGCAATTTGATACTAAAGTGCCACTTTATAACAAGAAAGCCTCAAATATAAGGGCTTGGTATAACCTAGTATGCTAGTGGAAGCTAAGGGCTTGGTATGACCTAGTATGCTAGTAGAAGCCACATTTCTGCCATTATATGAATATATTCCTAGAAACATACATGCATACTGAATACTTACATCCACATCAAATGTATGTCCACAAAATGTTCTGAGTGGATATGTTCTGTCTGTAATCCACAATTTTGCAGTTCTGTCTTGTGATGCACTTACAAAATAACTTCCAACTGAACTGTAACATAACATCATAAGATTGAAATGATTGAAAATACAAATGAAGATAATTTAACACAAAAGACTGAAATATCTCAGTAATAAAGGCACTGCTTTATTTAATTTTTTTTTTTGAAAATTCAACAAAAATTTAACCATATAGGACACTAGTAGTAATGCATTTATATATTTATGCATAACCAAAATAATCCATTTAAAAAAACAAGAAAAAAATTATGTACAGCTTTCCAAAAAAAAAAAATAAAATAAAAAAATAAAAAAATAAATAAATAAATAAATAAGTAAAAGTTACGAAGAATTTATGGGTACAGTAAAACAGCTAATCTGATTGGGGACCAGTGAACTGTGAAATGACACAATTGTACTTGAGTAAAATATCAAAACAATTATTTGTACAGAATGAATACTTGATTTGAATTTTTAAAATATTCGTAGTAAAATCAGAATATCCAGGAAATTTATAGTTAAACTTGTGTTAATTTTTTCACTAGTTGTGGCAGATAATAAACTTAGAAAAACTTGCAATGGCTTTAGAAAAAGCTGAAAGTTCAGCTTCCTTTTGAGTTTTTATATCATTCAGAATTACAAATTTCTTACCTGGTATCTAAATCCCAAACTGGATAATTATGTCCAATATAACAGACTTTGTTGGTGTGAGTTTCTAAATCCCAAAGTCTCACTGAAATTTAAATTTTAGGTTTGTTATATGTAGAATATTTTAAATTTACAAGAAATTTTCAACTTTTGATTGAAATAAAATTTATTTGATAGATCTTTTAGAAATTAAGCATGTGAAACAGCTGTAAAATACCCATAAACAACAATGTTTGAACTCAATAAAGTCTCATGTGAAAAATCTATATATAACTAAAAAATAAAAACTTCATTTGTGAATTTTTTACTGGAAAATATTTTTATGACAAGAAAATTCTGTGATATCCAGTTAAAGATTGACATCCTGATACAAAAGAACACTGATTCATCACTGCCATTTGGTCAGTCAATTTTTTGGGGTTATAAAAAGTTTTGTTGATTTATGACGGCTTAAAATGAAAAACAAAAAGAAAAGACTTTTAGATTTGACAATACAGTGGCTATAATAGAAGTTGACATTTTAAAGGGACATTAAACTCAGGTATTACCGGTACTCCAATTTGAATTCCTTTCTACCATTTTTTAAGATATTCACATTTTTGAAACATAGTACTTGCTAAAAAGGTGTTTATCATCATTATTAATAATGCTCACCACTACAATCTTCAGAAGATGATAAGAGATATTTAGAATCTGAAGTAAAGCACGTCTTGTATACTGCCCCATTGTGTCCTCTCATAATAGCCACTTCTCTGTACTGTGTCTTACTGTAAAAGAGGAAAAGAAAGAAAACAAATTATATCGCCATCAAGTTCACAGTGTTAGTGTGATAATTGATTGGTTACCATGGATACTATGCAAGTCACAAAATTTCAAGAAATCTTTGGAATAAAAGACATAATCAAACCATAACTCATTGAAAAAACTTACAACTGCATGACTTGTACATCACTTTTCAGGAAACATTATGGAAAAAATTTGCATGTAAATGTAAATCTGTGTTCATTTCTCGTATTTCCAATATGTCAAGTGTCTTTTTTTAATGGTACTTTTGTATATCCTAAACTATCAAAGATTGGACAAGATTGATAGTGTTTTATTTCCCAGTCGTGATTTTTTCCTTTGTATCAAAGTGGTCAATTCTGGGACGATAGAGAAACACCTGAGTGTCAAGTTAAACTAACCTTCTTTTAGCAAACTGACAAACTTTCTCACACTGACATCTGCCAGAGTGGGATTAGAAGCTACAAGGCAAGAGGCACTCTAATCTGTAATCATGTGCTTTAGAACAATTGGCCACTGAGGCCTTTTGAAATATCAAGAAAATAATCCCATTCTTACACGAGAAGAAAAATCACTGCAGTGTAAAAGACCATAAACTCCACTTCATTTTAATAACAATTAATGTAATGGACGCAGACAATTATCTAGTAATGCAATAAAACCTTTCAGTGTCAGGGTCTTCCTGAAGATCCCAGAAATCGGCAGCTAAAAACAGTGTAGATGGATCATACTGTACTTGTTTAGAGTGTATTAACCCAGGTGTTATACTCCATAACTTAACAGTCGAGTCTTCGAATCCAGCACTTAGTACTGTTTTATCCGGTGAAATGTCTACTGTACATAATCTGAAATACATGTACACATTTGTTTAATATGCAAATATTTCCTCGAGTCATTTTCTCTCCATACATGTATGAAAAAATACTGTTGATATATTCTTTTTTTTACATATACTGTATATATATAGAGGATATTTAACAGTGAGGTATAAATATGAAATTATTTTGTCGAGTGAAGTGAGAAAATAATTTCATATTCATACTTCACTGTTAAATGTTCTATTTATTTTAAATCAGTTTGAATTGTTTTTATATCTGACATGTTTGGTTAATTAAAACAATGGATTGCGCCGTCAACGTACAGATGTGACCATTGTTGACAATAATAAACAACATTGACAAGGTATACTGTTATTCGCTCTTCTAATGGTTGACTAAATTCGGAAAAACCTGCGGCACTGAAGTGTGACCAGAAACAAGTACAGGGCACCCATTCGCAATGATGAAAGGGGAGTAACTCTAATTAAAAAAACCTCTAAATTGCATGTGAAGGAATTGGGAGTGAAATACATATATTTTCAACAGTGAAAATATATGTATTTCACTGCTGTGAAAATATGTGTCTATCAGTTAAATATTTTCCATTATTTCATTATTGATATAAAATATATATATATTGTATCTTAATGGAAGCAACATTAAAGCAATTTTTGGGGGATTGGAAAATATAATTAATTTATGATTAATTTTAATACTGTTACTAAAATAGTATCTACAAAATAAAACAGAAATGTGCTATTTCATGATTGCTTAATTGATCAAAAAGATATGCTATAACTGGTAGCACTACATCTAAATAAAGTAAAATTACAGTTTTATAGTCAACAAACTCACCCAGTCAACACTCTCTAATATTTTATAAATACAAATATAGCCATCATTTGATTTCAGTCTTAAAACTGCATTACATTTTCCAAGGAAAAAAAATTAAAAACAGTGCTGATCTTATTAATGATGTTCCTAATCAACAATGTTACATTTGGTTCAATGATAAAAGCTCGTATAAATACAGAAACAACAATAATTTGCAAGTGAGATGTAGAATGTGGGATCTTATATTTGAACATGCTTATGTCATAAAAAATGGGTCATTTAAACATAACTTACAAAACAGTGAAATACGATAAATAAAACATAGAACTTCATTGAATTTTTCATTTGTGCCTTAGTAAGGGATACACAACACCATTGTGAATACATCTGGATATTAATGACAGACAATTAATACAATTTGTCAGGTTTTACTTTCGATTTATTGGAGTTTCCGTACAAAAAAAAAAAAAAAAAAAAAAAAAAAAAAAAAAAAAAAAAAAAAAAAAAAAATCAGAAGATTGAAAAACTTAATGCAGCTTTAAAAAAGATTTCTTTGTCCTTGGTGAAAAGGGTAGGTGGGTGGGTGGGGGGGGGGGGGGGGGGGGGGGGGAGAGAGTTCACATGTATTTTATAAACCTACCCTTGGTAAGCGTTAATGAATGTGTAGAAACAAATAGATGATAGACAAGGTGCTCCCTCTCTGACTTTCTTGATGCTTTGTTGTAAATTCTGTATAACCTCTGACTGTTTTGGTCTTGTATCATTTACAGGTGTTAAACTTTCTGTTGTTCCTTCTCGTAAATCCAGACTTGTCATAATGTCTTCTTTAACTGAAGTAAAAAATTTAAAAAAAAATAATAATAATAATGATAAAAAAAAGGATTTAGACAAGATAGTGGCTGTTGATATATATTATTATCGTATCATTGTTTGAAAAACTTTAATAACATGAGTGTACTTGATAGGAATAAACCACATGAGTACCCAGAAAAATCATAGACCTAGGCAAACTTTCTCACTAGGATCTGTCCTGCAACTTGATTTTAAGCTTGACTAAAAAAGCTCTGTCATACCAAAGCATATGTTTTATATAACTCATTTGAAGGTTCTAGATTTAATAAAGAATTGATGCTAAACAACCCAATCTTCATTAATCTGCAGATAACATTTCAACTAGTGATTAAATGTGTAGAAATTTATATCTAATGCAACTTTAATAATACTAATCATGTCACATACGAGCCTTGGTGATCTAGTGTTATATGATGACAGGCTTACAGATCAGGGTACATATACCTGTCATCATTGAAAATCTGCAAGTCTACAAAGTGATTTCAAAATGTCATTTGCATTCATATTTCAATTGATAACAAAAACAAAATTCAATGTCCTGATAAGCATAATCATTTTTTAAAACAAATCCTAAGAACTTTACGGACATGAATGTCATACATACCATCCACTTTCAGAAACTGGTTGAAAACCTGAAACAACATCATATTGTCTTCTGTCTGTCAAAAACAAGAGGAAATTACTAGTCAAGAAGTTATGTAAAGTACCTGCCATTTTTATTTGTACACAAACATAAATCTGTCGTAAATTTGATTGTATATTTCAACCTACATGTAATATGGACATGCTGGGTTGAATGTAATTGATTTTTAAATAAATGTAAGATGATGTACATGTATATTCTGGTTTGAAAACTAACAACACATTCACTCAAAAAATGCTGACAGGGGTATATTTTTATTATTTGCTTGTTATTTATCACTATAAAATAATAAAAATAATAATAATAATAAATGTATTATAATAATAATAATAAATGTAATATTAATATTAATAACAATAATAATAATAATAATAATAATAATAATAATTTAAGTTTCTGTTAATTGAAAGAATCCTCTACATCGGAAACATGTATTTCATTTTTTAAACTTCATACATGTACATTTATATACTGAGATTCCTTTAGCATATATTAAGACGCTCAATTTTCAGACTCCCCTGAACGGCTCTCCTAGTAAATTGGTTTTTCCTGCATCAGTGTGTGTAAAAGATTAAGAAAAGTTATCACTGAAAACTTCACAGGCACAATCAAGGTATTAACCCACAATCTTCAACTCTGATATCTAGTGACATACCACTAGGCTATGTATGCCCCCTGAAGTTGTTCTTTTGAAGTCCTATACTCACTTTTATGTGTCTTTTCAAATAATCAAACGCCTCCTCTGATATGTTGAGTTTATACTTCAAATCTCTAAAATTAAGACATTTGAAAAAGAAATCAATAAAATTATTGTGCACACAATCTGATAAAGACCTGAAATTTAAATTTAGATTATCTCCCTTTAGTCATAAGTAAAGAAGGCCTCAGTGGTTGAGTGGTTTAAAATGTAGACTTGGGAATCATTTTGCTGGCAGAAGGTCAGTGTTTAGCACTTCAGTTTCCTCTACTATTTCAGCTGGCTCTACATAAGTTAAGGAATTTTTACTGGGGCAAAAAACACAATTACTTAATTCTAAACCAAAAGTAAAAATACTATAGCAAAAGAGAAAGGAAGAAGGGAGAAATTAAACATTTTGATTTTGCATCAATAGCATAACCATTTTTTGAATGTCTTTCTAAAATAAAGATCAAATGATACACATTTTTATTTAAAATCAAACCCTAAAAAGGGGTTAGTGAAGTCATTGTTCCTAGAGATATTAAAATTTTCAGACAGTGAAAACATCGTTGTACCAGAAAAAAATTATTTAACCTATTAATGTTTTCTACTCCGGTAAAAATAAACATTAAAGAAATATTGAAATATACCTGAATTCGGTTGCTTCTTTACAGGCCATTACGTCACTACGACTGTACAGTTTATGTAAAATTTCTAATCTGCCCATCAATGCAACATTATTCTCAAATAATTTGATATGCCTACTGTAGAATTTGTGTGCTAAATATAATAATAATAATAATAATCATGATAATAAAATAATCAGTTAATTATTTTTTTTATATAAGTAATATTTCTATTCTGCTCATTAATGCAATGTTTTCTCTAATATTTATATGCCTACTGTAGAATTTATGTGCTAAAATGTATGTATAATGCTAAAAAAAACCCAAAAATCCAATAATAATAATAATAATAATAATAATCAGTTAACTTATTTTTCTATTTCCCCGGCTTCACTTTTTACTCATATTAATTTTTCTTTTTACCAAAAATATCTTCCGAGTATCACTGAAAATGTGTCATTACATACCAGTAAGATAATACCAAGCAGTTTTGATTATGTTAAAATAATTCTGTATTAGAGCCCCAGCTGTTGTTTAAGACTCTGAGAAGAAAAACTCAAAGCATACCTGGTAAGTAAGCACAAACTCTACACCAGTCAAAGTACACAGTGACTGGACTGTCAGATATCCACTTTCCCGAAATTAGCCACAACATAAAATTATAATAATTTGTGAATATTTTCAATATTTATAAAATAAATTTCATTTCATGGGAGAAAAGATAAAAAGCTTGACTATTTTTTGCTACCTGGAATGGAAACTTGGAGATAAGAGGTCATGCAGAGAGATTTATGTATACCTGGAGTTTTATGTCCATTACATAACAGTTGTAGATATATGTGCACAAATGATGGGAACAAAATACTCTGGAGTTCCTCTTTATATGGCTCACTGGAATCATGAATGAAATTCTTAAGCCTGAAAAAATAAACAACCTTTATCAACATGACAATATATCAATGTTTTTAACTTTTCTGTTATTGTTGTTGTTGCTGTTTCTTCCCTCCCCCTTTTTGTCTTTATATTTATTTATTTATTTATTTATTTGATGTTTGAAAAAGAACCTTCTCTGTTATAAACAAACTTTTATCTTTTTTTTTTAGATAAATGCCTTGAATTTAATAACAAGATTTCCCCTTTAGTCTGTACTTTTTAACAGGGCCTGACAGTTTCAGCTTTTATATTTTCTATTCCAAATACTGATAAATAGCTATAATGGTCATCTTGAATAACGGACAGCCATGCAGGAACTTTTTTTTCCAAATTTACATCAAATTATGTGCCATACCAAAATTGATCATGTTTGGCTTTTTGGTTCAAATAAGGTTGACAAATTGGGTCAATAAAAATTTCTCAAGAAAACACACCTCATTTGCATAATCTGTGAAAATTGGGCCAACAAAAATTTCTCAAGAAAACCCTGTTAATCATTCTAAATATACCTGCACCTTTTTCACAATATCAAATTTAAGCTACCCGGGTAAATAGGCATATTAATGTGCTTGTAAAAGAGATTTACTGCTATTTGGTTTTTTAATTAACTGTGGCCATTTTGAATTGCGAATAGATAGGCTAGATATAATTTAATTTTACTACCATCAGTCAAGGACCTTCTGCAGCAAATTTAGTTAAAAATGGCTTCATGGTTTCAGAGAAAAATTAAAGCTTGCAAACACACTGACAAAAGCCATAACTCAGCTAGTGTAAGCCAGTTAAATCATATTTTTACCTTGAGAACTGTTGTTCACAAACTGTAGCATCACCAGATATACTACTATAAGATATCACATTTTCGACTGTTGTTTCCCCTGAAGTTGAATTTTTTAGTGCCATTTCTTGTACATTTTGCATCCATCTGGAATCTTTTTTCTGTGTGATTTCATTTTCCTATAAAACATTTAAAACAAATAGCATTAATTTTATTCACACTGACATTAAGTTATATGTAATATTTTTATTGATACTACTGAAAAAAGATAATTAAACTGCTGCTTAGCAGTCAGGTTAACTGCTATATTTACACATGCAATTATTCTTTGCTAGCAAAAATCAATATTTGTAGAATTGCCATCCATTAGCTCTGAATCTTAAAAACTGTACTTGGCTGGAATATTTAAAGAAAACAAATTTAACCCCCCCCCCCTAAAATCAATGAATTTTTAATTAATTATTCTACTACTACTTTATAAGTAGCTAAGTTGAAATCCTTAAAATATGTACACCTTTTGGTTTAGAAGCACATTCTACATGTATCAATTTTGATACCTTAATGGCAATCAGATTATAATCAAGCTTCATTTGACTACCAAATATGGGTATATTTCTAATAAAGAATTCCACAGATTTAAATGTCTGGTTATTTTTGAGCGAGTAGAAAATACATTACTTTAACATAAACTTTCACATTTTGACACGCCGCTGCCACCTACAACAACACCAGAAAAGTAACACCTAAGTCTCACCTTATGGCAATGCCAGGCTTAAAAAAATTGAACATTTTCACTGTATAATTCTGAAAATTACCTTAGCATATATAACTTCACAATAAGTTCAAAAATTCACAACGAATTTCATTTTGATTGATTAATTTTTATTTTTTTTTTAATTTCTTATTTTATTTATCTATTAATTATTTGTTTGTTTTTGGTCTGCTACATTCCACCCTTCCTTTTTTTCAATTCAACAACTTTGAATCGAAACTACTAGGTTCTACCATGGGACCAACCTCTTGGTTGGCCACTTCCCAAGGTCGGACGAGCCCCCAAATGTAACAGGAAAGGGAAAAATGCAGCAGCCAAACTTGGACCTTCCCAATAGTAGCAGGACTCTCTACAAACTGAGCTACCCAGCCACCCTTCAAGCCAGGTCCCCTACAGTGGGATTTACAAATGATTCTATTAAAGTAGCTATTAAAAGATTACCAATAATCTAACTCCAGTGGTTTTTTTTTACCATTTTTGGGAATGGAGCCAAAGCCTGTGTTTATCAGATGCACTATATCACCTGTAATCAACAGGATGTCATAATACATGTTACAATTAACAAAATTGAATGACAGGTGATAACTTTGTGATAAGAGTCTTTATGACAGTAATGTTATTAATTTTTGTTTTAGAAAGATGTAAAAATGTTGTTAAATTTTTTTCAGAACTGATGATTATTATATTTTGATCCTTCAATGCTAATACAAGTAGACATGTCTTTCCTGTTTTTTTTTGTTTTTTTTTTTTTTTAATTTTTTTTTTTAGTATTTGGTAAAGATTTATCATTAATTTATTATAATTATTATTATCTTTTATTCATTAAATCTGTATCCAAGTATTTAATGTTAGACATGACATTCAAGACTCTTGTAACAACATTAACATCCGGACAGTGTGTCGTTAATGCCGTTACATGAGCCTTGGTTTTCAGGTTGCAGGGAGGAGAAAGATGCAAGGTTACACCGCGGATCAAACACCTAACAATATATTTTTTTTACTATCGTTTGGACAGATAGGGAAACTTATTGCTTACTGAAAATTGCCTTCGTTTCAAATAGTGATTGATGGATGAACCTATCTGTTCATGTCGTATCCGTTTCATCGTCAAAAATTTGGTGCACCAGCCATAGTTCCCTCTGTTTTTATGGTCAAAGTGAAAAAGTGTAACCCGGGTAGGAAATGCTCAGTTGTTGTTCTATATTTAGTTTCTCCCATCAATTTTTTTTTTAATCTGTAGAAAATTTTATGACCAACTGAAATAAATTCCCATCAATATTTTTACAGAATTTACTTTAATAGTTATTGAAATGGAAATAAGTAAACAGAAATAAAATATGTAAAATAAGGAACAAGGATAACAGTATACACTGCAGAAAACCAACCCTGCCACAATAGCTAAACGTAAATACAAGCAAATGTACCAATACAGAAAAATAAAGAAATCTGGAACAATAGTAGAACTCTTAAATATAAAACAGTCTTTCTTGAAATAACATAAATTGATATAGAAATAAATCGGCGACATGAAGATACAATATACAATAAACATTTCTCAGTAAAAATGCATAAATAATTAAAAAAAAAAAAAAACCAAATAAATTCAAACTAAACAAAATAAGCTTAAATAAATAAATCGCGATTTAAAAAAAACTTTTTGCGTGCTAATTTCAATAACTAATATCAGTTTTAGCGACATTCAAAACATTGTGAAAAACGCTTTTAAAATAAATTTCAATGGAAAATAAATAAAGAGTTTGTAAAATCATACTTCGATAACAATATACCGACATTATTCCTTTGTCTATACCTTTTAAAAATAAAATAAATAATTAGAATTAGATTTTTTCAATGTATGCAATCAAAAATGTTACACCGAAGTCTATTATCATAATCTGTATCAACAGATAAACAACAAGAACTATGGGCTTATTTTATTCCATATGATATGTCATTGAGTAAAATGAAAGTGAAATTTATTTAATTTATCATTTTGAAAAAAAAAATCATTTTTGAATAACAATACAGTCATTACACGTTATAACAAAAGGAGCTGTTTCTATGAGGGGGAATTTCAAGGGCACACAACGTGTAAGCTACACTTTTTAGACACACCGTCATAATTTACATTGACAACATGGCGGACACAGAAACAAAAGCAAAAGCGAAAAAGTTGCCACCTCTTTCTCCAAAATCTGGGGATACAGAAGGTAAAAAACCAGTTAGAAAACGAAAAAAGAAACCCACAGAGGATACTGCTAACGGGGAAGTTACGACAAAACCAGAGGGAACGCCTAGAAAGAAGAAAGCACCTGCAAAATTAACCGAGGGCGATCCACAAAGTTCAGAAACAACAACAACTCCAAGAAAAAGAAAGAAAAAGAAGCCAGTTGCAAAAACAGAGGGAGAAGGAGCTGATCCTGCTTCAGCAAGAAGCGCTGTTAGTCAGGGAGAGGTGATATTCTTAAGAATAACTTACTAATTTCTATGAAATAAACTTGAAATAAAATTTGGATAAATGTGTCCAGACATGAAGTCAGTGTATGTATAGTGTAAAGGTACCTGTCAGTATTAGGTGGTTTCTCCCCTTATATGTTCACCTGCACAGAATCCCATCCAAAAATGAAATGATTCACACCTTCTACAATTTGCAGTTATTACATTTAGTAAAAATTGTTTCATTTTTCACGTTAAGAAAACAGTGTATATAACATTATCTACTAAGTCCTAGTAAATTTGTGTTATTGAAATGGCAGCAAAACTCATAAAAAATTAATATTTTATTTTTCAAACATTTTTTAATAATTTATACATGATTTGCAACATATTAAGCAAAATATTGTAAAGATAATATAAAACAAGTGCTGATCCATTAATTACAGGCCAAAAAATTAGTCAACTCTAAACTTGGAGCCAGTTTATATGTGTAGCGGACTGAGCTTGATAGGTGACCAGGTAGCTCAGTCAGTACTCAGTAGAGCACCCCGCTAGTATTGGGAAGTACCCAGATTCGAGTCTTGGTTTGGCTGCTGCACTTTTTCCCTTTCCTGTTACATTTTGGGGCTTGTCTGACCTGGGAAGTGGTGGAACCAGGTGGTTTGGATTCATAGTGGTTGAATCAAAAAAAAAAAAAAAAAGAGAGAAAAAAGGAGGGGAGTAATGTAGTGGACCGGGTTTGATAGGTGGCTGGGAAGCTTAGTCGATAGAGCATCCTGCTATTATTTGGAATGACTCAGGTTCGAGTCCCAGTTTGGATACTGCATTTTTTCTCTTTCCTGTTACAGTTCTTTGAACTTCAGAAACTAAAAGCTCAAAATAAAATTGTTGAAAATTTTGGAACGAAAATATTAACCAAAATCAATAATTTGGAGTTTGATAGTTTACTTGCTGAATGTCAGTGAATGAATTTTCAATTTATTGACTGAGGTACAAAGTGCAATTACTCCACTTTAGCTAACTGATAGATTGTTCCATTCAAGGGTGTTATCACAACCCATATTAATTATTTTCAAAAATGTCATGTCAGTTTAATATATGTACCGGTACATGTATATTGAAATGAGTTAAATCCTTTGACCTTTGCAGAACACTGTACTTAATTTTTAATGTTTATATATTCTAATAGGATGTAACTGGTAGCAAAACAAGCCTCATCAAGGGTACTCCAAAAAAGAAAGTAAAAAAAAAGGTCAAGAAGACTGCCACAACTACACCTAGAGGTGATGATGAGTTTATGGATGCCACTCTTGCAGCAGATCTTACAGCTATTCAGGATGATATTGTGGCACCGGAAGAGAAAAAAGACAAAGAAGATTTCCATCAGCCTTATTCTACTGGATCAGCTATTTTAAAAAGTCAACCTTTAGAAAAGTTATTTGTTGAAACTGATAGTGAGTACTTTTATACTGAAATATATCAAAAATTAAATTTAGCAAACCAATTTTTTCATAACCAAAATCAGTTATCAAAACTAACAATTGAAAAGAAACAACAAACTATAATTATTGGAATGTAATTCACACACACACACACACACACACACACACACACACACACACACACACACACACACACAATTATATATATTGTACAAAACTCTTATCTAGTGATCTTGTCTTTTGTTTCAGAAACTACCTTCAGTCTGTAAAATTAGAGAAATTTGACAGTTTTAATTAAATTACATTCATTAACTGGCTTTTTTTTTTTGGAGGGTGGGTTGGAAAATATGTTGGAGGGTGTTCATTCCTGCTTATGGGCATCTTTGTTCAAATCTCTTTTGGCTTAAGAAATAGCTGGTGAATGCACTTTTGAACAGTAATTTTTAAAAAATTACCTTTTACAGACCATGTAAATTGTCATTAAACCAACAATAAATAGCTTTGAGCAACCATTATTGTTAATGCTTGCAAGATTGATTCAAACACACCCTTTGAAATTATTAATTTTATATGATTTTTTTTTTTATTAGATCTCTCTCAATTAAGTAAAAGAAATCTTTATTTTGGAAGCATTATAACTTAACTTTGATAAAAGAAAAATTTTCCTCCATAATTGTAATTTTAATTGTTGTAATTTTAGACAAACAAAAACATAGTAACTCGTTAAGCACTATTATGTCCAATCATAAAGAGCCTTGGTGATCTAAATCACAAACTTAAAGATCATAGCACCTGTCGTGACTAGGTTTGAGTCCCACGTGGGCAGACCTTAGTTTGGAATTGTTTGTCAGTTTGCTTTCAGATTGTTTTCTCTAGGAACACTGGTTTCCTCCACCATCCCAAGACTGGCTGTTTTCATATAAGTGAGAAAATATAGACTGATTTAAACACTTTTTTTTTTTCTAGTCAATGTTACTCTAAATTCATTTTTTCAAGTACTATATATACATGAAATACTAGTTTCTACTGATTAGTTTGTTAAAGACCACTAAGATTCCTTTTCAGGTGAAATATATCTGTTATAATCAGCTGGTTTAAAACTGATCTCTTAGATATAAATCAAATTGTAAAAAAAAAATAAATAAAATAAATAAATAAAAATTGAAAAATTAAAAAAAAGCTTTACAATTAAGTTATAACAATTTTTTTTTTCAGGGGGATTCAAAGGAGAGGATAAATCTAAGTTAGCAAAGAAATGGGCTGAAGAGGAAGCCATTAAAGCCGAAGAACCTGAAGCACCAAAAAACACAACCATTGAATTTGCTTTAAGTTGTCACAGAGTTTTTGGGACTTTCTGTTTATTTATTCATGGTTTAACAGCAGGAATTGCGATGTGGCAGATAGCCATTACCTATGTTCTTAGATACAAAGATAATATTGATTTTATAGATCATTACCGTCCATTAGCGTTACCTGTACAGAGTATGTTTTATATCCTTCTGGTGCTGTGTGCAGTGTCTGCTTGTGATAGGTAGGTTGTCTCCCTTGATCTTTAAATTTCTTGATAAATGAGTGTGTGTGTGTGTGTGTGTGTGTGTGTGTGTGTGTGACTGTGTGTGTGACTGTTAACTCCCACATGGTATTTTGTTTTTCTTTTTCACCTTCTCTGTCTCTTAGTCTCTTGATCATGATCTTTTTGCTTTACTGAGCCAGTGTCTTTTGAAACAATAAAACCTTCTACATGTAACTTGGTGTATTGGTATACATTGTTTCAAGATGCTTTGTAGCATACATCAGCCATGGACAAACATTGTTACCTTGTATTAACCGAGTAATGAACCCTGTAACAATTGTATACTTTTGAGCTAAGGATTTTAGAAATAACTACTACAACATATCAACTACAAGTGAATTATTTAGTATCACTGTCTTTAATTTACCATTTACTATTAAAAGGTTTAAGATTTAGTTGAATGTAAACGTCCTATATAAAGAATATGTTAATACTGATTTGAGCAATAGTTTGATAGGTATTGTTTAAGACACCTAATGTTTGCAATGCTTAAATAACAAGAGAGTTGAGTTGAGTAATGGTGTTTAACATCCCAGTCAAGAAAATTTCACTTATATCGAGATGTCGCCAGCTATAGATGAAAGTGCAGAAATTTTGCCTGTGCATTGCGCTGATGGCATTATTCAGCAGGATTCTTTATTGTGCCATGCCTGCCATGACACAAACCTCGTTTATTTTAAGTTCCCATCCGAAAGAACCATGACTTTCATTTTGTAATTCCGAGTGCTTGGTGACAGAACAGTCACTACCCACTTTCAAGTCTTGGGTCAGACCCGGCGGGGGTTTGAACCCACGATTTTTCACTTACGGAGAGCTTAAATAACAAGAACTACTGTGCTAAAAATCTTTGGAAAAAAAACATAAGTTAGCTCCCTTGACATTGACATTGACATGAAGATTTTATCAGATACGTTGAAGACATAATATAACATATTTTTTTAAATGGAGTTTTTTTTATCTAGTGTTTAAAAATATATACCCTCCCATTGAAATGACATCAGCTATCGAAGATGTTGATAGAATATATCTGTTGGTTTTTTTTTTTAATGTGTCTGTGTCACTGTGTGTCATGGTGTGTCTTAGGCTGTAATCAGTCCTCTTGATCATTGAAGAATTTTTTGTTTTAATATATCTTTTCTCAAGTTAGTTTTATTTATCAAATTTATATTGCTTCCGTTTATTTTACAATTGATATTTTTAAACTGATTCTATGTTCAACCTGTTTTTGTTTTAGTATTCTTGTGTTTATTTTGTACAATTAAATTATTTTTTTGTCATTTTCTGTATATTTCAGATTTGATATTTCTAACCCTACTCGTCGTTTTATACACCAGTCCTTCACATTACAGACAGGAACAGTATCTATAATTATATATATTGTGGCTTTAGTTTTAAGCCTGTGTATTGCTAATCTTGAAGATAAAATCTATTTATATGATAAATATGCAGATCTTTGGACAGATGCTGGGGTAAGAAATATTTTTGTTACAAAAGTCGAAAGAATTTATTTAGCAGCTGATAATTGTCAGTAGCCACTGATGACAAGAGCGCTCAATACAAACTAATAAAATGGCCAAACAAGTCAGGGCAAAAACAGGGGATAGATATATATCAGCCATTGATTATAAAACTTGTGGTTTTAGAAACACCCTGAGTAAATGTCCAGTGATGTGGCTAAAAGTAATATCTTAGGGCTCTGTTCTAAAACCTTACTAAAAAGTAGCCCTGAGTAAGCACTAGTACACGAAAGGCCACAATTCACACTCAACATCACTCACATACACAAACTTTATTTTAAGATTATCCATAGTGATTAATAACCTTGCTCTCATCACAAATAGCTGAAAAATTGCTGAAGAGATATCAAACAACAGACATCACAATAAACAACATTGCTGAAGAGACATCAAACGACAGACATTACAACAAACAACATTGCTGAAGAGACATCAAACAACATTGCTGAAGAGACATCAAACGACAGACATTACAACAAACAACGTTGCTGAAGAGACATCAAACGACAGACATTACAACAAACAACATTGCTGAAGAGACATCAAACGACAGACATTACAACAAACAACATTGCTGAAGAAACATCAAACGACAGACATTACAACAAACAACATTGCTGAAGAGACATCAAACGACAGACATTACAACAAACAACATTGCTGAAGAGACATCAAACGACAGACATTACAACAAACAACATTGCTGAAGAGACATCAAACGACAGACATTACAACAAACAACATTGCTGAAGAGACATCAAACGACAGACATTACAACAAACAACATTGCTGAAGAGACATCAAACGACAGACATTACAACAAACAACATTGCTGAAGAGACATCAAACGACAGACATTACAACAAACAACATTGCTGAAGAGATATCAAACGACAGACATTACAACAAACAACATTGCTGAAGAGATATCAAACGACAGACATTACAACAAACAACATTGCTGAAGAGATATCAACGACAGACATTACAACAAACAACATTGCTGAAGAGACATCAAACGACAGACATTACAACAAACAACATTGCTGAAGAGACATCAAACGACAGACATTACAACAAACAACATTGCTGAAGAGATATCAAACGACAGACATTACAACAAACAACATAAATTTTTTCCAATTGTTTTACAACTATTGGTCTATCAGTATGATATACATGTACACATTTAAAATTAAAAATCAAGGCTTATTTTACCAAGCAATGAACCAACAATACTTTCATTTATGTGATTTTCATAGAAATTTTAAGAGAAAATATATATTGTTTTTATAAGTTCATCTGCACAAAGAGGGGCCTTGGTGACACAGTGGTCTAACTCACACACCTATAGATCACATTGCCCCTCACTGTCTAGGTTCAAATTCCATTAGGGACAGTTCTTAATGGGAAAAATTTCGTCTGTTTGCTAGCTGAATTCGAAGGGTGGTGATTTTCCCCAGGCACTCATTTCTTACACCATCCCAGAACTTACTGTCTCTATCTGCTGGTCTGAAATTTATATGTATATATCATTTTGAATATTTAAGAGTATTTTGCAAACAGAAAATGAAAGGTTAAGTTTCTCTGTGTGTGATGTATAATATTTGTCTGGAAGAGTTGCTTAGAAACCCTGTCTTAATCCTGTCAGTGGTGTAAACAATATTGATCTCATGATGGTATCGAATGGTGTTTTTTTTTTTTTTTTTTTTTTTTTTTTTTTTTTTGATTGTAGTTGTTAATTATAAAAATGAGAGTATTAATACTGTTCAGTCAGCAAATATTTCTATTTACTGAATACATTTATATTTTATATTTTCTTATCATTTATAAACAATATTGCTATAATTACATTGATTTAGATGTTTTGTTATTTTTATTTTTTCAATTAGATAACGGAAGAAAATTTAAGTACTTGGACTAATATGAACACAGCCAGGGGTGTGGCAGCTATTCTGGGCTGGGTTGTTTTATCTATTACATCAAACACAGACAGGATGGCAGAAAACTTACGTGAAGGGGAAGATAATATTCTGGGAGAGTCATTAGAACTTAACACAAGTCCTGCATAATTTTTATCCATGGTTTTAGTTGATGTTAGCAGTACAGTAAAATATCTCTTAACCTGGCACAACTTCAGTTTAGAGAGGTGTAGTTTTTACTTAGTAAAAAAATACTGATACTATATGTGTTGATTTAAACTCCATACATTCAGGACTGTTTATATAAAGCAAATGAGCCCCATCATGGGACTAGTAGGAATTAGGAATTTGAAATTTCCGCATACAAGAACAGTTGATATGATTGGAAACAAAGTGAAGGACACCATGTAATATTTGGTCATTTCACATTACTTTTAGTAGTGTTTGCTCTCAGGCACCAAATTTTAGGAAACTTTTCATATAAGAGAACATTGTTAAAGGGTTAAGACAAAATTTTAACCATTTTCTGTGGATTTGCTGGAAGAATGAAACCTCTCTTAGACTCATTCTGATGCATTCTCAAGTTTTAAAAGATAAGTCATATGTATTATTTACAAAATTTTGATTAAAAATAAAATTAAAAAACCTGGTCATATCAAATTATTAAGTATTCAGAGTTAAAATTTTAAACCTGGTCATGTTTAAGTCTCTAGCATTCAGAAGAAGGATTTTTATCTTTGCTCATAATGATTTAGTTTTTGGGAGCTGTTTTCCAAACTTGGGTAATATATTCGCAGTTCATTTTAGATTTGCTAGTTTTAAAATCTGGTTCATTACTTAATGAACCAGGAAAAAATGACAGTCAGTACTTAATTGTTTAGTATTTAGAATTGGAATTCCGAACCAGGTATATGTAATATGAAAGTGTTTGGTATTCAGAATTGGAATACCTTGTTACCATGGTTACAGAGATGGAAGTATATACATATACGTTGTTGAAGGATATTTGCTTTGGTGTTTTAATATCATAATGCTGAAGATAATTATTGTACATATACACATACTTGGAAACGAAAGATAATGGGCATACATTGTTAGTAATAAGCTTTAGAATATTAGATCTGAACACTGAGACAGAGATCTGTAGATCTTCAGTTTTGAATAATACTAGTAAATCTTTTGAAGACATCTGTAAATGTGTATATTTGAACAGGTTAAAGAGACCTATAACTTTTTATATTAATTTGAAGGTTTTCGAAGCTGTGATACATTAGATCTATTAAAACTCATTATTATGAATATTATATGATTATACAATTAATAAAATACTAATGTATGTTTAGTCTCTACAATTTTATAAGATTTTTTTGTGTAAATATGAAATAAACATATTTATTTATATAACAGAGTTTAAATTCTTGTTTCATCACAGACAAGGAATAGAAGAAGGGAGACAACTATAATGGTCCTCATCATTTTTGACTTGGCCTGACTTATAATTAAGTTTCTCTGTTTAGCTCAACTAGTTCACATATATAATTTATATCTTGTATATAAGGTTATATTTTTTAATTTCTGTAAAAAGTTAGTGTATGCAGTTGCTTTTATCAAAAAAGCCATTTAATTTAAAACTACAGCTATAAAATATCTACAATTTCATTGATATATTTTTTTAATTTTAACTAATAAGTATATGGTTTAACTTACAAAACTTTTGAATTCAATACGGTGACACTGAATGAAGTAGTGTGAGAAGAGCACTATGTGTCATGACACTAGTGTCAGTGTCAGTGCTAGTATTAGTGTTATTGTCAGTGTACAAAATAATTAGTTTTTGATGGATAGAACATGAATATCGCATGCTAAATAAGTTTTTAAAAGTATTTCATAATCAAGCAAAATAAATAAAATGTCAAATTTCTATTTTATTAATGAAGAATAACAACATGTATTTTTCAAAAATTAATGTTTGAGATATATGACAATGTTCAAATTACAGCTCTGTAAAACTAAGATGAAGGTATCATATATTAATTGTTCTATAAAAATACAGCAAATGACAATAAAATTAATAAAATATCTTAAGTTATAAAATTGAGATAATTCTTAATTAGTCAGGTATTTAATGTTTCTATAAATATATGTTCATTTTTAAAGAAGATGGTTAAATGTTTCACAGAACCTGCATTATGGATTACGGATTTCTTCTGACAATGTTTTTTATATAAAAAGCATTTGCATAAATGGCAATATATTGTCATTAACTTTTCTATATTGAAACCAATGCGATTTTTGGACCTCGGTAATTTGTGGTCCAATTTTATAGCGTGTCTGGCGAATCACAGTGCCTCTAAACGTCTAAGCCCGAATCCGAATTCTGTTAACGCAGATTTCTAGTGTGAGGAATTTTGTCGGTTCTCTTGACAAAGTTCGGTGATTTTTTTTCTGGACTTCCGGTTTCTTCCATCATCCCTAACTGACGGTTTATTTATAGGCTAAAGAATCTTGACTAGGTCGTAAAACACCATTAATCCACTCTCCACACACTGCAGTTGTGACAAGAGATATAAGTAACGCGTTAATATGCTTGTTTCCATCTTCTTCCTGCAAATTATCAAAATAGCTTTTGATATTTAATTTTAAGTGGAAGAAGCGTCTTTTTTAAAGGTTTAAATATTCTATATCCTTTTCTACTTTTTAGTAGAAGTAAAGTTTATATTACATACTAAAAATTGTTGCATAAACAATAATTTCATTGAAATCTTAAGTAATTGATATCACGACCGTATATTTTTGATTAAAATCGTGTTCATCAAAAACATATCCACACTAGACACCAATTAGATCCTCTTACAAATATGACACCCCGTTTGTTATATATGTCTTTCTAAAAAAAAACGTTGTGTTACTGTCTATATATACTTATATGCTGTTGTACCAAAAGAAGGACTTTAAAGACGGGTTATTAGAACATGTTTTATTCAATTTCACCTATGCTTAGAATTCACCTTTTTGCTATTTTCAATAACGATTTCTTTCCCTACGCAATTTATCGTTACATTTTAATGTATCATTGTAAGGTTGTGGTTCTAATTTTATCATATAAATTCTTCTTAATAAATTTTTTAGAGCATTTAATATTCAATATTCGTATGATTTTTAGCAAAACATCTCTTATTACACTACCGATTGCACAATTCCAAAGAAATAGAAGAACACTGTATTTAGGTCAGCGAAATTGAAGATGATTGAATTATGATATCGATAATACATTGTAATAGTATTTTTAGTAAGATTTTGTTTCTTCAAGAAGTTTTTTTTTTTTTTTTTTTTTTTTTTTTTTTTTTTTTTTTTTTTTTTTTTTGAAAAATAATTGCACTTTTCTAGGTCAATGTCATATATTATTTAAGTAATATAAACTGCGTCTTTTCCTAATGTTAGTGAAACGTTTTACACATAGTGTCTATATTGAATTTTAACACCCTATTCAAATGGTCTAGCCACACTTGTTTTATCAAATAAGTTTTAAGTTCTAAAAAATTTGCAAAAAAGAATATGTTCTACAAATGTTCGCTTAAACTTTTGTTCTGAACCATCAAGTAAAACATGTGGTGTTCCTTGGGATCTCCGATTATCTATATCCTCTCATTGATTCATTGCCTCAATATGCGTAAAATAATTTTGACTAGGACGTCTTCACATCTTCACTCTTTCCCATTAAAATAACATAAAATAAATAAAAATATTGCACGGTGTAAGATAAAGAAAACATATACGAAACATATATAAAAATTGTTCATTTTTTTAAAAAGCCAGACTAAGAACAAGCAGCGAACATATAGACAACATGATTTTGATTTACTGCAAATCTAACACTGCAACAATCGTCAATTTTCAGATGAATTCGAACTACGCCAACTTTCAGCAAGTTTTATCAAAAGCTATTTCTTGTGAGTTCTGCGTATAATATGCGTGCTGCAAAAATAGCGTTTGAAAAATCTGCAGATTTCAATGGAATGTTTGCAATCTTACAAACCACTTGTTGTTGCCAACATTTGATATCTAATCATTCATTGTCTTTTAATTTTATTTACGATTGTGGGCAGTAAATAGTCACGACTATTGTAAGTACTTAACATTGAATATGCCAATAACCATGTGTTTTCACACGATTGCATAATTTATAAGCTTTTATAATTAACATTATATCTTAAAATACCAATTGACTTTAGAATTTTCGAGGAAATAATTCATTGAGAATGTCATTAGAAGTCAATTTATAGCCATAAAACATCACGTGCTAGTCCGTGTTTTATTATGGTAACTAACTTCGTATACAGATATTAACATCGATCTTAACCAAACAGACATTTAAATACAAACTTCAGTCTTCTTGGTGTTAAATAATAAAGGTCATCAAAAAAGCAGGACAACAACAGAGATAGAAAAATCAAGAAAGAAGGGTTCTGTTCATCTATTCATTAAAAAAAATATCCTATAGCGGAATATTTACGCGGCGTACAAATTTTGACGTATTTTGCCGGTAGTAATAAATCGCCAAAATAAAAATCGTTAAAATTTTCGTATACAAGTCGACATAAAAGTGAGTTATATTAGATCGACAAAATTAATCCGCTAAAATTTTACAACTGACTTTTTGTTTTCAATCATTGGTGTTTTGAGGTTGTCTCTACTTAATATAAATAAGATTTTCGAAAAAGAATAATAATGAAAAGCGATATTCCTTTTTGTTTTTGTTTGTTTGTTTTTTTTTTAAAAAACTTTTATTAATTTAAAAAATTGAAACTTAAATTAAACATATATCATTAAAAAAAAATTACATGTCTTTGCTTATTTTTTTGAATACTTTTTTTCTAACTAGTTAGTACATGCCAGTTGTAGAAGAACGTACATGTGTATATCTGTAAAAAGTAGTCCGGTGATTTAGGAGGGGTTAGCTTTCAAAACCCTTGCCGTAGGCATTTAATAGATGATTCCTAATATAAGGGACCGAGTGGTCTAAGGCATTGAGAGTACGCTAAACGTCCCAATACATGCACAAAAGAACAAAGTGCATGTGGTTTAAAAATGTGTTTGCAAACATGGTCTACGATGTTTATTTGCCAGAGTGCTCTAAAGGTCATCAAACATGCATACAACTATAAAGTAATGCGGCTCTGAATTTTATGCGTAAAATCGAACACCTTTGACATCCCCTGTACATTTAATTCTAGTACGTAAAATGTTTAAAGAAAAAAAAAATCACAGAAATATTTAAACAGCTTCATTCCGTCATCTACGACTTTCTCAGTCCATATAAAATATTTTATGGAGAGTACATATGGAAGTTAGGTAATTTTCAATTAAATCTAAACAGTAGTTTGGGAGGAAAAGTTGAAAATATTGAATCATTGGATAAGCATTCACACCTGCACCTAGATATACATGCTTTGGATGTCATGAGCTAACACATTATTTCAGTCAATTGAGAAAAATAGGATGCAATAAAAACATGTTAACATCAATTGGATTAAGACCAATTATCAATTAGATTTTGAATTATCTGAACTTTATCTGTTAAACAATAAAATGTGGAAAAGGTATATATATATTTATATATATATATATATATATATATATATATATATATATATATATATATATATATGTGTGTGTGTGTGTGTGTGTGTGTGTGTGTGTGTGTGTGTGTTCTTGTATGCTTTCTATAACCTTTCAATTTTTTGGTGTTTTTAGTGTCTTTAGTCATTTTCCAAAACATACAATTCTTTTTGTCTATTATATAGTTTTTTTACTCTTTAAGTGACTATAAGTACGCAAGTGAATACATTTAATTTTAATAAATAAGGTTTTGTATCAAAAATGTTTTTAAAATCCCATATGTTGTATTGAATTACTGTTCACGTAGAGGTGTCTGGTTAATAAGACTTGATATTCAATATCTAGAGAGTTTAGTATTACAAGGTTTGATATTAAAACATTTGCCTGAATGCAACGTATATCTGTTACAATCAGAATTATCAATGTGATTAATACATGTATATCAATATATAGAAGTATATGTGCAAAATAAAAGAGAAACAGATTAAGGCTCTCAAATATCTGATGCTGAATTGTGAAAAACAGTAGCAATATTTTAGAATGTTCAAAATTCTACTGATATTTATGTCACGCAAATAATTTGCATGCAATATATATAATTAGCTCCTTCGATTCCCATCCAAATCTGTATATATGTATCTTTTCCATGCAAATTGTTATGTGTCGTATTGTCCCTGGACATTGTCAATATGTCGATACTCAAGAAATACCTTTGTGAATTAGAAGTAACGCGTTATTTTAAATGTTGCGCACATTTGTCGCTGTAAATTGATTTATGTTCATATCAATTATCACTTTACAGAAGTATAGACTGCCATCCATTAATTACAAATATTTTTTTTCATAAATTTATACTTTTATAATCTTGCCTAAATACAATCGTAGAAATGATTTATTTATGTTTTTCAGCATTTGAAAATGATATCATGACAAAATGATTTCAATGTAAGGAAAATAGTGTTGTCCTTAAAATAATTGTCCAGAATAGTTTTGGAAATTTTGGGAAAAACTTGCAGTTGTGAGGATTTTTTCCAAGATAAAAAACAATTTAGTTGAAATACACATAACTTTAGCAGCATGAGGTTTTAGACAGTTTAATTGTTATGGAGATTTTTGTCTGTTATCATATGACCAGTGTTAAATATGTTTAACTATTTATGGCAGACAGTGTAATTCTTCCACTTACAAATCCGCTTAAGAATAAAAAGTAATTCAAACTGCAGAGGATTGTGGTACTTTATCAAAATGGTCACTTGCCAGTCACACTATCCTGACAGCGTCTGAACCAGACGATACTCTGTCTTTATAATACCGAGCAATGCGAAAAAGCAGTATGTATGACCCAGACGGAGTCCAAACCCACGACATCCCTCTCTCGAGGCAGACGCTTTACCACTGAGCAAACGAACAATCTAACAGAGTCTAAAACATTAAGTGTTTTCTTAATTACAAGAAATCGCCATTTTTGTGTTTTAGATTAATTCAGTTTCTGACACAATCCACAACAAAAGGACCTACAGTGCCATAACATCTATAAATCATGATATAGTTATATATGTGTGGTGTTTAATTAAAACGAAAGGTGTTTATTTTCTGCGTCGTTGCTATTTTATAATGAGGAAGTCCTTTCACAGATGTACCTTGCTCAAGATATATAAAAAATATTGACTTAATATTAAATTACCTTTGTTTTCTTTAAATTCAACGCATTTCTAAGAAGGACATTACATTTCTAATCATACTACAAAGTCTTTCGGTGTTGTATTAAGTAAAATGATATTCATGTCCGCTTTCTCTGTTTTCCTTAGAGAAATTAAACTGATCAAATTATTCTAATATCATTAGGTGAGAACATGAGTTCTCAGGTAAAAGTGATATATTATCCGACAAATAAAAAAAATAAAAACTGTTTCTGAACTTAACAAAATGTTATATATTATGACAAAAACATAAAAAAAACCCTGAAAATAAATTATACAAAATAATAAATCAGAATATGAGGTATGAGTGTCAGGTGAAAATTTTATTATAAGCGCGTTATTACTTCCTGATCAAAGGATTGTCGGAGAGTGTTATTTTCGGGTAGCCAATTTCATATTACCCATGTAAAGTTCTTTAGTGTTTAAAGTGTACACTATGCCATTAGCAAGATTTCAAATGTTGTTTTTAAAGGTTTCTGCAGGATGAATGAAGTATTCTTATATTTGTTTTCTGTTTAGTTAAACAACTTCTTTTTTTTCTCAAATTCCATCGAGTTTTCAAAATTAATTACTGCTATTTTTTCATAAAAATCATTTTGGTGACAATGTTATCAAATCTCTCATTGAATCTCATAATACTATTCATTGAGAACATTTCATCCCTATATAATATAAAATTCTAATGTTTCAACTCATCTTGAATCAGCAATTAAAAAAATCGAAACAATGTTCATATTACCATAAAGGAAATCGAGGAAAGTCTTCAAATAAAGCGACAGATTTCATATCTTCCTTCGAAATTAATGTCATTTGAGGGGCAATTTTATGTAACAGTTCTGTTGCCAAAATGCAATTTATATATCTAAATGTATAAAAATAGTTGAAAAGTCATCAATGGATATTTAGTCTAAATATTGCTCGTATATACTAAATATTCATTAATAGCAATTTTAACTTTTTTATAAACTTTTTTGATACCTGTTTATAAATTGCAATTCTCCTTAACAATTGTAGTAGTAAACGTGCTTTGTTTCGATTTTGTTTTTATTTCTGAGTGGAGTGGAGTGGAGTAATGGTGTTTTATGCCCAAGTCAAAAGTTTTTCACTTATTTCGAGGCGGTCAGTTCTGGGATGGTGGAGAAAACCAAGAGAAAACCACCTACCTTCGGCAAGCGAACTGACAAACTTTCACACACTAGGATCTGTCCCGAGTGGGATTCTAACCTAGGCGGTGAGAGGCACGGTGATCCGTAAGCGCGTGCTTTAGACCACTCGGCCACCAAGGCCCCCGTTTTTATTTCCGACCTACTTTTGTAAAATTATATTTTTAAAATTTCACTATGCATTACTTGGTTACCAAAAAGCTTGAAATTATCATTTGAATGGCAAATTGTTAGGTTTCTCTGTATTTTGAATTACAAATATATACGTTTTAAAAGCAGCGTTCCTTTGTAAAATGAAGCGTACTTGTATATTAAATTGTACTTTTAAATGATTGGAAATGAGATTCACTTTATGCTTCGAAATTATGAGTAAGAGCTGGAAACATTTTTACTACAAGTAAACATTGTCATGTTGTAAATTCTTTCATTATTTATTTTTTCTTTATTTGTTATTAAAAACAAGGATAACATTTTTACAGCAAGATAATCATAATGTACATGTAGTTAATTTTTTCCATTTGGGTCTATGCAACTGATCAAAAAGTTACGATGGCCGATAACGGCCAGATAAAAATGAATCATTTTATCTATGTTTGTGCACCATGGTGCATATTTTTATGGTACACAAACACATAAAAAGAGTCGTGTTTGTATACCATAAAGAGTGTATCATGATACATTAACATAGGTAAAATGCTTTATTTTAGCCTGGAAATTTGTATCATGGTACGCAGACATACCAAGAGTTGTATTTGTGTACCATAAAAAAGTGTACCATGGTACACAAACATAAAAGAGTCATGTTTGTGTACCATAAAAAAGTGTACCATGGTACACAGACATACCAAAATAGTCATGTTTGTGTACCATAGAAAAGTGTACCATGGTACACAAACATACATGTAGGTAAACTGTTTTATTTTAGCCTTGCCACCATCGGCCATCGTAGAGAGTACTATTTTTTTTTCTTGAAACGTTTTTGTGATGTCTGCAGTTTATACAGAGTGGTTATATATTTTCACTCTCTTCATGAACATCATAAATCAAATGGGAAACTTTGTGCTAGTTTGCCAAAAGAAGATTACATAAATGACTCTCTCTCTCTCTCTCTCTCTCTCTCTCTCTCTCTCTCCTCTCTCTCTCTCTCTCTCTTAATATAACCCTTTGTTTTGAATTATGAGGAATTACTTAGACTGCATTATTGCCGCCATTCACGGCTAGACATACCTTGGTTTTGAATGAGAAGGTGAGTTTATTGTTTAAAGTCGCATCAGCATTGTTGCAGCCATTCCTGATAGTCAATGTATAATTTTTTTTGCAAGTGAATGGTTGTTTAAAGCCAAATCAATTATGATGCAGCTATTTGCAGATTGACAATCATTGTTTAAAGTCGCATCGGTATTTGTGCAGCTTTTCGCGGCTGGAAAATTTTCGATTTTAGTCGAACAGAGCAATTGATGTCAAATCCCGTCACCTGGCGTCGAAATGGTAGTAATCTATGACTCTTAATTATCCCACTTGGCTTTCACTACTGCTTATGGTCAATAATAACGCACAATTAACAACAACAACAACAAAAACAACAACAACAAATACATAAAATAACAAATAATTGTAATAGAAGAATAAAATGCTGCTTTTACAAGATAAATACGACACAATACATGCCAATGGTATCAAATGAAGCTGCAAGTTTAGTTGAAATAAATTCTTTATTAAAGACAGAATCGTGAGTCCGTTGTCATGACATTGTATAAACAGGAGATCTGAAAAGCAGGTAACATATGGTGATCGTGATTTTTTGTCTCTTTATCGACATTCATTTGTTGACTTTAATTGTAATTCTAGAGAATTAGTAAACAAAAATTGATAAACACAAATTTCTAATTAATGTAAAATGTGACAAAGCTGGTACAACTGCACTTGAAAAAACCTTGGTTCATTTGTTATATTATTTATTAATTTATAAATTACATGTATATATATCTACTGATTTTTTAATTGTTAAACAATAAGCAAATCACTTTATTTAAGGAATTCATTTTAAATAAAAAAAAATTATTTTAAACAAAATTATATCAGTAACTCGAAACCAGATTAAGTTTCAAAATACTTGGTTTTTGTAACAAAGTCCAGCTTTGCTTCTTCTAGCATATTCTGACATAGATTCATTATATGTCTTGTTTTTCGCGACCTATTCTCTTATACAATTACAACAAAATGCCATACAAACACCTTGATATTAAGACCAGTTGTAAGATTTTTTGCTTCATATTACAATAAAAAGACCTCTAAAGAAAGACCACCTGTCTACAAAGTTAATATTTCCAAGTTTCCCTAAGCTGTCTTTATATTACAATCAAAGTCATTTATCTAAGAGCTTTTTCACAAGTGGCGAGGTTCCTTTACACTATATTTCGACAAAAAAGTACCTCTATATAACGTACACCATTCAATTTTTTCCTAGTTCCTCTGAGTGGTCTATATATATATATATATATATATATATATATATATATATATATATATATATATATATGTATATATATATATATATATACAGGTTGTTTGTGCTATAAACGTATTTAGTACAATGATACATGCACATAATTGTATTTAATTAACTAGCGCTGATGTCACAAATCACTTAAATCAAACGACTGGGTATCACTTGTTCATCTGAAAGCCTCTTTTATTATTTCTTTTTTAAAAAAAACAATCAGTAGATATTTGTAATCTTGTGTCTTGTTTTCCTTGTTTGTTTGTTTGTTTATGCTGTGTTCTGTTACGTTAGAGTCATTGCAAAGTGCTTTTTTTTTTCGTGTATTATTATTTTAGCATTTCGTTTTAATTTGCATTAAACAAATTCGCGCCTGCATAAGACTTTTTAATCATCACTAAATATGTATTGTGTATACATATAAAATTATTTATTTTCAAATTGTAATAAAATATTTAAAATTCTTTAAAATTCAATGTGGGAATTCGCATCATATGACATATCAGTTTCAATTTAATATAGAAGATTATGTTGCTTAAAGATTAGGTAAACTGAATAGAGTCATAAAACATGTTGTCATTATTGATCGGAACATCGAAACTTTCTGTTAAAGGACTGTGTTCGCTAGAGGTAGTGTTTAGCTTCAATATACAAAGATAATGTCAAATCTATTGTACTAATACAGCACGATTGGCGATGTATATTATGATAAATCGTTTTAAACCTAGGTTAAGATTTGTTTCTGTTCACATAAAGGACTGTTCTTGGTGATAAAAAAACTGACAAACTGTTTTGAGATTAAAAAAAATGTATGGTTGTTATTATGTACTGCGAGTATATAATAGTGTAACAACAACGACGACGACGACAACAACAACAACAACAACAATAATAATAATAATAATAATAATAATAATAATAATAATAATAATAATAATAATAATGACGACGATGATGATGATGATAATAATAATAATAACAACAACAACAATAATAATAATAACAACAACAACAACAACAACAACAACAATAATAATAATAATAATAATAATAATAATAATAATAATCCCACTTATTAAGCGCACTGACCGAGATCCTTATGCCTCTCAGCGCCTACATTTGAATCCATTAGTAGATCCTAGTGTGAGAAAGTTTGTCAGTTTGCTTGTCAAAGATTGGTGAGTTTTTCCGGGTACTCCGGTTTCCTTCACATACTAGAACCGACAGCCTCAATGAAAGTAAAGAAAAAGTGACTGTGGCTTAAAACAGCATTCTTTAACATGCCTTTTTAGACACATATTTTGTTGTTGCAAACAAAGAGCGCTGTTATTATTTTTTCACTGACAAGATGTCTCATCAAATTGAATTAATAAGAGGAATTAGATCAAATCATAATTACAATAGCGATAACAAGTTTGCAGAAAATGTCAAAAATGTTTTACAGATTCTTTAGGTTTTTAAAAAACATTCTATTTTATAAAATATTGGTCAAAATCTTTATATATATATATATATATATATATATATAGAGAGAGAGAGAGAGAGAGAGAGAGAGAGAGAGAGAGAGAGAGAGAGAGAGAGAGAGAGAGAGAGAGAGAGAGAGCCAGTAGCGGCTGAACTAACATCTTATCGAACACACCCCTTTCACAAATAACTGATAATAAGTGATAAGTCCCATAATATAAATTGTATTGTGACTTTTAGAGAAAGGATTAAGATGACATGTCTTTAAATCCATGTTAAATTATACAAACAGGTGCGTGCTTTAGTTCATCAGTAAATAAATTTTATTACTATCTACGCATTATTATTGCTGTGAAGTTACACCTTCAGATCAAAATGATTTAATACTTTAGACTTTCGGTCTCATGGCTGATCTCAGTTTTCACAATTGTTTATGTTGATTATCAAAGTCATCAAGTTCAATTGGTTTTTAAATGTTTTCCGAGGAAAGACGGCTGTTTCATCCTTTTTGATTTTCAATAATTGAAAATAATTTGCAGTTGAAAAAAAATTAGATAACAAAATATTTAAAAAAAAAACACTTATTCTTTGCCCAAAACGCCAAATACCAGGCGAATGAAGTACTAAAATAGGATTAAAAAAACCAGAAAAAACAATGAATTCCATTAACACTTTCCTAGCGGGTACAATAAATACTATGACTTGCTATTACCAAAAAAACACCATGGTTTAGGTGAGCTGCAACTATACTTCCGTTTCGGCTTGCTATTTTGCGACCTCTGTAATAAGATTACTTGTCTAGTTAAACCATTATGTTGACACTATTTTGTGTGGATATCAACTGTCTATAAAGTTAATGGTATATATTATACAGCAATCTGTCTATAAACAGAACCTGTCAATGAAGACTGAGTTGTAAAACATGTTTGTTAAAGTACATGTGTCTATAGAACAAAACCTGCTAAAGCAACACTACGTATAGAGACCACTTGAATATTGAGTGTGTAAAGTAAAACCTGCTATAATGACCAACTGTAAATAAGTAGTACCTGTCTATTACATCTGAACATAAAATCTACTATTAAGACCACCTCCTAATAACAATTACCTGTTAATCAAGTTTGTACAATTTAACCTTCTATAAGGACCAGCTTTGTATTAAAATCATATAATTAAAAAATATGTTAATATTTAACAGTTCCTGTTTTTGCTGTGCCATCACGTGCACATTGCGGAAAGTGACACTAGTGGCCGAATTTATGAACTTCAACGTAAATTTGACGGATAAAATAGAGTTAGGGAAATAAAATAGACATTTATGTTTCATTCGCTCGTACGGCGAAACCTTCACATATTAACACCTATATGATAATGAATTTACACGTTTAAAAACACGTAGTCTGTATTTTCGGTTTTAACTGACTTAAAATACAAACTTTGGTCAAAATGAACTGGTGCTTTTTTAAACCTTATAAATGTCATGTCTTAAACACAAGACTCTTAAATTAGTTTTGTTTTACAAATTATTACTTCATTCGCTCAACAGCCTGAATACTCCTCTTAACCCTTAATATCCAGGATTCTTTCTTCTGAAATGTTTCCCCCTTACTGGCTATTCTGAAAAGCATGAAGACATTTTTTAAAATTTATTTATTTATTTTTATATTTTTTTTTATTTATTTATTTAACGAACTATTAAAGAGGTAGTCGATTGATTACGTTTTTGTATTGGGTTTATATTTATAGGACAGACGACAATCCCCAACCAAACCGGAAATGATAAGCTGCAAAGCTACATTGCATTTTGTTTACGTGGTAAGTCATGGTTCTAATTTATCAAACATTTTTAGAATTAATTCACTAATAATTAAGTATGTATACGTGCCAATATTTATTTTGGTAACAAACCTAAACTGTAAAACGTGAAAAGGATAACAATTTTATCAATGAGCAATGAATATTGATGTTAAAAAGATTATTGGAAAGTCAATCCCATTTAAGAGTGGACAAAGAAAGCGGAGAGATCTAGTAAACTACGTGTTTTTATCGTATGTCGTATGTTTTTATTTAAATAAATAAATAAAATCTAATTGCAAGCTGATGACTGTAGTTTTCACTCGTCGATTTCTTTGGATTTTTGGTTTAATTTTGGGCGCAAGCTTCGAATTGATTGCATTGGTGTTTTCTTTATATAAAATATTAAAAATGGTTTATTAACAGGATTACTTGGATATTTATTTTCACTATAGGGGTTTATGAAGCAGTTCTTTTCATTTTTGCCTGGATAAGTTCTAGGTTGAAATCTAGGTTGGAGTTTAATTCCGTTGTGTTTTACAAATTAAATCATTATACATTTTTGAATTGGTTTATATGCGTATGGGGGACATTGATCTTTTTTCCCAATTTCTTTCAAGAGAAGGAGATATATTCTTGGTTTTGATTTTCTTTCTTTTGTTGCACATCGGCCCTCCACCAATACCACCACAAAAACCAAACCACGACCATCATCATCATCATCATCATCATCATCAAGAACAATAATAGCAGCAATAACGGGGACACTTTTTTGTGTTTAAAATCGGCTAGGAAGAACTCTTCCATTTTAAAGGATATTTTCACTTTCTATCTGATGAAGAAAATCTTAATTACGCGAATTTAACACTGCAACAAAACGCCTTGTGCTAGACATGCGTGGTGCAAAAAGAACAATGCAAGATGTAGTGTGAGCTGACTAATAAAGAAACCCATTACTCCTAATAAATTGATATGTATAAGTATTTTAAAGATATTTCTTGTTTATCATGTTTTATTAAATATGATATAAACCTACACGTTTTAGATCTGTAAATGACTTTGAAGTAACTAGGTCATAAAAAATGCAATTTCATTAAATGTAAACTTTAAGATTATGATAATCGAGCTGTATATGTTATCAGATATGGGATTAAACAGGATATTTCTCTTTTAAAAAATTCCAGTTGATATAAATCAAAAATTTAAAAGTATATATTTATTATTTTAGCTCACCTGAGCGAATACTCATCGCGAGTTCTTTTAGTATTTGTTTGTCCTTCGTTCATCGTCTGTCATCTTTTTTTGGTTAAATTTTTAACTTGATCGAATTATTTTCCAGAATCAGGGAAACAATGTTATGAAATCTGTCCCCTATAATTGTTAGTGCAATTGTCTCTAAAACGTTTGCGAAGTTGATTGACCTTTGCTAGTTGTAAAGGTTTCTTAAAATGTAAAATATTTGAACATCTTTCATCAGGAATCATAGCAATTTGATTAATACATACATGAAGCCCTAAAAGGGATGACATGGATACATTAATCTTTATAAATTTTTGCATTGTTAGATGCCATATATATGTGAAGTTTGTTAAACTTGACATCATTTAATGTCACAAAGATGACATTAACATTAAATGGCTATACAGCTTCTTGTAGATTTTAATTGTGAAGATTATTTTTGTAGACTAGATACTTTTTCTTTCTTTTGGATTTGTAAATTGAGGACTAGCGACATTATAAACATAAAGATGGAGTGGGATAAATAGAAATGAAAGGATCTATTCTATCCTACATGTACCTCTGAAGTTGGTGATGAAATAAATTATTCGTTTAAATGTGATTTTTTTTCAGAATTGTCGGAATAAATATATTTGCAAATTACAGTCAAACCTGTCTATAAAGACCACCCATGGAGATCAGTAAAAGTGGCCTTTATGGACAGATGGCCTTTATATACAAGTTCAATTAATATGAATAAAGAGCAGCTGGGATAGAATTTTATTGGCCTTTATAAGCAGGTGGCCCTTATGGAGAGGTGGCCTTTAAGGCAGGTATGACTGTATTATACAAGGTATTTTTATGTAGATAATATACAAAGTTTATTATCTTATTGTAACATAAAAGGTATTAGATAAGTTAGCAGTGTTTTTAAAAATATATATAAGAATTTTAACAGATATAATTAATAACCTACATTGAAATAATATATTAATGCTATATATGGTAATTAATTATATAATATGTCTGAACTGTATAGCTCATTCTGTCAGTTTGTTACAGTGTTTGAATTTCTATCGTATTATCACCTGATGTACCACATATACGGCTCAGTGAAATAAAAATTGAATTTAATAAACATAAAAATTAAAGAAACTTCATCACATAACATTACTGCTAAAATTCCTATCGAGTTTGCAAGATGGTTGATTTTGGCTTTCATTTAAGGTCATTGTGATTTCAATTAGTAAAACCTTAAAACATCCTCTTGTCACATAGAATCTTGAAACTTTATATAATGAGTTATTTAAAAAAACCGACGTGTCCGTAAATAGAAAATCCATTTGGCATTTTGTCACCAACCGAAAGATCTAGAATCCGTTGACAATTAAAATGTCTTCGTTAGATGGAGCCCAACGACACATTTTAAGATATGATTCCAAAGTAGTTATGATCTTACATAATAACATAAGGCTGTGTTTTATGTGATAGAATCTAAAAAGTTACCATTGTGTTTTAAAGCCTGCAACATTGCTTTATTTTTACCAAATAAAAAAATAAAAAATACATCTTCATAAAAGAGGCTGTCCGAATTTTCTCTGACCCTAACACACAATCGTCATGACCCTAACACACATTATGTCTGACGATTGTGTGTTAGGGTCAAAGCCATTCGGTACCAACTGGTTTCGAAAGAGGTGTCGTCTCATTTCGTTTTGGACTAAACATATTATATGAGTCGTTAATAAATTACTAACCCTGATCGATAGGTAAATCATTTGTTTTTAGTCGCAAAGTATAAAGTGTGTTATAGTCGGAGGAAATTTGAACTATTTACTAAGGGAGTTTTATATAAAAAAGCACTTCCATTGCAGTTCGCTTATGACAACGAGCAAACTTTTAAATTCTTTTTGTGCCACACCTACCATGACACGCGATATCAGGTTTTCAGTGTGACTTAGATCCCTATTATGGTATGTGCTTTATAAAACTCTGTACATTTTTTTATTTCACGCAATGAACTTGCTGACACATTTACGGACAATTCTGGAACTCATTAGAAATTGTTGACACAAGATCTATATCCGTACAATGTCTGCAGATAAGATAACAAAGTATGCTTCATAACAATACTATATAAAATGTGACTTGATGCCAATAACTAATGATGGAATGTGGGAATCTTATGTTTTAATAGATAATTTATTTCAGAAACCAACATAAATCAACATTTTCTGTTTTCATCTTTTTTCATGATCGATATAACACTTTAGTTAAGTGAATCCTATGCATTTTTCCCATTCTCTAGCATTCCTAGATATGTTTCCAGTTTCACAATTATCCACTCAACTGAGTGTACACTGAACTCAAATAAGGGAATATTTTAGTGTGAATTGAATACCTAACATTATATTTTAATTGTTTAGTGTAGGTTTGTTGAACAAAACAAAACATTGTCTCATAAAACTTAATTTTTTAAAAACATATTGTCTAGAAAAAATGGGAATATTTGAGTTAAGTGTACACTCAATTGAATAAATGATTGTGAAGCTGGGGTATGATCTTTTTCTTTGATGAAAACGAAATAGAGACGTTACATAAATACTTTTCTCTATATCTAATTGCATACTGTAAAATAAACATAGTTAATTATTATCGAATAGATGATGAACTTTAATCAAACCTTGGTTAATAAACGATTTTTCTTCACATCTTTTCTTTTTACATTTTGTTTTAAGCACATTGTTACAACAGTTATTAACAATTTTTTCAATGAAGTCAACTGTACCTAAAAAGAAAGGGATTTTGTAACATATGACTATATTCTTTTGAATCATTGCTTATATAAGACTTTTAACCGTAGATAACGTTGCAAGATATGCATGATTTCAATATACATGTAAATCATATTGGCCTCATTTCTATTGCAAATGGTAAAATAAATACATTTACTATGCGTTTGAAATATATTGATTAATGTCAAAAAACTCCTAGAAAATAAAATTGTATTACTTCGTTGTAGTGTATAACAAGACGACAAAACGAAAACAATAAAACCTTGCTAGATTTCATACAATGGAATACATTTTGTAATCAT
This sequence comes from Tegillarca granosa, assembly GCA_029721355.1. Taxonomy (NCBI): domain Eukaryota; kingdom Metazoa; phylum Mollusca; class Bivalvia; order Arcoida; family Arcidae; genus Tegillarca; species Tegillarca granosa. The sequence goes on along the minus strand of JARBDR010000240.1, from coordinate 4,698 downwards.
TTCTTGTAATCAACATCATTTTACTGTTTTGTGACAAAAAATATTTTTGTGGTTTGTAAATTTTTGTAAACATGTTTTTTTTTATGCTGGATAATTTTTCTGTTTGATTTGTTATTATATGTTCAATTTTTCACTGGCTGCAATTCTATGCTGTTACGTTTCTTGGTTACATTTTATTTATTTTTTGTTTTGTTTTCATATGTTATTTGTTACACCGGTTTTTGTTTTGATATGTTAATGTATGTCCTTGGTTTCATGGTTTTTTGTTCAATTTGTAATCGCATAGTCTTGTTTTTATTGGCCTTTCTGTTAGATATTTATTTTCACATAACCTTCATTACAATGTTAAGGTATTCTGTTCAATATGTCACAGTATGTTCGTGTTTTTACATTTAATTAGACACATTTTCATATATTTTGGTTTTTATTATGTGTTTTGTCGTATCTTCTCTATGTGTTTTTGCATGTTCTTAGTTGCTATTGATATTAATTGTTAAAACTAGCTCCCCTTTTTTTATTGCAACGATACAATAACGTGATCACTAATAGTTACCTGACATTTTGTTTAAATTTTTAAAAAAGATTATAATTTTTCTTGTCATGTGCCTTGTTGTATGTTATATGGGACTATTTTTCTTTAATCAAGGATTGCTTAAAAGGGCCAATTAATAAAGTTAAGGTCATTAGCATTGTCTTAGTATGACCTACTTATAACTTTCATTCGAGATAAGAGGAAGCGGGAAATTTTATAAGATGCCTTGTTCTATAGATGTTATATTTATCGTCGTTTCCGTGCTTATTTTAACAATTTGTACCGATTATGAAGGGTCAATGTATCATTTTCAAGTGCAGATGGAAAGATAGTATTTAACCTTGACGCGTCTTGAAGTCAATTATAGCCAAATTTGTCCTAATTGTAGTGACATATATCACAAAGGTGACAAAATATTAAATATTGTATTAATTCGTAGTAATGTAGTTTTTTCAGCATTTTTTTTAATTATAGATTAGTGCCTGAAAATGTAAACAAGACAAAAAAAATGACTTAATAAAAAGTAAGAAATGTGACATTATTTGAAAACACTTGAATAAGGTTATTTCTATAAAACAATCTCCGACTTAAGCAAAAGAAACACACTGACACACTGATACTTAGCAATGGGTTCAATTTGAACTCATATCCATCCACGAAATCATTTTGTAACCAAACAGTTAAACGTAAAACATATATATATATATATATATATATATATATATATATATATATATATATATATATATATATATATATATATAATAAATAAATAAAATAATATGTAAACTGCTAGCCGCAAAATCGAGTATGTTTGACCGATCAAACTTTCCAATACTTCGTACATTGACATTATGTCAATGTCCAATTACTTAACAATGGAGCGATTTTGTTTTGAGGTTTTGAACGTGCCATTTAGAATGTAAACATACATGTACTAGAGGAAAAAACAATAACAGGTTTCCTGTATTTATGATGCGTATTTTACAAAGTTAGTGCGCAATTATAGAAGCATATTTGTTAGTTTTAATTTAAACATATTTTATTGCTATATTTTTACAAAAGATTGGGAACGAGGTATACGACTTAAGATTTTTCTTGTCCCGAGTAACAAAAATAACAATATATAATACAAGACTTGCAATCATTTCAGTGACAAACATTTATTTATATTTTTAATGAGTAACATGAACTAATATAAGTGTATTTACAAAGGTATGAGTGATTGGGGAAAAAGAAAGTAAAGAATAAACAAAAAAATAGATAGATTGATAGATAAATAAATAAATAAATCAATACAATATACTTTCAGAGATTTCATTGAGAAAATTAAGTGAAACGTTTTCTGGATTTGATGAAGGTAACAGCTAGAAATATTTTAGAATTAAGTTCATTGGACAATCCAGGATATTTGTTAATTGTAATATCCTTGATTCCTCTAATGAGGTGCTGGGTTATAATTATGATAGTCAAAAATTGATTATGGTTTTTATCCAAATATTAGATCAGATTCAGACAGTGAACTTTAAAAAAAAGTAAGTAAAAATCGAACACTTGGTTAACCGACACAATGTTATCCAGTTAAAACTCTTATGATAATGTTTTTGTTTACATATAAAAAAAAACTTTCAGTTTTAAAGAGCACCTGTAATGATTTTCAGTTTTTACATATTTTATTCGTCATACTTAAATATGGCTTTACCGAAAATTTCATAAAAATCCATCGGTGATATCGAAGATAACGGTGATTTTCTAGTACATCTTCAAAAATCCAAATCGAAAATTTCGATATCGAGGCTTCCGTTTAGTGACGTCAAAGCAGTAACCAAACCCCAAAGAATATTAAAGGTTAAAAAAATGTGGAATTCAAACTGCTATAACTTTTTAATTATGTCACCAATTTTGATGCTTTGTAATTGTAGGTATTTTCTAAACGGAAGTTTAAACGGTGAAATCTATGGTTTTGAAAATTCTTCTTAGAATTCAAAATTAGATAAAACCTTTGAAGAGAAATTTGATTGCGAAACATATGTGATAAGTAATAGCCCAAGCAAGAAAGAAAAAATTTAATTAACGAATAAAAGAAGAAAAATACAATATAGACACGCATTTAGTGTTAAAATGAAAGACTTTGGACAATTAATAGACGTTCATGTAATTACAAATAATATCCGGTGGTGTGGTTAAAATGTCTTCATAGTCCCATTTTACTACCAGTGAAGTAAACCTGTCTATAAAGGCTTCTCAAGGGATGCAGCGAAGGTAGCCTTTATGGACAAGTTTTATCAAGGATCATCAAAAATTAAAATCTGAACCGTTCAAACTTTCTTTTTTCATTTTAGTTCCAAAATTAAACTGAATAGAGCTAACCATAAAATTGTTTCTTCTCTAACTTGAAATTAACTAGAAATCAAACACTTTTTGAACATCAATTTATTCAACATTTTCAGAAATTTAAATTGAATTTTAATTGTTAAGGTTGTTAGTGTTCCATTAAATGCAAGTCAAAAACTTAAGTTAAGAAAGCAAAAAATGTATTTTCAAACATAAAATTATAACCAAAAAGGATAGAAAGATAAAAAGGGAATAGGCACATCGTTCTTGATATGAAAGAACTTATTAACATATCAATCATGAGAAGGTTGCGTGACAAAGTTTACTGGCACAGTCGCTTATATTGTTGCCTTATTGAGTGTGGATAACTCGTGGCTAGGATCAAAGTAATTAAAGAGGTTTATGTTAATGCCTTGTTGACGGAAATATGTTCTTAATATTATTTGTTTGATGAGGTAAATTTTGAAGTAGAGTTAGGTTGGAAATGCAATATAATAATCTAATACGTGATGTTTTAGGCATTCTTATTACTCTAGAATTGTGAAGTTATTGCTAATATATGTAGTGAAAAAGGGATTTGAATGTACAACTTTGTATGTAAAAATATATCTTGAGAAAAATTTACAAGGCATACGCATTAGTACATTATCAAGTGTTAATTTTATACCATAACCAAATTAATTTGTTTCCTTTATAAAAAATATGTGTTAAAGAGTGCAAATAAAAAGCCGATGCCCCAAACATAAGCCTTTAATACTGCAGGTATTTCCATGTTTTCAGAATTTTAATTTTTTATTTAAAAAAAATCTACATAATTTTGAATTAAATATACTAACATTAAAACGATCGTTCACGTGTAGTTAGTTTATTGGATGGTTACGTATTATGGAAGTCTGTCGGTGCCACAAAAAAAAAATATTTCGTATTGTACTTTAATTCTCCATCAAAACCACATTACATTATGTTGTGTAATAGGGCCTTGGTATTCAAACAGATTACTCTTATAAGTTGGTACCATCTGTTGTAAACCATTATAAATGACGCCATTAAAATATATCTGCAAGTACAGGAAATACCAACAGGGAATTTCCTTAAGATTCCTAGGCCAGCATGTATGTTTCCTTTGAGTAATAAAGTCTCGTCCATATCACCAGGAATCGACCCACAAGTTAACAGTTCACGAGTACCTCACCACGAATTGACCCACTAGTTAAAAGTACACGGGTACCTGATCTTTAAAATCAAACTCAATGACACGACAATACCGTCAAGGTATGTTAAAGCAGTAACGCAATATCCACGACAGTTTAACCGTATAAGTAAATACACGTACAAACAAATAGAACCACAGCTTTGTTGTTGTTGTTGTTGTTTTTTTTTTCTTTTTTTTTGTTTGTTTGTTTGTTTTCAATTCATACACACATTGTTGTTATCAACAATACCAAAACACTTTAGATAAGGTCTATCCCTTTGTCGTAATGCAATAATTATTTCAAATTGTCTTCATAACCGAAATTTATGAACTCAATCACATCTTTATTAAAATTGCTCTTAATGAAAAATAATTTGTTGAGATGATAAGTAATATTGTATGTTTTTTTAATACAAATTGAAAATATCATTATAAATTTGTCAAGACAAAAATGTCTTCAAGACTGTTTAATGTATATCTTATATGAAAAGTGACATACACCACAGAGTTTATGAGAAAATAAAAAGATAATTAAAATCACACAAAATTTTATACTTTCAAGTATGTTCTACTAGTAACAGAGTATATATGTTACTTTCAAATTAAACCAAAGATAATTAAATATTTAAAAAAAAAAAGT
>JARBDR010000239.1:0-17704 GCA_029721355.1 Tegillarca granosa | reverse complement strand
TTCACAGAAGTCTTGATAATAAAACAAGTATTTACCAATTCTAAGTTGCAATCGTAAAATAAGATACTGCAAACTGGTGGTACAGTTTTGAATATAAAGTAGGATATTGAAAGAAAAACGTTAACCAGGAAATATGGAACCAAAAGGGATTTGAATCCCGAGGTTATTTGCGGACATGATCCATACTTTTACCAAAGCGGAAATAAAGCCAAAATATCTTTGCGACTGCGCAAAGGTATTTTAAGACATATATAAGTGATAAATACGGATAAGATCTAAATATTTTATTGTTTTAATGAATTCAAATTTCACATTGATTTTCTATGTCAACGCTGTGATGTGCATTTCTTAACTGTTCAATCAAATATTAAGTTTGAGGTCAGAAAGATTGATCCATTTTGAGAGTAGTTTATCAACATTTTTTCTGTTAAAAAATGGCTGCGCCCATGTAAAGTGGATATGGTTTAGTTTTGGTTATCCTTTTTTAAGGATTGGTGGCTAACAAAGGAATCCCGTCTTCAATATTTACTTTAAATAACTTGTTTGTATTGGCAAGATAAAAAATTAGAATATTTATTATACAAGAATTGTCGTCGGCTTGAAAATTTTCATCACATCTGTTTTACATTATTTTGAACAGTTGTATGCAATAATATGATAGTATGGAAAATCTGTATGAACTTTTAAATTGTCGTGGAGACAGCATCATGGACTGAAATAAAGAGGGCTTATCAGTCATTAGCGTTACAGTATCACCCAGACAAACATGAAGGCTCTTCCAGTACATCCAATGGTTAGTTTCATGAAGTCTGGCCTGTTTTTTTTTTTTTTTTTTTTTTTTTTTTTAAATAATATTAACAAACCAAAAAAAATGATGTTGATTTATTTTTATATTTTAATATTAGTTTCTTCTTTTGTTTTTTTAAAACAAATTTTCATATATTTTAATTGTTTAATCATTTAATTCGTAAGAAACATGGATGTGGATGCAAAAGGACTAAGTGCACAATATTTTCTCATAACAAAATATCTTTTGTCATTTGGTTCTGATCCTATGACCATTTCAATGACTTGCAATAAACACTATTATCTTTGGTACTTTTCATGCATATCAACAAAGACAAATAAGACTGTAATGCATGAAGCATTTTCAACATGAATTTAAAATACCCTGTAATTTCCAATCTTGTTATAAATGTTATATTTAGTACATTTCTTTTTTTATTCCAACAGATAGAAAAGGTGCAGAAACAAAGCAGATGCTTGCTGAAAAATTTGTTAAAATAAATAAAGCATGGAACATCCTGAATGACCCCAAAACTGAGAAAAGAGTATGATATCAGATGGAAACAAAGATGCCTAGCACAAGACTGGCCAATACAAGAAGAAGTGAATTTCAGTGCTTTTGAATTAGATGGCCATGCTGGAAATGGTCCCTGTACAGAGGATAGTAACATGTATACTTACCACTGTCGTTGTGGTGGAGAATTTTCCCTGACAAAGACCGATGTTACACTCAAGTTTGATATCATTTGTTGTAATACTTGTTCGTTAGCAGTAAAAGTAATTTATAATGAAACTTTTTCTTGAACAACTTGGTGTCCATTTCAACATATTACATGTACATGTATATTTTCCCATTAATGTTCAGCATTCATGTTACCCATTGATGTCCAGCATACATTGCTCCAATATTTTTATATTCTCTGTACATATATATGTAGAATCTTTTTTAAATACTAAAAAAAATCAAGCAAAGGTTGTAATGATTAACCATTTCAGTTGAAAAATCTTTTTTAAATACTAAAAAAATCAAGCAAAGGTTGTAATGATTAACCATTTCAGTTTTTTATCCATACAGTTTGGTTTTAAGGGTAAATTCTCACAAGATTTTTATGGTAATCCTTAAGAAACTTTTTTAAAGTAGAAAACTTTATTTTTTTAATGTTTATTATTTAACAAATGAATTTGATTTGTAAGAAAGCATTGGCAAAATTTCAATAAAAAATAATTTAATTTTGAAGTACATATTAAACAGCAAGATTCAAACCTTCTAGTGTGTAGTGTCTACAAGTGGTCTACTCTTTTTGATTTAAAATTGTTATTATTATTAATTTTTTTAAAATTATAACTAATTTTTTTTATATAAATGTTAGTTAGACACTGGCCAGAACTGTTTTCATCTTCAAAATCGTGATTCTTCACAATTTGCATTTTAATTTGTTGTCTTACACTGTGATGTGCTCTTTAAATATAGAAATCAGACAGGGGTTTTGTAATTTTTAGTTTACTCAATGAAGATTTTTTTTAGGAGGGGGTGTTGGGAGTTTAGTTTTTTTAATGGTTTGATATTTTATTTGTATTTAGAATATTTAAATCACTTTAATTGCACACAAGATGTACTGGTAATATGAATGATTTCAGTTACATGTTCTGTTCAATAAACTAATTTTGAACAAAAAAGAGAGCATGACGATGCAAGAAATTACTGCATACTGTAGTACACAAACACCTGCTCTGTTGGTTTCAGGAGACAATTCACTGGTCCAACTTTGTCAGAGTATTCAATCATTATGTTTGGTATCTGAAATATTTAGGATTTTTTTCCTACCCATGGATTTAAGGATAGATAAAAAATGACCAAAGTTTGGTTGAAAAATTGCAAACTACAAAACTCTTCTTTTATTTAAAAACAAATACACTTACATTCAAGTCCAGATACATTTTTATTACATATGCACAAATTTAGAATGTTTTTTTTCATGCATGTGCAACTTAAAATTTAAATCATTAAATAAATGTCAGCATTATAACAGACTTTTTTTGCATTACAAATAGCACCCAATGTCAGCCCAAATTTGGAATGTTTTTTTTTCATGCATGTGCAACTTAAAATTTAAATCATTAAATAAATGTCAGCATTGTAACAGACTTTTTTTGCATTACAAATAGCACCCATTGTCAGCCCCTTCATAACTTTAGTTAAAAATGTCATAAATTAGACTGGAATTCTAACTGGTTCAAATAAAAAAAAAACTTTATCTTTTCTATCAAAGAGAAAACTTGAGTATATATGAAAATGTACAAGAGAATATGAAAAATATTCAGGCCCACCTAAAAAGTTACGGGGTCAGGCCTGCAGATTGGATAAGAATTTTGTACTATTTTGTTAAAGCCAATGCTCTCTGTGTTGAATACAGATCATTTCAGGTAACTGGGCAGGAAATGTAGTTTTTAAGAAAAATGACTTCAATTTTTTTTTTTAAAATTACAATTTACATGCACAATTAATACTTTATTTAGTTATTCAGTTATTTATTTAGTCACCTTTTAGATTCACCTGGTACAGCAATCGCCTTGAGGTCCTTGTGAAAAGTTGTATTTCAGGGCCAGAATGACTGGACAACATTTAATGTTCTGTTGCACTTTGCATTTCAAACCATTGTTTTATATCAAACACAGTTTCATTAAGATACAAGTAAGTTTGTTTTATATTATTTACAGTACACAACTCATAAACATATTAGGTTTTACATGATTTAAAAACTGTTTTGGATTCATTTGGTAGCAGCAATTCAACACAAATTTATCGTGACCATATTTTTTAAAATCTCAAATAGAAAGCTTTCAAATAGAAAGCTTGATACGGGTAATTACTTGATACATTCATTGATGAGTGTATTATTGTGCTTAATTCAGAATTGTTAATATTTTTTATTAGAATGACAATTGTTTATATTTTCATTAAAAAAATAAATACTAGTATATAAATGAACATTTTATGGCAGCTGAAATTTTGGGCCGTTTTTTAAAAAAATATCTTTAGGGTTTTTTATTAAATTTTTCATTGACTGCTTATATAATACATTTAATTGTTTAAATAACAAGTACTGTTAAGACCAATCCTTGACAAGCATATATATTAATATGAACTTTTTAAAAATATATACATGTACCAACACATTTTTATACCCTCTCACATGCAGGTATTTGGCAGGGGCACATCTGCAATTCTCTCGACATTTGTATTTCTATTATGCTTACATATTAGAGCAGGAAGACTTGTTCCATCAACAAACATTTATTGTTTTTCAAAGTTATATAAACCAAATTTGAGGATTAATGGTTAGGCAGTTCTGGAAACTTAAAAATAAAAGTTTGTGAATAATATATAAACTGATTTTAATGTGAATTAAGCAAAAAGTAAGGTTTCTTAGCATTTCTTAACCTTTGTTGTGATAAAACAATGACGAAACTTAGTATACATACAGGCCACATTTTTCATTTAGTCTCGTAAATCTTAGACGATCAGAGTTATGTCCCTTTGTCCACAAAATTAATGGAAACCTTGTTATGTTTCAGATTTAGAAAAAGTGTATATCTATAACATTTTAGTGCCTTAGAGTGCTGAGATTTTGCTTACCAAATATCTGTAAATTAATCCCTGTTAGGATATCTTACATGTTAGGTAATCAGTGGTTAGCCTAAAATTACCACCGAATAAAGGTAGTTTCCCCCTGAGAAATAAGACTAAAATTTCCCAATTTGGCAACTAAAATTCCCCAAAAGGCAACGGTGACACACAATCAAATAGTTTAAGTTAAATCCAGTTGTCCAAAACTATTCTGACAGACAAAAAAATGTTAGATATTGTCACAATATAAAATCTTTGCAATGAATTTCAAAAATATGAGCATAATATGTGACATAAAAAGGGTCCATATTTTCCCAATCTGAAAGGTGCAAGGTAGTTTTTAAAAACCATAGCAAAATCACTGGTAATTTATATTCTTCTTGTATAAAACCTTTCCTTTAAAACTGTTATCCACTTCTTCAAACTCTGGATTCAAGTTTAACTTTTGGTGAGTTTCATTGTTTTATGTCATATAAGCTAGACATATATGTATGTAGAGATAAAAGTGCTATCTGTAATTTAAAATTCAAATTATTTAAAAAATATTTCTAAAATGTACATTTATGGTATTCATATTTTCAACATCATACATCCTGCAATTTGATCTCAGTTCCATGTTAGCTAGTCAAGAACAGAAAGCCCAACTAGTTCAAAATTTTGACAACAAATTTAGTCATTTAATATGTAAATTATGTCATTATCATCAATAAAAATGTCTTGATTAAGTATCTTTTCTGTTGTTATTGCATGTATTGTAAGTGGCTTCTAGCGGAGAATAAAAGTTCAGATTGTGGAGTGGACTGAAAGGCCAGTTAACTGTCTGATCACAGTGACCTTCATTTTCTTCAATCCTTTAGCTCATAATGGGAGAAGGTTTGTCAGTTTGTTTGCCCTATGCCGCCAGTTTTCTTTGGGTACTCTGGTTTCCTCCAACATCCCAGAACTGACTGTTTTGATTAAGTGAAATAATATTCATTTTGATGTAATACACCATTACTGCACTCCACTCCTGCCAGAAATATAATTGGTAGGAATTGCCCTTTTGTCAAAAACTGGCATTTTGAAAAGAAGCAGGTTTCTTAAGATGAAACTTTCAAAAATGGCATCTCTAATCACAGTGAACATGGAGAAAACAGCCCTCACAAACACCTATTCACAAGAATATTGAAAAAGAGAATTCGAAATTTTCCAGATCCACCAAAATACATGGCTGCCAGCGCAGGACATATTTTAACATTGACCCTATGGGAAAAAGCATATATTGGCTATCTCCTCTGAAGCTACTTAAGCAAATTGAACCAGGAATGATGTATGGATGTATGTTTGCAGGAATGATGTATGGATAGTTTGCTAGGATTACCGAAATTTTTATGATCCGCCAAAAAACATGGCCGCCAGCGCAGGACAAAGTTTAACATTGGACCCTATGGGAAAAGCATATATTGGCTATCTCCTCTGAAGGCAATTGAACCAAACTTTACAGGAATGATGTATGAATGGTCCTTTACTAAGATAGTCAAAATTTTCCGGATCTGCCAAAAAACATGGCCACCAGCACAGGACATAGTTTAACATTGGACCCTATGGGAAAAGCATATATTGGCTGTCTCCTCTGAAGGTACTGAAGCAAATTGAACCAAACTTTGAAGGAATGATGTTTGGATTATTGTTTACTAGGATTACCAAAAATTTTTATGATCCATCAAAAAAACATGGCCGCCAGCACAGGACATAGTTTAAACTACTGAAGCAAATTGAACCAAAGTTACAGGAATAATGTATGAAAGGTCCTTTTCATTTTTTGAATCTGCCAAAAAACTTGTACACCAGCATAGGACATAGTTTAACATTGGACCCTATGGGAGAAGCATATTTTGACTATCTCCTCTGAAGCTACTGGTTTAAATTAAACCAAACTTTACAGGAATGATTTAAACATCTTCTATTAAGATTACCTGGCCCAGGTGAGCGATACAGGCTCAGCCTTCTGAGCCTCTAGTTTAAAATTAGTCACAATAATTAAAATAACTGAATAAAGTTACAATTTTTTTTAAATTGGTGAGAGGGGCTACAAAAGGAACACTTTCTTCATATTATATAGATCTGGTATAACTTTTTGCAACTTTATCAATATGCTAGGTGATATCTTGATATAAGTGAAATAATTTTTATTGAGAGGTAAGACAGCATTCAATAAATCAATCAATAGAAAAATTGTTTCTTCAATTGGTGACATTTGCATAGCTGTCAACATGTTGCTGATGTATCATTCCAAATGTTAACATTAACTTTATGAATTTTAAACAAATTCAGAAACTCTAAAAGAAAATTAAAACATGTTTTTAATAAAGTTATTTTTACTATAAAAATGAAAACATCTGTAATAAATTATTAGATATATTTAGTTTAAACACATGTAAAGTCATTATGCAGTAGTATATACATGTACATTGTATACATAAAATGTTATTAATGAGAGTATTGCTTCATTTTCAAGTTGTTTTTTTTTCTCCAAAACTTGCCATCAATTTTTAGATCAGCAAATTTGGTGCCATATCATTCCATTTACAAGATTTTTATGATAGTTTTATACATAAACCAATAATAATAATAATAATAATAATAAATAAATAAATAAAATCAACAAATTCATATATACATGTACTTGTTTGTATCAAATACTCTATAATATACTACCCTATAAAATAACACAGATTTAACTTGTTGCATGAAAATGTCATTTTTCACAAAAATACAAGACCAGTATAATATTTATTTAAAAACAAAAACTATCTTTTTTCAATACAAATTGAACTTGATGGTGAAAGTTTTCTAAAACCGATAGGAGAATTTTGTTCACAGTTCTAACAAAAGCTGACAGACATCTGAAGTATGATGAAACTCTATAACAATGCCCCTTGATATCTTTCCAACATTATCAAACTATTTTGAATATTTAAAGTCTATTAATAATTTTCATTATTTTATTAAAAGTTTCACTTGATTTATCACAGATTCTCTTTATAACACCAAAGTCAGACTGACCAAGTTGGCAATAAATCGGGGTTTTTTTGTATCAATTACACACTGGTCTGTAACTTTCACAATTCCATGATTTTTTGTGTAAATAACATGTCCTCTGGTCTAGCAATAAAACATTATGATAAAAAATCTAGTTTTTGGCTGGTATCCGTGGAAACACTTAAAATGCCTTGATTATCAGTGGATAGAATAAAAATGTTTTTATATATATTATACACACCTAAATGCACAGAACTATATAGAAAATATTGACATCTCAATTCAGATTCTTCAAACCCAAACTTTCGAATAATAATTCAATAACTATTTGAACATACAAAATGATGTAGTGTTATTTAAGTCTATGTAGTAGTTTTTTGTCACTAAACTGAAATAAAATACTGTACAATCTAACCAAATCATTTTAGTACATAAATATACTACATGTGTAAAATCAACTTCGTTTTAGACGTCTTATTTCTTTTTCAAGAACCTGCGTAACCCTTATGGCTTTTTTCAGCTTTTTCACCTCCAATGTTTTTCAAGGCAACAAGTGCTGCTTCTCTGACATTTGATATGATATCATTTCTCCTGAAATAATTAAATAAAATGATTATTAGTTGAGTAATGGTGTTTTATGCCTGAATAAAGATTTCTTCACTCAAACTGAAGCGATCAGTTCTGGGATGGTTCCCAGAGAAAAGGTGGAGGAAACAGGAGTTCCCAGAGAAAACCATCAACCTCTAGCAAGCTAACTGACAAACTTTCTTAATTTGATCTGCCAGAGGAGAAAATAACATTATATAAATATTAGTATTGTGCAGGTTTTAAAAAATGTCAATAAGTTAGAAGCAATAAAAAATTTATTTTGTGGTCATAAAATTGTCTCTTCCAAATAATGCCCCTTTAGAAGCCAATACATTAAATTTTTCACAGCGTAAAATGATATGTATTTCTATGTAATAATAATTATATACATGTAGTGTGAAACTGGGAGCAACACATGACTAACAACAAAAATACAAAAAAAAAAAAAAAAAAAAAAAAAAAAAAAAAAAAAAAAAATTAATCCTTGAAATTGAAAATTTTCTGTATTTTTTGTCAGCTACATAATTTTCTTAATAAATAGGTTAACATACCATAAATCTACTAGCCTATCGATTGCATCTTCAACTTTTAGATGACCAAGAGCCAGACAGGCAGCCTCCCTTACAACCCTGTCTTTGATATTAAGACATTTCATAATGTCATGAACCGTCTCGTTGTCATTTGAACCAGTCCTGGCTAACGAGATAATGGCTACTGCTTGTACATTTACATCCTTATCAGTTAGTAAATCTCTTAAAGCATCCACAACTGTAGCACTTTTGAACTTGCCTAAAAATCAAAATAATATAAAGTTTTTGAAATCATGACACTAGCTACTTGAAGTTTGATTCCAACCTTAACAAGATATAAATTTATGTCTCAGAAACAAAAATAGAAATACAGAAACATGGCATGTACCGGTATGCATAATCTATTACAACCTACTTGGCAAAGACACAGTAGTAAAATAAAATGGAAAATCGTAATCTGGCATCTACAGAAGTAAATCAATAGCTTCACTGATGATATTTTCTTCGTTCGGCTGATGTTTGCCAAATGCCAGCAGTGGTGAGTATGTGAAGAAATTATTGTTAAATGCTGCATCAGCATTGCTGCAGCTATTCACAGCTGGGGCATGTTAAAGATACAACATTATCAATAAAACATTCAATTGATGTAAAACTAAATACAATAGAAGATTTCGAAACCATGAAATAATAAAATGATAAAAACAGTAATATTACAGCTAAGTTACAGCTAAATCACTGGATAATATTTGATAAAAAATTTAATTTTATTGAACAAGTTTAATTATTTTCCAAAGGAATTACAAAAATTTAAGTCCACTGACATTACCAGCAGCAGTAAAAAAAGTCATCTCTTTTTCTGTACATATTTTGTTTTATTCCATATTATCACTGATTTTGACGTCTCTGGCTTTCTGTACAGCACATGCAATTTAGTTGTGTATGTTTTGTGCATAATGACCACCTTTATATAAAGTTAACTTGTCCATTAAGCCAAGTGTTTATCGGCACCTGTGCCAAAAAGAACTTATATATGACCACCTGTTTGAAAAGTCCACATTTAAGGGTCCATTGGTGGTTTTAATACACAGGATTATTGTCTGAATAAGCATTTACTGTTTTTGACTACACTTTAATCATACCTAAATTTTCTATGGCCTGTGCCCTGACCAATGAATCCATTTTAAAGACTTCTCTCATGGCGTAGCTTTCTCTAGCTTGTTCCTGTATTCTAAGCCAAAGAGGTTGAACCATATCGTCACTGGTACAAAAGTCTACAATAAGCAATAGGTAATATAAAATCCAAAATCTATGGTGTTATTATTAGCTAACCTTAAACTGGTAAAAAACCTCTCAGCAAATAATGCAAACAAATGGAAATACACAGATGATATGATATGATATGATATAATATATGATATGATATGGTATGATATGATATGATATGATATAATGTATGGTATATGATATGATATAATATATGGTATAATATATGATATATGATATGATATATGATATGATATATGATATGATATATGATATGATATGATATGATATGATATTGATATGATATATGATATGATATGATATGATATGATATGATATGATATGATATGATATGATGTGATATGATTTGATATGATATGATATGATACAATTTATGATATATTACTCTTCAAATCAATAGATGTGACAGGTGTTGCCAATGACATATAGGAATGCAACAGTTTTGCAAACAAAATGATATTGCAGCATCCTTTGAGACTGTATTTGTAATGCTTGTGTATTATAGATTGCAATGCTTACAAAGATGAACAGCTAGTGTCTTTAAACTTAAAGTTTAGTAATTTTCCCTTAACTGTAAACTGTTCTAGTGGCATCTAATGGGTATAAGTCAGAACTTGTTGTCATCCAAGTTCTTTCTGTACATAAATACATGTATTTATATATAAATTTATTAAATATTTTATTATACATAAATTTAATCTGTGTAACATAAGTGGGGAGTATAAGTTGCCATGCTTATAAAGGAATATACATCTAGTCCTATAATGGTTAAAGATATTAAAAAAAAAGACAGTAATACATTTTAAAAAAAAAACCATAGATTCAGTAGAGAACTTGAGAAGGGTACAAATAAGTTAAGTTAAAAAATATAGAAACAGAAATAAGGCTTGTTACTGTAAAATCACAAATATTTGTAAGGGATTAAATTTCGATATTTTCATGGGTTAAATGTCATGTAAGATTGCCCTCAATGGGATTTATTTTCACAAAACTCGGTTCCATGAAAATTTTTACCAATTGAATTTTTTAAAAAGGACAAAACCACAAAATTTCAACCCAATGGATAAAAATGATTCTACAGTAATTAATTATGAATTCATTAAATACTACTCACCAATAAAGTTGTCTTTATTAACAATTTCATCAGAACCAACTTCTAATTCCCTGTGTAAAATCTTAATTAACCATTCTGTATCCTCATCACCAAAGGTTTGTTTAAAGTCATCTTTGAAACTTGTGAGTAATTTTTCTTTGAATCTGTAACATTTCAAAAAAGGTAATAGCAAATATAACTCTGCCACCAAGGCTTTCTTTTAGAAAATAGGGGTGCATTGAAATTACAATAGGTGGCTTCATCACCAATTCTCAACTAAGAATTTTATTTTAATTTTAACATTTTCATGGTCTAAACTTAGTATATTAGTCCGAAAGATTTTAAAAAGGCACTGAAGTCTTTGAAAAATTTAAAAAAAAAAAAAAAAAAAAAAAAAAAAAAAGAAAGAAAAGAAAAAAAGAAAATGGATTTTTCAGGTTTCAAAGCTTTACATACTTTGTCCAGGGTATTTGTGTAACAGCACCAAAAGTGTTCAGCCAGTATGCATTACCGTCCTCCAGATGCATCTTTGCAGCCTTATAGGCACTTTCTTCTTTATAAGTTTTTAGCATTGTCTTTCTAAATTTGCTTTCTTGTGTCTTTTGGGATTGTTCTTCAAAACAAAACACATGTAATATGAATTACTTTTGTAAACAAAAAAAAAAAAAAAAAAAAAAAAAAAAAAAAAAAAAAGAAGCAATTACTACTTTGAGTAAGATTTAACTCCATATAATCATCATCATCATCATCAACTTTCAGTAATATTTGAATGTTTTTTTAACAAGAGGCCCATGGGCCTAAATGCTCACCTGAGGAAATGTCCAAAAACATGCAACGAACTTAATTACAAAAACTTTACAAAATTACTCAAGTTTGGAAATGCCACAATAAACAAACAGAAATATCTACTCACATTTAATTTATAAATAGCTAATACACATGATTTAACTATAGTACAATCAGTAATTTCCAAATCACTAACCATTTCAGTATACTTATGCAGCCATGATGTTGACCTTTTAACATATGATCTTGAATACTATATCAAAATGGTTGTAATATATCAATACCTACAATATTCTCATACACATGCTTTAAAAAAGTTAATGGTTTTAAGACAATTCAGAATTTCAGTCTTTTTCTACAGACATGACCTTGACCTTTCAACATATGACCTTGAACAATATATCACAATAATTGCCATTTCAATATCTGCAACATTCTTATATACATGCCTATACAAAAAGTTTATAGTTTTCAAGATAATTCACAGTTTCAGTCTTTTCTACAGCTATGACCTTGATCTTTGAACATATGACCTTGAACCATATATCAAAGTGATCGTCATATCAATAATTACAATATTCAAATATACATGCTTATACAAAAAGTTTATAGTTTTCAAGATAATTCACAATTTCAGTACACTTATGCAGCTATGACCTTGAACTTTCACCATATGACCTTGAACCATATATCAAAATAATTGCCATTTGAATACCTACAACATTTTAATATACATGCCTATACAAAAAGAAAATAGTTTTCAAGATAATTAACAATTTCAGTACACTTATGCAGCTATGACCTTGAACTTTGAACGATATATCAAAATGATTGCCATATCAAAACCTACAGTATTCTAATTACATGCCTAGACAAGAAGATAATAGTTTTCAAGTTAATGCACCACTGTGGTAGCTCAGTCGTAAGTGGGAGGTCATGGGTTCTCCGGCCGGGTCTGACCCAAAACTTGAGAGTGGGTAGTGACTGTTCTTTCGCCAAACACTGGGCATTACAAAACGTCACGGTTCTTTCGAATGGGAACTTAAAATAAACGAGGTCCTGTGTCACAGCGTGGCACGATAAAGAACCCTGCTGTATAATGCCATCAGTGCAACGCACAGGCAAAATTTCAGCACTTTTATCTATAGCTGGAGACGTTTCGATATAAGTGAATTCTTGATTGGGATGTTAAACACCATTAACTCAACTTTTCAAGTTAATGCACAATTTTACAATTTATAAGCCAAGAATAACATTTCAGGGGCAACAACTTTTACTCCGAAGAACATCTAAAACAAAACGACACGTATCCTCCCTTTTGTTAAGTCCTGTTTACCAATTTTTTAAAAATCAAACTCAATATCACGAAGAATCATGCTCATATTGTTTCCTTTGTGTGTGTGTGTGTGTGTGTGTGTGTGTGTGTGTGTGTGTGTGTGTGTGTGTGTGTGTAAAAACAAATAAATCCCGAGATGTGGGGATGAAAATAATAATAACATCACACACAGAACTACAATAAAGCTACAGATAAAAACTACATGCAAACTACAGACGGTTAAATAGAAGTTAAAGTTTTTTCTTAAAATACCTGGTATGTGAAAATCACAAACCGAAATTTTAAAAGTGAAACCAGTGATTAAATAAAACAGAAAAATGAATATATTCATTGAGTCATTTAAGTAACGTTCAACTGTCAATGTTTTAAATAAGGGGATAAGAGCCTTCAACCACTGAACCACTAACCAGAAGTTCAGTTGCCCACAGGACATCGCAAAAAATTCCGCTAACTGCAACTGCAACAAAAGTGAGAGGTCATGGGTTCGAACCCCGACCGAGTCTGAATTAAGACTTATTAGTTTGTAGTGACCATTCTTTCGATAGGCACTCGGCATTACGAAATGAAAATCATGGTTCTTTCGGATGGGAACTTGAAAGGAACGAGGTCGCGTGGCACGATAAAGAACCCTGCTGTATAATGTCGTCAGCGCAAAGTACAGGCAAAGTTTCTGCATTCTCGCCTATAGCTGGCGACGTCTCGATGTAAGTGAAATATTCTTGAAGGGACGTTAAACGCCATTACTCAACTCCATTGATTCAAATGCCCATGCATCAGAAACCCATCGTGCTGTCATGTGCAGAATTTTGAATTTTTACAAAGAGAAATATTCAAAATTCTGCACAAATTGTCATGTGCAGAATTTTGAATATTTCTCTTTGTAAAAATTCAAAATTTCATGTTTTTAATACCAAAGAAAATAGCTTTTTCTTGTGTTTATTTCAATATTTAATTTTTCAAATAAATTTTCTGGTACAAAAAAAAAGTTTTAAAAATCTCAACTCAACTAAACGCAACAAATAGAACACAGCAAATATTTAAATTATTTATAATAGATAGCAACCAATAATAAAGAATTGATATCTTAATGTTATCATGATCCAATAGATGGGAATTGAAATCATACATTCATTTAAATTAAAACTATTTCAACTCTAGTTAGACAGTTTAATAGCAAAAAGATTTTCAAAGAATCGGCTAAATTTAGTATAGCATCTTATTTTGATATCATGATATTCCAGAAGAACGTCATAATGAAAAAAAGTTACTGAAAACCTGTTACATATGTGAAATGGCTAGACATCTGGAATCTATAAACAAAACATGGAATAAATACATCAATTTGTAAATATCTAATGACCATTGAGAGTTTATGCGCAATACCCATGTACACATTTAAGTGCTTCAAGGAAAGAACTATAAGAAAAAACAATATTCATGAAAAATCACATATGCACATCTACAACTTCCAATGAACCTGTCCAAAATGTTTGATGTCAATCTTTTCAGTAACTTTCGAGGAGTATCGGTATGCGGTATAGTTTAAAAATTCAAGGGAAATAACTCCAAGAACATTCAACATTCAGCACCATAGACCCACCGGCGGTTCGGGCGTGGATATAAAAAGGTATGTATAAACTAAATTAACAGTTATTATGCTTAACCAAGCAAACCTTTCTTTGTGTTTAAATAATATTTATTTATTTTGAACAGTTAAAGACGCAAAACAGCATATGGAATCATTTATTTTAAAATTCGATAAGCATAGGCAGTATCCACTGAAAGTCCGTGCGAATATATACTTGGAGCGCAAAAAAGCAAGTGTGCAATGTGTATACTCTTCTCAGAACGTGAGCGACATTAAATTATATTTTACAGACAAAGGTCGAACTAATATAGACCAAGTCTGAGTTTTGTGACTGTAGGCTTAACCACCCCCTTTTCTGAAAACAAAACAAACAAACAACAACAAAAAATAAATAAATAAATAAATAAATAAATAAATAAATAAATAAATAAATAATAAATAAATAAATAAATAAATAAAATAAAATAAAATAAAAATCTAACAACCTCGGAAATAAAGTCCGCCTAATTTGTTTTACAATGGATATTTTAACATGGTTTGTTGACACGTCTGCTTTAATGTATAACCACTTCGATTTCATCAAGTTTGCTTACGAACTAGACGTTTTGCCTTCAAATACAGCAGACATTCGCCATAGTCGCTCACACTAGATGTTTATATCTCCCATTGGTTTGTCAATTATACTGAGTCAATTGTCTAAGTGTTTACTGTATATAAAAGAAATCTAGAAGAAGTTTTTCAACCACGAAAAGTGCTAAAACACAGTAAGAATAACAATATACCACGTAAAGTGCTAAAACACAGTAAGAATAACAATATTCAAACAATGAAGAAACACTATATGTAGAAATGTTTTTGTTACCTCGGCGTTCATTACTATATTTAAGTTTTCCTGTAAAACAACAAATGTGGCCGTTGAACAATACGGTTTATATAAATGAAATAAATGTTTAATAAACATCTTGTCCCGGTTTTCACAATCATTCCTTAACTAAGATATTCCTTGACTTAAATTTAGAAAATTTAGGCAACCTTTTTTCTGAGTTACAAATAAAAATTCGTGATAAAACTAAATAAATATATAAGCATATAGACATTTGTGAAATGACAACTTAAATTTGTTGATATCTTAGAAATTAAACAGTATTATTAAGTTTTCAAAATTTACAAGATTTAAGTTAAGAAAAATCTTAGTTAAGGAATGACTGAAAACCGAGGCCTGAATTATACAGCTGTGGGATGGTCAATGTTTTCTTCCACAAATCTTATAATTCAGTTCACTAATAAAGGATGTTTGAGTTGGGTGGACAGAGGTAAATATGCATAATCTACATTTATGAAATGAAAACCTACAAGTACTTGAGTACATTGTAGTACATTCATGATGGACATTTTTATAAGAGATATGGACAGGATTTTAGTCATACAAACGTTTTGGGCCTATGTTATTTTTTTCTAACCAGATTCATTTATTGGAAAAAAGGCAACATTTCACTGGAGTAAATGGATCAAGATGACAGGAGTAAATGAAACATGATTACATGAAAACAAGTGTACAAGTTGGACCATGATTACAGTTAACAAGTGTACTTGGACCATGAGGACATTTAACAAGTGTACTTGGACCATGATTACATTTAACAAGTGAACTTGGGCCGTGTTTACATTTAACAAGTGTACTTGGGCCAAATGGTCATCTGGTCTCTCAATAGATTCATCACAATGCAGTGAGTGGAATTTGAATGAACAATAAACCAAGTGCTGAACAAAAAGTCGTAAATTTACCAAGAAACAACATTATAAAACGTACACTTTGCTCATCCTCTTCATTCTGTTTTTCTATGTCCTCAGCGACACTGCTACATAACTCCTTAACTTCGCTCTTAAAATTATTCACAGTCAGGCTATACCAAGGAAATCCCGCTAACTGTAATCTCCTTCAATAAACGCGAGAAAAAATAACATATTTGCTTATCTAGTTCTGCAAGACTAACCAAAAGCTCTACTAGTGTAAAACCCCATTAAACCTTATTTGTGTGACTCAAACAACAAACTGATACTGCAATAAACATTGTCTGTCATACTGGGTTAAAACAAGCTGATATGAAGGCTAAAATGAATTAATATGTGTATGGACGGATGGTGAATTGATTATACCAGATACAAAAAAGTTCAAACGGTTCTGTGAATGCTGTCACAAATTTTAAGTTATTCTGCATCATTATAATTCCTTTGGCTTTTTTTTTTTGTAAAATGGTTATTTAAATTTAAATCTGATTTAGTGCCATAGGTGTAGCAAGCAGAACTAAAGTAGTAATTAATAAGTAATTCTGAGAAGCTTTCTTTCTCCCTCAGATAGGTTCGTGCCTTTGGCCAAATATGTTTCATAAACGACTGGTATTCTAGTTTATAAATATTGTACCACTTTATTCAACAAGAATCTGTACAGCAGACACGTATTATAGGATTTTTCTGGTCCAATATGTGAAAAAAAGGATCTTTTTTTTCGAACAGGCGAGCTTGATATTTGCAATTTGACTCTATATTATATTAAGTAATAAATAACGGAACGATGTAGATGGGAAAAGGACTTTTACTAACTTTATTTACGAAACAAATTATGACCACTATGTTTAATGTTTTACAAGAACCTTTCATGAAAAGTTCGACCGAAATTAAAAAAGTACACTTACATGCCGTTATCCATGCCATTAAGTAGTTCATCACGTGACTCGAGAGCTACTGGAAAAATAGATTTTTTGGAAACATACGCCAAAGCCAGTTGATCCTGACATAACTTAGACTGAACTGAAGCGGATGACATGACAAATATAATACCTGAAAAACCAAATTGATATGCAAAAACTTGGAAATCAGCATTTTAATATAAAGTACGAAAAAACACAATATAGTTATCACGAAAATCCTTAAAATTCTCGTCTACCAGCTACTCTTCCATGTACGTGTACTCCTTTTTTTCAAATGTACAAAATTGGAATTTTCTGCTCACAGTTGAGGTGACGGATTTATATCCAATTTATATACATATCAATTTAAAAGTTAA
>JARBDR010000238.1:0-25107 GCA_029721355.1 Tegillarca granosa | reverse complement strand
GTAATTATAGTGTTTAAAAGGTTTTGATTTCATTTTTTCTTTTTTCAGTTATGTTATATGAATATATTGTATTTAATACGTGAATATAAAAACTTGAAAATTGATACCATACTATATTAGAATCATTAGTGAAGATAGTTAAAATCAGATGGAATTACATATATCTAGTAACATAATATGAAGATACTTTAATACCATAAAGCTTAAAAACTATACTTACTTACGAAATAATATATATATATATCTATGTATATTATGATATTGGGGAATCGGAGGCCTAATGAGTTGGTGATGGAAAATATGATACCATAAGAAAGCAATTTAAAAAACTCTCCCTGGAATTATATTACATCCATAAAAAATGTACTGTTGCTATGGGAACTAAAGTTTCAGTCGAAAACTCAATAATTTTAATCGATAGATTTCCCTTTTTGTGAATATGCTCTTTTTAGGACAGATTGACACACGAATAGTTTGCTAGCACTGATATTTTTTGACAAGTTCTATAAAACAAAATATTTTAGCATATTCTAATTGGGTATGGAAAACATTCATCATATTTTGAAATAACAAAATCTTAAAATCTAAATTTAGATATGAACCTTTTGTCTGAAAACAATGACAAATAATAAAGTTTGCATTTAATTAGAATACATAATACTCTGAAAATACATAAGAATGAATTTCCGAAATGTGCACATCTGGCACATCAAAATTTAACTGGTATTTGTATTATATATAGGAATTTCTTTTGTGGAACCCTAAAAGCTTCAGCTGCAAAACACGTATTTGAAAATGACTTGGCCCGTAAAATACGGACAAAACCATACAATAACACTGTTGAATACAAAATTCTCACTCGGTGATAAATTTTCAACGATCATTTTTCACTAAGTAAACAAAGTTTCAGTCACTGCATTACAACATACTTATTTTAAATATTTTACTGTGACATAGAATTGATGCTTTAAACCTTTCAACAGTTTTACAATCAATCTAGATTCACTGTTTTACAATTGTTATGAAACTGTTCTAGACTTGTTTTTGCATGTAACATTTTCTCCATTAATAATGATTTCAATTTACAAAGATAGAAATAAGAAATTGAAACTCTTAAGAAGTTTTCAATCTGTAATTATTCCTTGCCAGTCATTTTCCGACCATGTATAAAAGCATTGGTTTTAAAACCATAGTTATTAAAGCGCTTGTTAGCTTTTAATGTAAAAAATACAAAATACAAAAGGCATGTTTAAAGCACCATCCTGCAGTAATGTTCATAGACTGATTAAATTTAAGTATTTCCATTTCACAGCTTTAAGCCGATTACAGTTCATTAAAGCTACGAAAAAGCTTTTATCTTTTACTAACTATGTCTCAGAAGCTCCGATGAACGACGTTATATCTTAGATAACTTTTTGTCACATTCATAGTCGTCGCTTTCTTTGACACATTTGTTTTTCCTTGTAGTCTTCCTAATACTAAATTAGTAAGGGTGTTGCCTTGGGATTATAATTTTTAAACCATTTTTAACTATTAACCAGATTGCATTCAAAAATTTGTGGGTTTTTTTTATTTAACAGTAAAACAGGATAAATATATAAAACCCTTATTTCAAATGTTTTTATGTTTTTAAGAAGCTAAGTTTCAATAAATTTTATTTTTACAATCTATATGCACATCAACAATTTAATGCATTGCTATTTCTTTACCCGTCATTCATAGACAATGAAAGTAAAATTAGTAACTGGGAATAACATAGTCTTAGCAACAGGATATATATTTAGATAGATAATAGATAGAACAGACATTGTCGCTGTTAAAGTCATATGATCAATTGTTTTAACCAGGTCTATTGCATTTATCCCTAACAATGCAAATTCCTGCAAATGCGTGTCACAAAACAAACTTACAAAAACTACAGGTAATGTTTACAATAATACAAATCTGAATAAAAAACAATTTCAACATATTTCAAGACTAATGTTGTTCTTCATTATAAACTAAGGGTATGTTCCTTGCTGCAAGAAACACGATTTCTAGGAAGACACGTTCTCGGAAGACAAGTGCTTGGAATTTAAACCTGCTCCAATAATATTGATTTAAGTTTCAAGAAAAATATTTCGGTTGAAATTGTGGAATATATTTAAAACTTAACAATTGCCACTGATATATCAGCTTTAGTAAAATGCACAGTAAGGAACCTTAGGTTAAAAGCAAAAAATACAGATAGAATAAAAAAAAATAAGAAGAATAAACAAACCATGTTTAATTTCTGCTCATAAAACCCAAGTATGATCGACATAAACACATGTTGATGTATGTTTGTAAAGTGTTTGTTCTCCATTTTTATTTATTTATTTATTTATTTTTATTGATTTTATTTTTTTTTTTTTTTGGTATTGTGTTTTATACCGTGTTGCAATAACTCAGACATGGCTTTATCAATGTAAATATGTGGCTGTAAAATGGTGTCCTAAACAACATTGCCGTGTATGTTTCAATCATTTAATCACAAGCATTCTTATTCCTGTCAACAATGCATTTTCGTGCTAAAAGTATTTATTTAAAACATAAATGTGAAATGAAATTAGATATCCTTTATTCAAAAAACATATGATAAAACAATTTGTTTGAGGTCTCAAAACTGTTTGCAATAAATTACTCACATAGGTTTAAAAAAAAATAAAAGCAAAATATCATTAAAGCATTTAAATGGCATATCAAAGTTACACAATGGTATTTTTTTCGTTTTAAGTGGCAATAGTACAATATTACTTTTCTCTTTGCTTACTTTATTTCTAGTCTATAAAGCTTTGACAATTACAGCGTGCAAAAAATGACAGGATAGCATTTGGCATAGAAATTAATTAATGTCATTTGCAGAAAAAGATTTTAATTTTTTAGGAAATGAAAAATTGTTTTCAAATTTATATTTCAATTTTTAAAAAAAAGACAATATAGTAAACAATGGTTGTAAAATCAATAAGTAATTTAAATCAAACATTACAGTCAACTATGTAAATTTATTCATTATATTCATGACATGTTGTTTTAAAAATTACATTTGTTTCAATTGCATTAAAAAGTTTTAAAATCATTCAATTACTGAAACATTGTTTTATTGTTACGTATTGTTTTCTATCATTTATTGTCAATTTGTATGTTATTTTAAATGTCATCAAAGTTTTATAACCGACAATTGTTTTAATTAATCATTTAAGGTCAATTTGTTTATTTTAGTTAATTAACATTAACAGTGTTGGAACCCCAATTGTTTTAATTAATCATTTTTAAAAGGTTATAATGAAAGAAGATTTGACTAATATATAGAAGATTATATTTTCGGTTTTTAGTAACAGTAATTAACTGTTTGTATTACACTTTTATAACTAATATTCAGTCTTCGTGAATTTTTTTCACGTGATTTATTGGATAGGTTGACTTATTATTGATCAATAGTTGGGTATTATTTAATTAATTATATAGTTTTGCATACACTCACCAAAACACACTATTATATCTCGAACCAAAAAATCAACAAAATAAAAGATAACAGTATTTATACACCTGGAAGTTCTGTAAAAAGAGAAATATTTATACTTAATTCTAAACACCTATGTAATATTTAAAGTATCGAAAAAATTATTCAAATATAAATATTAAGAAATATACACAAATATACAAGTTCATGTACAAATCAAGTATGATAATAAAAAACAAATAACCATAAACTTTATCATTATCATCATCATGATAGATTGCAAAAACACTTATTTAATCTGTTTTGAGACAACAAATATACTTTTTCTTTGGAATAAATGACACCCTAATTAATAAACACTCCAAATATGTAACCAGTAACATATTATTTATTCCAACTGTTTGGCTTTATGTTTTTTATTATCAACATTTCGGTCTTAGTGTCACTGATGAGGAATGAATTTCCGAAATGTGCACATCTGGCCACATCAAAATTCAACTGGTATTTGTGTTATATATTTACTACCCCTGAGCGGGTACCGCTGCTGGTGGAGTAAAACTCCCCGAGGGTATCCATAACTCAGTAGGCAGTACTTTGTGCTGTCAGAAATATGTACCATTTAGCAAAATTTTCAGCTGCCTTAAATTGTAAAATTTGTTTAAAACTAAGGTTTGTTCCCTCATGCAAAGCATTCCTTAGCTGGATTTGGATTTATATAATTTTGGAACTTTAGATTTATTTATTTCCAACTGTTTGGCTTATGTTTTTATTATCAAACATTTCGGTCTTAGTGTCACTGATGAGGAATGAATTTCCGAAATGTGCACATCTGGCACATCAAAAATTCAACTGGTATTTGTGTTATATATTACTACCCCTGAGCGGGTACCGCTGCTGATGGAGTAAAACTCCCCGAGGGTATCCATAACTCAGTAGGCAGTACTTTGTGCTGTCAGAAATTGTACCATTTAGCAAAATTTTCAGCTGCCTTAAATTGTAAAATTTGTTAAAACTAAGGTTTGTTCCCTCATGCAAAGCATTCCTTAGCTGGATTTGGATTTATATAATTTTGGAACTTTAGATTTATTTATTTCCAACTGTTTGGCTTATGTTTTTTATTATCAAACATTTCGGTCTTAGTGTCACTGATGAGGAATGAATTTCCGAAATGTGCACATCTGGCACATCAAAATTCAACTGGTATTTGTGTTATATATTTACTACCCCTGAGCGGGTACCGCTGCTGGTGGAGTAAAACTCGCCGAGGGTATCCATAACTCAGTAGGCAGTACTTTGTGCTGTCAGAAATTGTACCATTTAACAAAATTTTCAGCTGCCTTAAATTGTAAAATTTGTTTAAAACTAAGGTTTGTTCCCTCATGCAAAGCATTCCTTAGCTGGATTTGGATTTATATAATTTTGGAACTTTAGATTTATTTATTTCCACTGTTTGGCTTATGTTTTTTATTATCAAACATTTCGGTCTTAGGGTCACTGATGAGGAATGAATTTCCGAAATGTGCACATCTGGCACATCAAAATTTAACTGGTATTGTGTTATATATTTACTACCCCTGAGCGGGTACCGCTGCTGGTGGAGTAAAAACTCCCCGAGGGTATCCATAACTCAGTAGGCAGTACTTTGTGCTGTCAGAAATTGTACCATTTAACAAAATTTTCAGCTGCCTTAAATTGTAAAATTTGTTTAAAACTAAGGTTTGTTCCCTCATGCAAAGCATTCCTTAGCTGGATTTGGATTTATTAATTTTGAACTTTAGATTTATTTATTTCCAAACTGTTTGGCTTATGTTTTTTATTATCAAACATTTCGGTCTTAGTGTCACTGATGAGGAATGAATTTCCGAAATGTGCACATCTGGCACATCAAAATTCAACTGGTATTTGTGTTATATATTTACTACCCCTGAGCGGGTACCGCTGCTGGTGGAGTAAAACTCCCCGAGGGGTATCCATAACTCAGTAGGCAGTACTTTGTGCTGTCAGAAATTGTACCATTTAGCAAAATTTTCAGCTGCCTTACATTGTAAAATTTGTTTAAAACTAAGGTTTGTTCCCTCATGCAAAGCATTCCTTAGCTGGATTTGGATTTATATAATTTGGAACTTAGATTTATTTATTTCCAACTGTTTGGCTTATGTTTTTTATTATCAAACATTCGGTCTTAGTGTCACTGATGAGGAATGAATTTCCGAAATGTGCACATCTGGCACATCAAAATTCAACTGGTATTTGTGTTATATATTTGAATAGACACTTTTACTAACCTAGGCATAATGAAACAAGAAACATCTGAGATCATTATAATGAGCCTTAAGATTTTAGTTTCATTCCATTACACTAAATCATTAAAAAGCAAGAATATTTGTTGCCTTTGACTTCTTTGATTAAAGTTTTAATATTTTACATGTATGTCTTAAAAGTTATGTCAACATCAAAAAGAACATCAGAAAAAAAACATATTTGAAAGTTAAAATGTCATTAACAGTTTTAAATTATTTTAAAGCAGAAAAACTAAACATTTTACGAAGAAAATTGAAACAAATTCCTTACACTTTTATTGGCAAATGCTATTTTGTTAAAATAAATCTTTACTTTGTAACCTTTTCTTCTCTAGAGATTTTATATTACATACAACTCTAATAAAGGTTTAATAAACTAAAAGTTTATTGTTAAAAGTATTGCTGTTTACTTCTGAACACACATTTTCAGAAAAATCGTCAATATTGTTTAGAGAGCGACTGGAAACTTATGTCAAGTTTCTATTTATCAACACTCCATATTACGTCTTTATTTTTAATAGTTACCTTTTGATCGATATAAACTTTAAACTTTAAACTTATTCTTTTTAGTGTGTTTAATATATCTTTATAGTATAAAAAATTCTCCAAAGCTATTACGGATGAACTTCTGGTTTTTTTTTTCAAACTGTACAGAAGTGTCTGTTGATGATAGTAAAATGTATTTAGACCACTGCCTTGTGTCTTATCTTTCATCTTTGTTATAATTTCAGCAGCGATGGCAAATAATTGATACTCAATTCGATTCACTATATTTTATTTTTATAAATTAGGATACAATTTTAACTCTATCAGATTAAATTAAAAAGTATCTTTTAAATTGTCTCTATTTTCTTTTATCCGTACAGATAGGCGTATTGTGCTTTAATGATGGTAATGAAGGGGTTGCCATAACGACATATTCTATATTAAAATTATGATAGAAAAAATATAAGTTAACTAACTGACGTCCTACTCTTTTTAATAAATTATTCACCGCATATTAAATTGTTTTTATCAAATTTATAAGATAAAAGTAGTCTCTTTTTGTTTTCTCAAAATATAGAAAAATTAAAATACAGAAAATTATGAAAAAATATTGTTTTATTAAAGAGGTTGTTAATTCTGTATGCGATGTAAAATTGATTGAATTAATGATATCTTAAATGAAGCAGTTACATATTCTCCTTTAACTTGTAATGTTGGTACGATATCACATAGATAAAAGTATATACACGGAGCTATCGACATAATTTAATCTTGGAAGTGCTGTGAATGTTATTTTGTTAGATGAATTGATAGCTAAAATACCATCAGATTGTTTAAATTATATCAATTGTTTTAAACTTGACAATCAGTTATCCCATTCATAATTTACTAGATAGTTGATTGTTTGACAGATGTTTTATATGACAATGGTCGTGAAATGATTGCGCTGGTTAAAGTCCCTAAAAGTACTTTAACAAAACATCTGTTTTCCATTCTGTCATTTGATTTCATTCCCATCCATTGTCAAAGGTTTTAAATAACTGTTTTTATTATTATTATTATTATTATTATTATTATTATTATTATTATTATTATTATTATTATTATTATTATGTTTTTGCGTGTTTTTTCATAATTTACTAGATAGTTGATTGTTTGACAGATTTTTATATGACAATTTTCGTAAAATTATTGCGCTGGTTAAAGTCCCCAAAAGTACTTAACAAAACATGTGTTTCCATTCTGTCATTTGATTTCATTCCCATCTATTGTCAAAGGTTTTTAAATAACTGTTATTATTATTATTATTATTATTATTATTATTATTATTATTATTATTATTATGTTTTTGCTTGTTCTTCATAATTTAGTCAAATAAATTTTTTCGAGTATTTTGAAGCAATTTTATTCTTATTATGTTTGGGCCCTCTTATAGTACTACAATCACATCACTATGAATTTGCTCTAGTGCTCGTCCGACGTCAAGACTTTTATCATCATTTGTCATTCCAACATCATTTTGTCTATTGTTTTGACATATCATCTTTTACTTGTATTGTGTTCTGTTCGTGGTTGCATATGCTAAGTATATTAAGTATATTTTTTAATACTTCTACAAAGATTTGGTGAGTTTTGGTTACAGTAACGTTTAATATATATATATATATATATATATATATATATATATATATAATATATATATATATATATATATATATATATATATATATTGCTCAGTTTTTAAATAAGTGTACATAAGTATATATAACATCAAAATAAAAAACCCTACACGACCACTTAAAGTAACGTTAATCTTTTACTTGATGATTGCCAGCAGAAAAAAGCATGAAAGCGCTAGTGAAAGTTAATAATGTGATTCTTTATCACAAGGACTGGTAAGTTTTTTACTTTTGATATATATATATACATATATATATAAATATATATATATATATATATATATATATATATATATATTATATATATATATATATATATATTGATTGTTTGAATCTAGAAAAACAAATGATACAATGCTGTATACGCGAAAGTTGTTTTGTTAGACGAGTTGATGGCTAACATACTGTCAGACTATAGCATAAATTGTTCCTTTATATTTCATTGATAATTTGCTGGTTTATTGATTGTTTGACGTATTCCTTATGTGATATGGTTATATAAGTGGGATGGATCGGTCCTTACAAAACTATTTATCAGAGTTTCCATTTTATCTTGAAATCATTCAGTGGTGCCAGATCTAGTATCTAGTACCGTGTTTTTATATCTTATTTGTGTCGTTTTCTTTGTAGTTTTAGCTATTGTATATTGTTGATTAAACTATTTCATTTTAGTTGGAAATTTTATTGCAAACATTATATCAATTAATCGCCATTTGATGATGATGATTTTTTATAATCAAAAATTTTAATGATAATGGACAGTGTCATCATAAAAGTGTTGTTTAAACATAAATGTTTGATAAAAGTTTATGTAATAAAAAGTATTTCTCTTCAAATTATGCATTACTGTGTCGTGAGGGATGTCTAAAGATACAACCTCACTTTGCGATTATTGAATCCAGTTAATTCAGAGCGTATATTTTTTTTACATGTGTTCATTTTATACATGTACTTTTAAATTTGATTAAATACTACATTTGAAATAGCACATGGCGAATAATATGATATGGATTTAAACGGGGTACAGTCACAGATTCCTTTTTCACAGCTAACGTTGTCAATAACTATAAACTGTGTACTATTGGAAAAATAGTTAAAAGTATGAACACGAAATTATCGATAACATTCAACTCTGGGAACTTGGAATGTTGTTTTATCAGACTAATGACGACACAATACTGTCAGATTTTCTGGTATAAACTCTTAATATATAATTCATCTGATAGATAATTCATTAGACCGTTGATGGTTTGACGGATTCCTGATATAACAGTTAGCTATGGTATATTATTTATTCGTATGAATTTATAGATATAATTTCGTTAATAATAATAGATGAAATAATTTATTACAATATTTATGAATTATAGATATGATATGGTCACGATAACAGCATTGTCTGAATACAAAATTGACAATTTTAAAAGATAAAAGATAAAATATATCTGAATAACTTTGAGTTTTTTAAAATGCAAATGTTTTAAACTCATCCCGGAAAAAAGGCAAAAAACGAAATGGTGATATTCTGGGATTACTGGACTTACAAAACGTTGACTAAGAAGGTGGATAAAGCTATTTTATAAAGTTCAAATAAACACGCTCTTTTAAAATTAATAATTCCTCAAGGTGGTTAAAGCCATTTTTTAAAGTTCAAATAAACACGCTCTTTAAAATTAATTATTCCTCACATTGCCTTATGGTTCTGTAGTAAAAACCTAATTGAAATTTAATATGATAGAGAGAATTGAAAAATAAAACTCAAGATACCTACATATAGTTTCAAATTTCTTAATCGTGTTGTTCTAATTCTACGTATTAAGATGTTTTAAAGGCACTTTTTATATTTTCTTAAAGATGAATTTACTTTAAATTATGGCTTCTTTTCTTAGATGTAAACGAATTCAATTATAAACGATAAATAAATCTAAAAGAAGTCCAGTTCGTTTGAGATAAAAAGTTGATAATTACTTAAGGATACGATAAATTTAATTGAATTTTTTTCCTAAGTTATTACGTTTTGTTTAAATCGGATTTTTTTGCAGAAAAGTTTTAACACTTACTATGCTTGCTTCATACACTTGGCGAAGTTTTATAAAACACAAATACACCAGTCCTTGTCCAAATCACAATACAACATATACAACATTTTTAAAGCTTCATTCTGAAAATTTGATCTTAGAATTCGTTTATATTATGAATACCTTAATTTTGCCTGTAAAGATTGAGTTATTTTTATTCTCATAGAAACAATATCAAGAAAGAATCAATAAAAATTTAAAAAATGCCAAATAAGCGTAGAAAAATTTGATATTTTTCCAGGTTTGACAGAAAATATTTAAAACTTACTTTTTTCATTACAAAGTATTTCCCCATTCTAATATTATAAGGTAATAGAGGGATCATCAGCAATTTATGGAGAGAAACATAGAATAACATTACTTTTACCTAATTTACTTTGTTCGGTACAAGAAAAAAAGATTTTGACATTGACTACCAGAATGCAATTATAATACATTGTAAAAATTGACAATAAACGTTTTTGTGTTATAGTTAATATTGCAAAGCTAATATGTCATATAAATAAAATTTCCCTTGTGTAATATCACTCAGATCTCTAAGGTTAATGGACGTCATTGTATTTTTGTAAACATGCAATAAAACATTTATTTGTTGTAGTTTTTAGCCTATCGCCGACAGTTTTACTATTCTACAGCAAGAAACGACATTTTTGTAAAAACGGCTTATTATATTATTCAACTCTGGCTGGATAAAAATCATTAATGTATATGAAATTATTCATTCAAATAACAAAAATAAACGTAAGAACATGTAAAATGTATTTCAAATGATGTTTAAAATCATCCGTATTATATTAACGGCAAGAAACTACAAATTTGAAGAAGAAACATAAGCAATCAGTATACATATATTTGATTTAAAAACGTCACTTTGAATAGACAGTCATTTAAAATACTGACAAAAAAAATTCATTCGTAGCTATGTGGTCCACTTTTTAAACAAATACCGTACATACGGATAAGTGTACTCTTACAGGCATATTATGCAAGTTCTACTTAAAACAGAAATGTCTAAAATATTTAATGAACTCAAACAGCGAATATGGAAAGCAAAATATCCCTTATTTTCAATATATATATATATATATATATAATATATATATATATATATATATATATATATATAAAATATATATATATATATATATATATATATATATATATATATATATATATATCAAAAGGAAAAATCCAACGCTGCTATAAATTGATACACAAACTTAGCAGTCCTTGTGATTAAAGAATCACATTATTAACTTTCACTAGCGTTTTTATGCTTTTCTGCTGGCAATCATCAAGTAAAAGATTAACGTTACTTTTAAGTGGTCGTGTAGGGTTTTTTATTTTGATGGTATATATATTATGTACACTTATTTAAAAACTGAGCTAATATATATATATATATATATATATATATATATATATATATATATATATATATATATATATATATATATATATATATATATATTATATATGTATTATGTATATGCTAAAAGATGTTAAATAAAAAATAAGCATTTGTCAATTTTGTCGAAAAAATAGGTTTTTTATTAGAGGGTGTTTTGCATTTCAAAATTGTTGATTTTTGTATTGAAATTAATAAGATCTATTTTTCAATTTTTTTTTACAAATAAGAAATCCTTAAGTTGAAAATTAAGATTAAGTGTGGACTTGCTCGATTTTAAAGCAATATGCCAGTTTATTAAACGACATCCATAATGTATAAGATATATAAATTGTTAATAATGGCACTAGAATCTAAGAAGCAATGAAAAGATATAAATATATGTTGCAAACACAAATGCAAGTTATTACAAAACACATGGAAAGAATGATAAAACACATAGAAAGTATAAAAACACATGAAAAGTATGAGAAAACACATAGAAAGTATGACAAAACACATGAGAAGTATTACAAAACACATGAACATATGACAAAACACATGTAAAAGTAGACAAAAACATTGAAATCTTGGCATACGCATAGAACCACAGCAGCTAATCTTAGTTTAATATATTTTTGACTCAGAAAAGAAAAATATTGTGCTTTTGATTTTGATATATAAGCATATTGTAGGTAGGGCAATGATACCAACAAGGGTTTAATTTCACTAAAATACTAATATAACGTATTCTTTGAAAGAAGTAAATCAACTACCACTTTTTATTTGCTCATCGAAATTTAGCAGGTATATGTTATATATTTAAACCCTTATAATGTGTTAAGATAATGCCTCTGCACTATAAGATAATCATCTTGTAGGATTTCAGAAACCAGCCGATGAATATGTAGTAATACGTTATCATGCAGATTAGATGATTTCTGAGTTATAATTCTACAAAATTAAAATATTTTCTAGAGAATGCAATGTTATTAAGGTTAAAAGATAAATATACTTTTTAAAAGTCTTTTTAAATAATTCCAAAGTGATGTAATGCGTAATTTTAATCTTACAAAAATTACTAAAACAGATTGAAATAACAGATGGGTTTAGTGCAGATCATGCAGTGCTGTTTTCGCTCTTTATGATATCTAAATTTATGCATTTTTGTAAAGTTTACCTTGCAAATATATCAATTACATACTTGCAACTTTTATTTTTCCATTGTATGGTTAATGCTTCTTTGATCTTTTATCATTTTTGCTTTTACTGACAATTCGCTGAAATTGTTATTCAGTTTGGTTATTTAAGATTTGGAAGGCCAAAAATTTTTAATTTTTACTTTGAAATTCCTCGAGTTATTGATACTAAGGGTTTTCTAGAAAAAGATCACCTATTGTGCAAATCAACTTCCCGTGGCTTTGAAGATAGGAATCATTACTTTTAACAGCAAATACAGATACGCAACTACTTAAGCTTTATAAGAACACGTATTTGTCTGCCGCGCGACATTAAAATCGACTTGTTAGTCCTTAGTCTGGATAATATGACTAGGAGAGTAGTATGTTTGTTTGCGGCAAACTGACAAAACATTGAACGTTAAAGTCGCCGAGAGTGTGTGATTAAACACACTAGCATATCTTACGGACACAAAAAATTCTTCTAAAATATAACCTTTATTTAATTTGCTCTCGTTGACAATAACTAAAGTTACTTATACGGCATAAAACCTGATTAAATCCAACCGAGCAATTAAACATGAAATGAAAGAAGACATACATATTTAATTATCTTATAGCAGTAACGGGCGTTTAACACAGGGTTTTATATTGGCTCGTTATGAGTGGTAAAGTTTTCCAAGTCTTTGAAAATTTGTCTTATTAAGAACTAAAGCCTTTTTATAAAATTTAATACAAAGTAAATATTATAAAGATATTCTACATTGTTTTCTGATTTTTAAATAAAATGAATACTTTTTATCTGAAGGACTCTATCCGATGTCAATCCGATTGTTACAGATATTATTTTATTTAATTAAATTATCCTTAAAGCCAAACTATCTGTAGTTAATGAGTCACAGTAATTAATTAATTTTTTTAAGCCAAAACTACTTATATAATTAATTTAGGCCAAAATTATCTCTCAGGGTACCTCTTAAGAGTCAATCTCTGTATGTTCAGTCCGCCAATTGTCCAGTTATCATTTTTGTAGGGTCACTTGTACTATTATGTAAAAGTTTAAAGTCCAGTTTTCTTGTTTGTCAACTTAGTAGTTTAAGTCTGTGAGTGCATGGAAATTTTGTTGGATGAATGATTTTGAGGGTATAAAAGCAGGTGTGAAAGTGAATTTGGAGGCAGAATATTATGGTCAGAAAGAATGACAGGTGGCAAAAATTAAAGGAAGTTTAGAAGATAAGGGTAGTTTTGGCTTTAAAACCTAGTCAGAGGAAATTATGAATTGATCAGTTGAAATAAAGTGAGAAGAAATTCCAGATTAATGAGATGAACCAGCAAATATTTAACTTTGAAGTGAAGAATTATGAGACTAGCGTATGTATGTTATGTATTGTGAACAGATAATGTAGTAGTGTAGTTGGTGATCTGATTAAAGTAAAATGTAACTGAAAATGTATGGTGAAAATGGAGAACTAACTGTGTTATTTGGAAAGAAATGTGTAGAAGTAGAAATTGAAAATTGAATAGAGATTATATTTTGTGAAATTGAATTGTGAATAGATGTGATGATGAACTATGACATTGAACTTTATTGAACTTTGTTGATCTGACAATGTGAGAAAATTGTGAATTAGATTGAAGTCTCAATGTATTTGTAACAAGAATCGGTTGGAATTTGCTAATAATTATTGAATTAATTTTTTGAATTATTGTGTTGAGTTTATGATTAAATTGTTGCCAATTTACTGAGCCATTGGTAACACCGATCTCTTTTGTCTTTTTAAATTATAGCACAAATACCAGTTGAATATTTCGGATATTCATTCCTCATAAGTTAAACTAAGACCGATAGGTTGGTAGATAAAACGAACATAAGCCAAACAGTTGAAAGTTTTTTTTTTTTTTTTTTTTTTTTTTTTTTTTTTTTTTTTTTTTTTTTTTTTTTTTTTTTTTTTTTTTTTTTTTTTTTTTTTTTTTTTTTTTTTTTTTTTTTTTTTGAATGATCCTTTTATGTACTAGGAATCCAAAGTGTCATAAGTTGCTTTAAAGTAGAATTTTAACGCTCTTGCAAGGGACTCTCAGTGATATTTAGTATTATTTAACTTTACTATTTCTGATAAATATAAAAAACATTTATTACAAAAGCGAATAGACTTCTATTATCTTTTAAAATTGCAAATTTAAAGCAAAAACTCGAGTTGTTAAAATGTTTTTCTTTGTTTCAGATGGAGATGATACAAAAACAATATCTGTGCTGTTGGATGGTGAAGAATCGATGCTAGAGTTTATTGATTTCCCAAATTTTAATCTGGTAAGAATGTATTTGTCAAGCAAAGTATTATTACAGAATAACGCTACGATTGTTTTGTATTATATTTCCACAATTTGATATGAAAACGAAACTTTTTTCTAAAACATAGACTTAACCCATATGTAAGTATTGAGAATTCATGCGTTTTCCAATCGGTTTTGACAAAACTGTAATGAAATGGATGTTTGATACAATTTATTTAGTATTATTGACAAAACTTTATCTGTTTATAAAAAGTGCTAATAACCTAGTAAAACCCATTATCAGATTGTGTTGCTAGTAACTTTGTAACAAGATGACAAAAAGTGATGTGATGGACAACTTCTATCTTATCTCTATCTCTTTATCAGCTAATAACTATTACTTTAAGTATCTACTTGAGTGAAAGAATCATTTAATGATACAAACATTTTCACTCGATAAAGTAGTTGTTGTAATGGTTTATGTTTTTGTTCGCCCACTAAGACAAGCTTAAAGTAAACACGAAGATTTTATCTTATTTAAAATCACCTTAAATGTGGATCATTAAAAGCTTTTTTGAACATAAAGATCTTTTTTTTCAAAATGTTAGTAATGTTTCAGATATTTTAAAAAAAAACTTAAGTAGTACTATTGTTACTCTGGAAGTAATTGCATTGCCGGTATTTCAAAAAAAAATCACAAAAAGAATTAATGTCATACATTTACTTGAAGAGGGTAAATGATATTTGTATTCAATAGAAAAAATATCCCTAGGTATGAAGTTTAATAGAGAAGGTTATAAATTTCTTAGGCTTGAAATGAGTTAAGTCAGTCCCAGTCCCGGTTTTGTATTTCCTTAAACAATAACATTTTTGCTGCTTGCAATTAAAAAACAGAATAAATCAACGTTATTAACAAAAACGATTCCATGTTTTCCCCAGTTCTAAATTATTTATTTCTTCAATATCCTTTAAGAAGACTATTGATGCTGCTTCTATTAAAATTGGATTTAATAAAAAAAAATAATAACTTGTTACTAAAGGGTAATTGTAACATAAAAACAATTCAGTATCCAAGATCATAATTTGGCTAATTATCATTGCTCTGTAAAGTTTTTGGAAAACGATGTAAAAACATTTGCATAAAACCAACGCAATAATGCCGAACCTTTATTTCAGTTGCTGTAGGGACACTTTCTTAAATTTTAAATTATTTACTAAAAGTCAAGCGTAGTTTACATACATAACGCTTACTCTACCAAAGCACCAGACCTCACTTTGAGTTTATTTGGCGCGCTTTAATAATATACATATTGATATTTAACATAAAATGTTTGGTTAAGGGCTTATTTATTTAATTTGTTTATTTATTTAGTTAGTTATTTATTAATCTATTTTTAATTTTTATTTTTATAAAAAGATTTTGAAGTTACTTCAACCATGCCCAAGAACCATTTTATTAATGTGGTCCATGTTCTTCCAAATGGGGAATCATTAACTCAACACATCGTATGAAAAAGTTTTGTCTGATAAATCTTAAATACAGTAGGTTTTATAGTTATGCTATAAGAGAGCTTGGAACAAGATTCAAATTGCGCGATCGATCATTTCAATTAAGTGTCAAACCCTAATACCAATACATTTTTCTAAAGTAACTTTCATTTTTTTTTCTTTTTTAAAAAGACATTAATCAAGACGAGCAACTATTTTGCGTACTTGATATTCCAACGACCTAAATTATATTAAAAACAAGATTAATTCGAAAATATTAACTTAGGTAAATGACACTTGGGATTTAGTTTTAGAAAAAATCAAGTAAAATTTGATCAGATAGAAAATTGTAAACCTGACATAAACAGCTCAATCCGCAAACGGGGAATATTAACAAATTACATTAATGAAACTTAAAAACAGTGGAAACAGGCTTTCACTAAATTTTATTAATCGATATGCCATTAATGTTCTGGAAAATTAAATTTAATTAATCCAATTTGATATAAAATTACAAGTTAGTAAACAGCTTTGAATTGCTTTTGACGTTAAATTTAAACAAAGATTAGTAATGGCATGATTAAAGAAAACAGAATTGAGTTTTTAATTGTAATATCTTAATTATCACTGTCCTATTTTGATAACAAAGTAGATTAAATGTGTGTACTACGAGCAACAGGAAATTTCAGCATACCGCGAGGATCATTAATAACAAATATGAAATCGGCTGCTCTTGGTTTTCATGAACCCCATAATTTGTTATCAAATAAGACTTTATGGCTAATATCAGTAGCGGTATGTTTCGTCGCTGAATATAACAACAAACATTACTTTATATCCTCTTTGGATCCTTTTCCCTTACTAATCTTAGTGTTTAGAAGAGTTTTAGATAAAGAAATCAGCTAAAAGTACTCCACAAAAGTTATCTGGTTCAGTAAACATTTTTAAAAACCATTTGTTTTAATATTTATGTAAAAACGTAAAAGAACATTTTAAAGGCGAACAGCATTTATTTTAAAAACCGATTTGCAATCATTTCAGTCAGATACGTTTTATAATCATGGCATTTATAGCATTTTAACACAGTTAACAACAGTTATAGTTTGATAAATGACTTTCTATCAAACCCTTTTGATTTCATTTTCTTCATAATATCAAACTTATAACATCTTTCATCGACATATCATCATTTTTTTTATCAAACTAACAATACGTGTTCTGTGTTCATTAAACTATCAAACGAGAAAAACAACCAAAATCACCAACTTATCAGTTTTATAGAGATTGAAGAAGGAAAGAATAAATGGAAAATGTCGGTGTTTGTCTAAGTTAATGGTTAATCAATACTGCCACAATATTTAATCCTAACAGCTTAGTGCAAACATTGGCTGATTGGTCTAAATGATTGCATATTAGACTTTAAATGGCAAGATTTGCAAGTCTCTTTTCCTTAAGTGACAACTTAATAGGCGACACTTCATTTTTTAAACAATGAAACAATGTCTATGACGTTGATAAAGCCTTATAACATATAATGTTGTTTGAATTAAATAGATAAATGACATTTTGTTAAGTTAAATCGTGCATTTTAAGGTTTAATTTTAAAGTAAACACTTGTATCTAACACATATTTTAATTAGTAACTAAACTGCTTCAGAATATGAAACTTTTACAAAACAAGAAAAAGCTTCACATTTCAAAACAACATTTTCGATTCAAGCTCCATATTTTTAAAATCGGTGATTAACAAAATGTTGCTTTATTTGTTTTTATCAGTTAGCATTTAAGCTCAAATTTAACGTTTAAATTGTTCGAATTGTAAATTTTAACTTTGAAACATGTCGTGAATGGTAATTTGGTAAAAAGATTAGATATATGCATTATTTTTCAGATTTCCTGATTTCAGTTAAAATATAATAATTTTCTAATAACATGCTATTTTTGGCATCCAAAAATAGTTTACAGTGGTTCCTTAATGTTTAAACATTCTTCTAAATAAGCGGTTGATGTTTGTGAAAAACTTTTGCATTTACTAATTTTTGTTCAATCATTAGAACATGAATATTCTATAAAAACATATTTCATGAATAAAACTATATAAATAGTATAATTATATATTTTAAAAACATTTCTTTAGATAATTAAACACAGATTGATGCAGACTTTTTTGTTGCATGTTTGGCAAAAGAAGCCTACATTGTGGTTCATTTTTAAACCTATATAAAACTCTTCTTAAATTGCAGTCCCGGGGGGGGGGGGGCGTAAAATCGGCTCAAGTTAAGAACACTTTGTGCAGTGTTGAAAACTTTATCATGACTGACTTTATTAACATAAAGGGAATTGATCCATATATTTATCACCTGCTTTGCCACTTTTTTTAAAAATTATTTTCCGTTAAATTTAGAATGCGGCTGTTTAGAGCTCAGTGCTTGATTAAAGCCCGGTCCTTGTAACATAAGTATGGTCTTCTGTAAAGGTATTTTCGTAATACGACTTGATACCTTTTGTATCTACTGCCTGTATACGTTTGTCGTGTTAATATTTTTATTATTGTCAACATTTTTCCTTTTGTATCTACTGCCTGTATACGTTTGTCGTGGTAATATTGGTTATTGTCATCATTTTTCCTCAGTTTTGAATTGCTTTGATGGATTTTATTCTTTTATACAGTATTTTTGACTTTTTAGTGCTCAGCCAGTAGTCATATAATTGAAGCCTTCGTAGTGGTGTTTTCAATAGATGACCGTCAATCATTCGATGTTGCCGTAGATCTGTTATATAAACTGAGAAAAGAAGAAAACAAGGATGAGTCTATTGTTTTAGTAGCTAATAAATGTGACCTTGTACGGTCAAGAGTAATTAGCTTCGAAGGTAAGAATAATACTTGTATCTTAAAAGTGAAGACAAAAAAGGAATGAAATGCCTTTTGAGTAACAAGTGTTGAAGATAACATACAATTTATATTAAACTAAAGAAAAGTCTGACACACAAAAAAGACAATTTAAGTCAGCACTAGCAATGGTTGAAAAGAACCTTGTTAAATGTA
This sequence comes from Tegillarca granosa, assembly GCA_029721355.1. Taxonomy (NCBI): domain Eukaryota; kingdom Metazoa; phylum Mollusca; class Bivalvia; order Arcoida; family Arcidae; genus Tegillarca; species Tegillarca granosa. Next base: position 5,713 of record JARBDR010000238.1, on the reverse strand, counting down.
AAAAATTAGTTTTTGCACACCCCCCCACCTTCAACAGATTCTAGTGTTAGAACGTTTGTCAGTTGATTTTCTGAGGGTCGGTGGTTTTCTTCTTATCCCTCCGGTTTTCTTCACCATTTTAAGACAAAGCTTTGATCAAAGTGAAAAAAATATTGCCTATAGCGCGAAACACAAATAGTAAAATTATATATTATAATGCATTTTCTTAATAATTCAAGTAAATGGATTTAATAAAACCTTTCAGTCACAAAATACATTTTTATAAAATTAGTAGCGGCTGTCATGCTATAATCACATGAGTATAGGATAATGGGGATGGTGTCCGCTGGGAAGTTATTACGCCGGGAACAACATAATAAGTAAATGGACACAAGTTATAGAGAGACACTTATCACACACTTCCTTTTCGTGCTTGTTTCTAAATACATATTTTATTTAATAGTAAAATGTTCACCTGACACGATATAATTGATGGATGGTAAGCAAATCAAACTTCCTCTAAATTTATTCTCTGATGATACGTCAAATATATATTAATTGGAATATTATGTTTAATTTGATACGGCGTAAACAGTAGCTAATGCTTTCAAATATTGCACTAAAATTTATCATTAAACAGCTTATAGTTTGAAGACTTAATTTCTTGCAGTTTTAACATGTATCTGAGCAAAATATGTAAATAGCAAAAATATTAAATACTTTTGACGTTGTTATGATGTGATTAGATAACATACTAACTGCAATTCAGTTAAACATTTGCCATCTTCAATGATCGTATTGACAAAGTCCTTTAAAGTTTCCTTATCAAGACTGAAATAAGAAAAAATACGGTAATAAGATAGATATAATTAGATTTTTAAAAAATACATTACCACGTCAATGGACAAAATAATTCTATTTTAAATGCCGGTGCAATGTCGGAGTTTAGTTTAAATTTATTTTCCAGATGTGTCTTAATACATGCACGTTTTTTATATAATATTTCAGAAGCGAAGTCGGTTGCTAGAACGTACAATTGTAAAATAATTGAGACATCATCGGTACTAAATCACAATGTGGATGATCTTCTTGCCGGGATACTGAGTCAAATTAGACTCAAATCAAAGGATAAAAGTAAAATGCCCATGACCAAAGTTGTTTGTTTAAAGGGAAGAACTTACTCACAAAGCTGTTCAAGAGGGACACGTTGTCTAAGTCTTGTGACAAGTTATATGTTCTATGAATGTCAAAACTGTGCTCAATATGAATCATGTTGCCTTATTATATATGTATATATTTGTGACAAGTCTATTTCTAATTACGTGAATGAACCAATACTTTGTACTTGTTTTTTTTTAATTCCGTTACTTAACATTGCTTGCTTGCATCTTTTTTGTTAAATTTTATTTATCACGAAAATAAAGGTAAATTAAGGCTTAATATTTGCGTATCTTCAGGATTTTTGTGATTGCGTTCCTTCTCGAGACTTTTTCTGAGTGATTTCTTTACAAAGTGAGGATTCCAATGTATCACTTAATGGCAAAATTATCATTCACGCCTTCTTTAAAAAGTATCAAACATCACAATAGGAAGGCCATGTTGATTACCGTTTAAGAACCGTTTCATAAGATTCAGTGCCTTCCTGATATCTACAATCCTAAATATAGTTTCTTTTTGTTCTTGGGGTATACTCAGTTGTTGACTTAGACGTGAATTTACTACAGTTTCTAAAATATTTGTATCTTTTAAAAGCGATAAAATATGGGATAAACTAGTTTAAGTAATTTCCTCAATTATGTTCAATAACCTTTAACTTTTTAAGTATTCCGGAAAAAAACGTGATTTTTTGTTAAAATTTTATAAAAACTTTTCAATAGTTCCGTAAAAAAAACAACGGTTATAAAATTTTTTTCAAATAATAAGGCACAATTTTTACTCTTAGATGTCTTGTCCCATTTATTTAAATATAAATTTGAAAACTGATCATTTTTTTAAATTTTTATTTCTTTTTTTTTTCGTCTTTTTATTCTTTATTTATCTATTTGTTTATTATTTATTTATTTATTTTTATTCCTATATATTTATTTATTTATTTAATTATTCATTTTTTAAAATGTGGATACCAAACCAATTCAGACAAAATTTAAACCTTTCGTATTCCAATGTAGAGAAATCTAATGAGTACAAATTGTTAACAAGTAGAGAGTAGTTGGTTCATTGTATCACCTTTATTCAGCAACGAGCATGGTTGAAGAATTACTGTATTTTTAAATTAAATGAATCAAAACTAAAAGTATTATTTTTTATGTAAGTATTATGTTACATGTTGTTTAATTCAATAACTTCTGTCATACGTATGTAAGATCATTAAATGTACATAACACATGTTTTTTCGGTGAAGAGTTTTATATTACTTCATCAATATTCAAATATCAAACTTAATGTTTAATGGAATACAACATCCAGGCGTCACAATGTTACACGCTACTAGCACCTGCTTAGGTTTAATTTAGAAATTGGTTCATGTATCATCACTGTAATTGTTGCTTCCATTGGTGAACTACAGTATCGGGGAGTTAGAAAGAATAAATCTGTAACTGAATAATTCAAAATATTATAAAATATGGTTTGTACCAGAAACAAATTATTGCTGTAATATGGAATGACGTGCTATTTTGTGTAATTTTAATTCAATATGTTGCCAGCATTGGAAACACCTGAAGACAGTTTTTATGTTTCTCCAAGTTACAGCTATATAAAAATGGTAGTAAATAAGAAGATAGTAATCAAATACTAGTGTAATATTCTAAATTTCGGATAAGAATAGAAATATTCTTTCAATGATAAATTGTTTTGTTCAGTAAACGAGTATCAATTTTGAGATCCAAAACATAGTTCAGTTTAATTCCATCTAGAGTGTAAACGTCATATTATACACTATTTAAAAACACGTGCAAAATTTTAAACAGATAAAAAAATCTATCATAGATTAACTTTTAACTTGTTTTTTTTTTTTTTTTTTTTTTTTTTTTTTTTTTTTTTTTTTTTTTTTAAAGAGTATTAATATTTAACAACGTGATAAAATACGGGTATATAAAGTAATTTAAATTTAACAATTTGCACATGAAAAATTTTAAACAACCATTTTAACTAATTTTTTTATTGAAGAAGAATTACTTAGCGAAAGCTAAAGGTATTGGAATACGTAGCAATGAAATATTGTAAAAAGAAACCAAACAATGTCTTATGTTATATTATTCCTTTTATATTCATTTATATTCACAATATATTTATAATTATTATAAATTTTTTCTTTTAATTATTATATTCTTATGTATTTTTATTTCTTGACAGTATGGGCAGTTTGTTTACATTTTTGATATTTTCTTTGGCCATTATGGGTTTCCTGATAACTTAATTATGAAACAAAGAACATAATATTTATTTTTGAATATTGTCTTATTTGTTCATATAATTCATTTATTTGACTGTACATAACATAAAATATTTACTAACGTATAATTACTGACATAGAATATGTGCTTTAGTGTTTTAGGCTAAAATCTAAGTTTAAACTTTATTGAAATTTGCAGTGTTTGAAATTCGTTATATTTTAGCGACAAAATATTATCTCAAATTTAAAATCTGCCTAATGTAAGATCATTGATACTTATAAACGTTTTCAAACATTTTAAAATATTTTCAGGAGTACAAATAAAAACAAACTTCTATCAAGGTTCTATTAACCTAAACAGTTTCCCTTCACAATATATATATATATATATATATATATATATATATATATATATAATATATATATATATATATATATATATATATTATATGATGAGGAATGATTTTCCGAAATGTGCACATCTGGCAGATCAAAATTAAACTGGTATTTGTATTATATATATATATATATATATATATATATATATATATATATATATATATATATATAAACTTTCGGCAGTTAAAATGAATATATTATGGTAGAGCTTTTTTCCACTATGGGACTGCTTACAATTTAATTGTTGACGCAAGAATATTGCAAGCCTAGAGTATTCAAGGCCCTTACAAAAGTTTTATGGCCGTCATCACAATATTGTTGATAAGTATGTAGTCACTGTATCCAAACTTATACTGGATATATTTGACTTACCATAGTTCCTTGTTCCTTTCATTTTTAATTTTGACTTGCACGTGACGGATGTAGCTAGCTAGACAGGAGGTGCCTACCCTTCGGAGCACCGCCTCACTTCCTTGATATAAGTTTAGGTGTATAACTAAATTTGCCAGCTTTCAAATTTGTTACTTTGTTTTGTGGATTGCAATATGGACAAGGACTGGTAAGTTTTTTTTTTTTTAATTATATTTTTACTTTCAATAAATTGATTTGAAAATTAAATTCATCTGGTATTACCGTTGAAAATTTTGAGTAACAGTCTGCATTCATCAAATATGGTTTCTCGTTGGAAGTACTGGAAGTGGCATGGATATGAGCTCTTACAGACACCACAAATTTCTTTTGCGACAATATTTTTCTATTACTTTAAACAAAATAACTGCTAATATCTGATATTTTTCAGACAAACTTTGTGTTTTACGTCATGTGAAACATTAAAATTTTTATTTATTTAAAAAACAAACACAAACGTTAGTTAGGAAAGCTCTTAATAAAACAAATTATAAAAATTTATTTTTCCTTTAAGTCCTGAAATTAGATTTTGAAAATGAATAACATATTTAAAGTATTTTACCCTCTTACTTAAGTCTTCATTTTTGTATAATATGATTAACTGTTTTATTAAATTATCATTCTAACCTATTTTGTCGGCCTTCTTGGGAAAAGTTTCTACTATGCCAATACTGTAAATTAAATTTTGGTTAAATTACGAAAATGTCGTCGTTTCTAGGTGCCTTTAAATTTATTACTGTAGTTTTTTTCTATTAAAAGAAGTTCATAATAACAATTTCTGCAAACACTTTTTGAAAACATTTTGCGTGTTTTATCAATAAATAACGAAATAAAGGCATGTTAATTGAATTCTTTACGAGCACTCTAATTTTGTGTTGTGCTCCTAAATCGACAAAATAAGACAAATATACATGTAGATCATTTGCTTATAGATCAAACTACGAAAATGTGTTTAATAAAATTGGAACGTGCGAAAAATACATATTGATTGCTTAATTGTATGTTGATATTGATGGAATTTATTTTTTAAAACAGATGTTTTTGTCCCAATTCTCGAAAAAAGTGTCGCGAAATTAGATTATTAACAGTGGCTCTGTTGAATGAGACAAACATTTTTGGGGTTTTCTATATTGTTTTACTTCGATTATTTTTATGTGTAACTTGAGACTAATATCATCTTTAATTTTCTAAGATGGTATGTTCAATTGTTTGCGTTAACATAATTCTTTTTTGAATTTTAAGTAAATAAAATAAACTGTTATATAAACATTTAAAGAGAATTTTGTTCTTAATTCACAATTTATATTTAGTCTGATTGTAACAGTAAGTTCAGAGTACAACGTTTTCTCAAAACTGAAAGCTTAAAAGTAAAATATATATGCAAGATGCAGGGAAAGTAACATAAATTAGAAATTGTAAAACCGATTCCCAAAATTAGTCATCTCAAATAGAAACTTAGAAATGTTTAGCTGTACATTTTAAATTCATTTTCTGCGCAACTTATTTTGTAAGCAAAGGACCGGCATACCAACA
>JARBDR010000237.1:0-58055 GCA_029721355.1 Tegillarca granosa | reverse complement strand
TTAGTTGAGACGGATCTTCAACTCCTCGTTCCACATTGATTTCTTTCACTTGTTGAATCTTTGCTGACATGTCCCTCTGGTTCAATTCTGTTGTGGCCCTGCTTACTTTGTTTGATGTAGTCTGCATGCTTTGTATGGCTGGGGGTGGTACATCCATTGAAGCAAGTAGTAGTCTGGCCTTAGTGTTTCCTATTGGTGTGTCGTGAAGTCCAATAGCTAAGAATGTTTTGGTGCAGCTGGGTGCTCCCTGGTAGGTTGTCTTGATTTCCTTGTAGAGTTTGTACTCAGCTGACTGGAAATTACAAGTTTAAACACATCAGTTTGTACTTTCAGCATATTCCCCATTTGGTCTGCTTGGCTATTGTGAAATCTGGGTTGTTACAGTCACTTGCTTCTTCTGTGTGGTATCTGTAGACATCATTCATCATTTTTAGTAATTCTTCATTATCTACAAGTCACATGCCTTTTATCTCATCTTCTTTTTTCATCTGTTTCAGGTCAGGATCACAGGAAGAAGACTCGGTTCGCAGTATCTTAGAAGTACCAGTGTTTCCTTCACAGTCTGGAACAGTAACACATTCACCATCCAATCCTGTTTTGGTTACCATGGAGTACATATCTGAAGATAGCCTTTTCCACCCAGTGGATCTAGATGATGTACTTGGAACTGGTTCAGAATCAGTCTCCATGACATCTAGGTTTGCTATATATCTCCTATTAGGACCAGTCTGGTTCTTCTTAAACTGTGTAACTTTACGCCCTTTATCACCCTTCATGTTGCAGTCTCAAAACTTGAATGACCAGCCTCCCCACATTTCCTCTATTTAACTTGTGGTTGCGTATTGTCAGTAAACCATAGGTATCTCCTGTAAATTGTCACACACCAACTGCCATCCTCTGCTTCATGGCTAAGTCAGAGCCAATATACATAACCTGGACACTGGCATGTGTAAAGGTAGAGTTTTGTCCCCTTGACTGTCTGGACTCGGCTTTTGTTAATTGGACAGCTAGAGGAATGTTATGTAATATACAAGTCAAGACACTTAAGACTGGGACACAGTCATTTCAGTTTTGAGATATGATTGGTTAAAGTTTGAAAAATGAAAATTTAATATTTAAAAAATATTAAAAATTATTAAAAATAAGTGAAAAATATGAAATTGTATAAATTCAGAATTTGAATGGTGTGAATAAAAGAAACTTTATTTGTGCTAAAAATCACACATAAATCAAGTTGGTTTGTTGGAAAAAGTATTAATTTTTTGCCCAATATCAATTTGGCCCCATTAGTGAGATTTGAACCAATTTTTCTATCTTAGTCAGTTTACAGGTGGTGTGGAAAACAGACTATAAAAAAGTCATTTGACAATAGAATCACTTGAAATTTTTATTAACAAATGTATAAACACATCTTAATAATGTGTGAAAATTTGAATTGATTCGGTTGAAAACTGAAAATCTGACAGGCATGAGTCTAGTACTTCCAGGTCAAAGGTTCCTCCCCCACGAATGTAGTACCAGTGTTTTTTAAAAGTTTTTTTTTTTTTTTCTTTTTTTTTCTAAAGATCTGTGTGGTCAGTTTGAATGAAATAAAGACATGTATGGAAAGGGTGGACCTTAAACTTGAAGAAACAGCCAGAGTCAAGAGTGTGGTGCATCTTGAAAAGGAGGTGGGATATGATGAGTAAAGTGCCATGAATACAGCCATTTTTAGCTCAACTGGCTAAAGCCAGATGAGCTTATGGCATGATGCGTGCGTGCTTGCGTCCATCCGTCCGTCCGTTAACAGCTAAAAACTCAGAAACTACTGGGCCAATTTTAGCAAAACTTTGCAGGAATGATCCTTAGAAGGAGTAGATGAAAATTTGTACAATTGGTTTTCCATGACAACCAAAAGTAGGTCACAGCAACCTAGAATGTAAAAAACCTAAAATAAGCTTCTTCTCTGAAACCATAGGTTATATTCAAAATCTGATGTGATATTTAGCTTCTAGACACCTTTAAACATGTAAGTTGTACATTTCGTGAAATTCTGTCAAAAACTAGGTTACGCGTTTTTAGCGTTTTTCTGTCGTACTTCGTAAAAAGTGAAAATAAGGCTTATAATGGAAAATCAACTTTGAAAACCTTCTTCTCTGAAACCATGAAGCCTGAAGCTTTCATATTTGGCAGTTAATATCAGCTTGACCCCTTTACCAAGTTTTTACAAAAGGTAGCCCCCGGTCCATTTTTGGCCCCATCCCAGGGGTCCATAAATCTGCATATGCATATATGGCTTATAATGGAAAATCAACTTTGAAAATCTTCTTCTCTAAAACCATGAAGCCTTCAGCTTTCATAATTGGCAGTTAATATCAGCTTGAGCCCCTTTACCAAGTTTGTACAAATGGTGGCCCCTAGTCTATTTTTGGCCCCACCCAAGGGGTCCATATATCTGCATATGCATATATGGCTTATAATGGAAAATCAACTTTGAAAATCTTCTTCTCTGAAACCATGAAGCCTTAAGCTTTCATATTTGGCAGTTAATATCAGCTTGAGCCCCTTTACCAAGTTTGTACAAATGGTGGCCACCGGTCTATTTTTGGCCCCACCCGAGGGGTCCATATATCAGCATATGCATATATGGCTTATAATGGAAAATCAACTTTGAAAATCTTCTTCTCTGAAACCATGAAGCCTTAAGCTTTCATATTTGGCAGTTAATATCAGCTTGAGCCCCTTTACCAAGTTTGTACAAAAGGTAGCCCCCGGTCTATTTTTGGCCCCACCCCAGGGGTCCATATATCTGCATATGCATATATGGCTTATAATGGAAAATCAACTTTGAAAATCTTCTTCTCTGAAACCATGAAGCCTTAAGCTTTCATAATTGGCAGTTAATATCAGCTTGAGCCCCTTTACCAAGTTTTTACAAATGGTGGCCCCCGGTCCATTTTTGGCCCCATCCCAGGGGTCCATATATCTGCATATGCATATATGGCTTATAATGGAAAATCAACTTTGAAAACCTTCTTTTCTGAAACCATGAAGCCTGAAGCTTTCATATTTGGCAGTTAATATCAGCTTGACCCCTTTACCAAGTTTTTACAAAAGGTAGCCCCCGGTCCATTTTTGGCCCCATCCCAGGGGTCCATAAATCTGCATATGCATATATTGCTTATAATGGAAAATCAACTTTGAAAATCTTCTTCTCTAAAACCATGAAGCCTTCAGCTTTCATAATTGGCAGTTAATATCAGCTTGAGCCCCTTTACCAAGTTTGTACAAATGGTGGCCCCTAGTCTATTTTTGGCCCCACCCAAGGGGTCCATATATCTGCATATGCATATATGGCTTATAATGGAAAATCAACTTTGAAAATCTTCTTCTCTGAAACCATGAAGCCTTAAGCTTTCATATTTGGCAGTTAATATCAGCTTGAGCCCCTTTACCAAGTTTGTACAAATGGTGGCCACCGGTCTATTTTTGGCCCCACCCGAGGGGTCCATATATCAGCATATGCATATATGGCTTATAATGGAAAATCAACTTTGAAAATCTTCTTCTCTGAAACCATGAAGCCTTAAGCTTTCATATTTGGCAGTTAATATCAGCTTGAGCCCCTTTACCAAGTTTTTACAAAAGGTAGCCCCCGGTCCATTTTTGGCCCCATCCCAGGGGTCCTATATCTGCATATGCATATATGGCTTATAATGGAAAATCAACTTTGAAAATCTTCTTCTCTAAAACCATGAAGCCTTCAGCTTTCATAATTGGCTGTTAACATCAGCTTGAGCCCCTTTACCAAGTTTGTACAAATGGTGGCCCCCAGTCTATTTTTGGCCCCACCCCAGGGGTCCATATATCTGCATATGCATATATTGCTTATAATGGAAAATCAACTTTGAAAATCTTCTTCTCTAAAACCATGAAGCCTTAAGCTTTCATATTTGGCAGTTAATATCAGCTTGAGCCCCTTTACCAGGTTTTTACAAATGGTGGCCCCTGGGCCATTTTTGGTCCCACCCTAAGGGCCAATATATCTACATATGCATATATGGGAAATCAAATTTAAAACTCTTCTTCTCTGAAACTGTAAGGCTTTAAGCTTTCATAATCAGCTCAAGTCCCTTTACCAGGTTTGTACAAATAAAGGCCCCTGGGCCATTTTTGGTCCCACCCAGGGGCACATATATCTACATATACTTATATGGGAAGTCAAATTTAAAAATATTCTTCTCTGAAATTGTAAGGCCTACAGCTTTTATATTTAGCATTTAACGCCAGCTCAAGTCCCTGTACCAAGTTTATATAAATGAAGGCACAAGAACCATTTTTGTCAGTTGAGCTCTACAGGCCCTTTTGGGCCTCTTGTTAATCTGACATTGGATTCATACACAGCCTGTTTACTTGTTGCTAAGGTAGTGAAAAATTTCTCTGGTCGACATATGTCGAGCTTTTGATATGTTATTCAGCTCATTTAGACGAACATTTCCATACCAACATTTAACCTCCACTGATACTTAATGTTATTTTCATTCCCTATTATGTTATAATGTAAGCCTATGGAAAAATAATTGTAGAAACTGGCCTGTCAGATGGTGGGGGGGGGGGGGGGGTACCTGTCAATGAGGGGCCATATCTCTCTTGTTGGTTCATGTAGAACCCTGACATTTGGTCCATATATGCACTAGACAATGGACTTTAATACCATTTATTTACTTTTTAAAAATTTAAATTTTTAATATTTTTAAAATATTTAAATTTATTTATATTTAATTTTTTTCAAATTTTTAAAGATTGTGTATCCCTGGGCCCCCTTTCAGCCTTATTTTCAAACGAAAAGTTATAATGGAGGCATTGGTTCAAAAATATCAAAGAAAACTGACTGAAAATTCCATTCCAGCACAGAATGGAGAATGTAGAGTGCAGGTTGACCTTGACCCCTTGCATAAATATGGGAATATTTGTTTTAAACACCCAGGTACGGGGTCAACCATTGCAAACCTAGCAGATTAGCATACATGGTGCACCTGTAGATCTGTGCCATAATTGAAGATGTGTCGATTCAAATCACATCAATTTAGAGAGGCATATTGTTAATACTTACAGGCTGAAATGCAAGAACCTAGGATATTGTACCAGAGACCACCTTGTGGAGCCAGATTGCTGCCTTGACCTTCACATTTCCTGAGGTAAGTTTGTATAAACACCTGGTTGTCTGTCTGTCTGTCCGTCCATCTATCTGTCTGTCTGTCCGTCCTTCCGTCTCCTCATCCATCTGTCCGTCTGGTCTTCCCACCCTCCCTTATGATATGATTACAACTTAGATCTTTTCAAAGAACATGGATCGCCCTTATAAGGGCGGTATTTGTTTGGTTTGGTGTTCTGTTGTCTTGTCTTGTCTTGCTTTGTCTTTCATCTGGAGTAGGTATGATCTAGCTGTCCTTTCTTGTAGTCTGTTTCAATTCCACCAGATTCTTTATATCTCTTGTGGGCATGGATGTCTCTCCCAAGTTGTTTTATTCTTCTGTTTTTCACCTCAGGTCTTTTGTTGTACTCTCTCTTGTATTCCTCTGCTTTTCCCATCTATATAAGTGAGTGAGTGGCTAATGGTGAGAGGTCCACTCCAACATTGGTACATTTTTCAATTGTTGATTTTCCTGTTGTGTTATTGACTCTGTGGATGGTTGAAGCCACTCTACCTGGTAGGTTTCTTGAAAAGTTCACATTCTTTGGCAATGAAACACTGAGTGATCTGTTAACTGCTTCATTTTTTTGAGTGTCTGTGTTCAATCTCATGTTCATGAAGGCCTCCTCACTCAACCACATCTTTAAAATCTCCAACATCAGGTCTTTATCTTTGTCGGTCATATTTAGTTGATTGATTTTGCTGGTTGCCAAGTGAAAAGATCTATTCCACCAGTTCTTTTGGTCTCCTCCTTCACATACTATGGCATGTCTTCTACACATAGAACAGTCCCCTGCATAGCATCTTAAAGTGGCTTCCATTACTTTTGGTAACTTCTTTATTTCAGTCATGTTGCCTGCATAATCATGCATCATCTTCTTATAAATCATACTGCATCTTAATTTCACATCCCTACTAAGGTCTAACTGTGCTTCTCTCTGTCCTGCCTTTGTTCTTTTCCAGGCAAACATCTGGTCACTAAATTTAGCTGATTGACATTTTCTGAACTGTTTTTGTGCCACATGTGTTGGATCAGCAAGTCTCTCCACACTCCAGTCTGGATTTACTTCACTGGATACATCATTTAGTCCCTCTGCTCCCCTGCCATCTGGATCTGTTGTGGCAAACTTGAATGTGGATTTCATCCATTAAAAACTTTTCAGCAAGTGTTTTTCCTATTTCATGTTCTGAGAGTGGAACTGGCTTTGATAAGTTTGATGTACAGTCTTCATGGCCATCCGGACAGGTAACTTCATATCCCCTATTCCTCAACCATTGTCCCTTCCAGCACAGTTTATTCTGTATAGCTGCACCAATGATGTACTTCTTGTCACTGGTTGTCTCTACTGCTAGTCCAATGGCTTGAGATGCATTTTGTCCTGGTTTTCTTCTACTTGTGATCTGTATAGAGTTGTATCTTACATCCATTGAAATGTTTAGTTGAGACGGATCTTCAACTCCTCGTTCCACATTGATTTCTTTCACTTGTTGAATCTTTGCTGACATGTCCCTCTGGTTCAATTCTGTTGTGGCCCTGCTAACTTTGTTTGATGTAGTCTGCATGCTTTGTATGGCTGGGGGTGGTACATCCATTGAAGCAAGTAGTAGTCTGGCCTTAGTGTTTCCTATTGGTGTGTCTTGAAGTCCAATAGCTAAGGAATAATTTGGTGCAGCTGGGTTGCTCCCTGGTAGGTTTGTCTTGATTTCCTTGTAGAGTTTGTACTCAGCTGACTGGGTATTAAAAGTTTTACCATTCTCATTGGTTGATATCTTTGGCGGAAGTACATGTGATTTGACCTCATTTTTTCAACATTCACGGGGCTGTTCGCATGTGTATACCTGCTCGTCTACAATTGTCAACATTAGAAGGTAATATTTTATTTTTTAAACAACTTGCCTAGGTGGCAATGCCTTGGTGGCTATAGACCTTGGTGGTCATTACAGACCTTGGTGGTCGAAAAGGTTTTTAAGACCTTGGTGGTCGTTATTTATCAGTTTTTTAGATACCTTGGTGGTCATTATTTAGACCTTGGTGGTCAGGAAATTTGTTCTGGGTAGGCCACGTGGCCTAAAAAAAAAAAAAAATTAAATAAATAAAAGATAATGTTAATAAATTCAGTGTGAAAGATTTGGATTAATGTGTCTGTATTTAAAATGTTTGGACTGCTGTGGTAAATTTTATTTTTGTACTGCTGTACTACATTAATTTTTTCACTCTTGCCATGCATAAGTTTAGATGATATTTTGGTAGTTTTTACTAGTTGGTTGGAGCAGATTTTTAGAGAGGTTATATAATTTGTATGTATATTTTGCGATATGTCGCTGGTATATTTTTGGAAAATTTGATTTGTTTTCATGATTATTCGTATCATTGGAGTATGCCGGGACATTTGTTCGGGTATGAATTTGTGTTGCACCGCTTGACTTATTTATGAATTTTAACCTTGACCTTTTTTGTTTATTTTTTGCTATACTGCTATACGATAGATGGTATTACCAACAGTTTTGAAGAAAAGGCATTCTCTGAGAGGTATTAAATTATTTCCAATGATTAAATGCATAAAACAGGGGCAGTCTGAACAACTTAAAGAATATGCGAGATTACAGAAAGATATGAAAACCGAGGAGTTGGAATTAGAGGGTATTAAGAAAAGTGTAAGGGATTTAACAGGGGAAGAGTTAGTGGAAATTTTGGATCTAGCCGATAGAGAATTAGACGTAAGAGAGGCAAGGTGGACTCTTCACTGTTTAATCATTTATACAAATGAAGTGGGACAACCTAAAGGCCAAAAGTTAGTGGATCAAAGTCAGGTGATTTGATTTTTATTTATTTTATTATTAGATCTATCACGAACAGCACGAAGAGAGAGAGAGAGAGAGAAAAAAAAAATTAATAATAATAATAACAATTATATATATATATAAAATAATAATAATAATTTAGAATAATTATTTCTTTGAATTTGAAATATTTTATTAAGTTTTATTTGTATATCCCCAAAACAAGTTGATATTTGTGGGGTGTTTGTCAAATTTGAATTTGAAATTTATCTTTTAAATTTGTCTGGTTATTTCATTGATAATATTGGTTTACTTCTAGTTGTTATTTTAAATATGAACTACATGTATGTATAGTTGTCTTTGTATGTTTCCCCATTGGTTTATTAGTAATATTTTTTTAGTATGAATTAAGAATTTGTGGTACACTATGATACAGGTAGTGTTCATTACAACATTTGAGAATACTAAGCACAGAGTGCATTTGGTCTAGGATTGGGACAATAACTTAGATTTAGTTTTAAAATAAATTTTAACCCAGTTATCTTGAAATACTGATGGACATGGTTTTTTACAGAAACATCTTATGAATTTGATATTTTTCTATTTAGACTCTTGGTGCCAGTACATCTACAGTTTCTTGTGATGATAATAATAATAACAAAAGGAAGAGATTGGCTGGTGCCTCCAGTGATGATTTAGAAGATAGTTGCTTCTTTAGAGAAGGTTGCTAAGGTTGAAAAACTAAAAGAGTTGAAGGGAAAGGTGAGAACACTATGTTTACAAAAAGATCCAAGTGACTCGTTGATTTTGTTAACTCTGGAGGAATTGGCAAAGTGTGCCAGGAAACTAGGTGATGACGAATCAGAAACTTTTGAGGAGTTAGCTAGGCAGGCTAATAGACGTCAGACAAAGTTAGATATTTCTAGCCTTTGTTTATCTGTATTAGGTGGTAAGGCGGCAGATGCAATCTCAAAAGCTATATCAAAATGTTTGAAGGAAAAACAGGTAGAGGATAAAATCAAAACTGAGGGAAAAGCTGAAAAAAGGAGGAATGTAGTACACAAAAACAGTTTTTCCCCACTTCAGAATCTTTATCCACCATTTATGTATTCTGTACCATACAAGACAAATTTAAGTCTTTTATATATAGTTGGAATTTCTTAGCCTACACTTCGAGGGACACTGATTCCCTAGTGGTTTTCATGCCACGTGGATTGTAGGTGAAGGAAATTCCGCTGATTTTAGTGTTAACTTTTGCTGGCTTAGTTATATGCAGTTTCAAAGAGTTTGTCATTCAAATGAGTTCTAGTTTTTTGTTATATTTGTATCTAGAGTGATGGAGAACCGAGATATGATGTGCCTTTTGTGAATGTTCCAGATTGGGAATTGGAGAGTGGATTTGATCCAACACAGATTTTTATAAGGGATATGTCAGCATGGTTGACACTTAAATCAGGAGAAATTCCTTCACCTGCAAATTGTCCATGTGCCGAGGATGTACTTAAAAATGATGCTTCTTTTGACATAGAGTTATTACCCCTACGTGATCCTGATGAATTTGTATGTGGTCAAATTCATAATAATATATCTGAATGGGAAAAAATTCTTGATAAAGGGATTACTGAAGATATTTCTTGTATTTGAAATTGGCTAAAAAATGGTGTGGACATTCATGATTTTTTCAACCGCTTCAAGGGAAATTTTAGGGGAAAAGCTTTTGACTCAGATTTGCCTCCAAAACAGTATTTACCAAATTCTGTTATATGTAAACAATTTGTAGACTTTATTTCTGCTGAGTTATGTAATAGAATCTCAACTGGGTCTATTAAGCTTTTGGGAAGAGTTGGTGAGTGTCAACCACCTAGAGTAATAATGCCTCTTACTATAGAACCCAGTAAGCCCCGTTTAAGTCACGATGAGCGTTATTTGAATTTATGGATCAGGGATTCACCATTTCATTTAGGAACTTTAAAAGATGTCCACAGACTAGTAGGAAAATATGCTCTAATGATAACTTGTGATGAAAAGTCTGGGTATGATCATGTGAAACTTGGGGAATCTTCTCAGACATATTTTGGTATTCAGTTTGGTGTTTTTTTCATGACCTATACAACATTGCCATTTGGTTGGAAAGCCTCCCCATATGTTTGTCAGTCTTTAGGTATGTGTGCAACTTCTTATTTAAGGAGTTTGGGTTTGATGAATACACTCTATATTGATGACAGGTTTGCTGTGACAAAAGGAGGTTTTGTGGATAGTGGTAACATGAAGGAGGCTAAAAAATTGTCTTATGTTTTGCTTGAGTTATTAACAAGATTAGGTTATACTTTGTCTTTGAAAAAAATGTTCATTTGTGCCTTCTACTTGTAAAAATTTTTTAGGATTTTTTATTGATTCATTAAGGCAGGCATATATCCTTCCCCTTGATAAGAAGCAAAAATTTATTGAATTAAGAGAGTTTATATTGTCTCTAAAAGAGGTTGATTTGAAAACTCTGCAGAGATTTTTTGGAAAATGTATATCAATGTCATTAGCAGTCCCAGGATGCAAGTTATTCTGTAGAGAAGTAAACGCAGCCATCTCATTTTGTACAAAAAATAGTCGGAAGGTAAAGGTGTCTGGTGCACTTAGAGATGAGTTAGAGTATTGGAAGTTCATAGATTCATGGTCTGGGTGTTCAAAGTGGAGGCCTGAATTTCATAACCGAGTTGAACTGACTACGGATTCCTCTGGTTTTAGATATGGCGCATTGGTTGGGACAGGAAAAGATAGAATAGTTTTGGGGGATTATTGGCTGTACAATGATGATTGGCCTATTCATGAAAAAGAGGCAGATGCTATTTTAAAATCTTTAATGTCACTTGGTCAGAGTTTACTTAATTCAAGGGTTGATGTCTGTACTGATAATATGGCAGTGATCTGTGCATGGAATAGCTAGGGAGGTATAAGTCAAGGTTTGAATAATTTAATTAAGCGGATATTTAAGGTAGTGATGTTATACAACATTGACCTGCACCTTAGTTTTGTGTCTTCAGTTCAGAATGTTGCTGATGGGGCTTCAAGGATACTTAGTGCTGCTGACACTATGTTGAATGCAAGGTCATGGTTAAAAGTGGAGGATTGTTTTGGGCGTCATACAGTTGATTTGATGTCTTTGGATTCTAATGTGATGTGTTCTTCTGATAATAAACCACTTCGCCATTTTACACCTTGGCCAACTCCAGAAACAGCTGGGGTTAATGTATTTTCCCAGGACTTGACAAAGGAATCAAATCCTTATGTTTATCCACCTTTTGTTTTGATATTTCCATTGTTGAATTTTTTAAGGGAGCAAAGGATATCTTGTACAATTGTGATTCCAAAATTGTAAACAGTTGCAGTGTGGTGGCCAAATTTGATTAATAATGTTATTGGATCAGTATGTTTAGGATTAAAAGGAGAAAAAGGGGTTGTTAAAGTACCTTCTAGAAGGGGCTTCATTGTGGATACTGTTGGCCTGAGGTGGCCATTGTATGCATTTAGGGTGTCTTATGACAACTGTGTTGGGTAACTTTAATGGTTCTATTGAGGAATTTGTTTTATATGATTTATGTGCTTGTTTTTGTTTTAGGGACATCTTCTGATATATTACAGGTTGGTCAGATAGACTTGGGAGCTATTGATAAGAGATTAGCTGATCTGGATGAAAGGACTTGTTCATCAGTAGGTTTTAAGAGTAAGAAGAGTTTGCTTACAGCATTAACTCATTTCCTTGAGGAATCTGGATGTCCTTCTCTGACATCCTGTACTCCTGATGATGTAAGAAGGTTTTTGGTATGGACGGATTCCTTTGGTAAAACTGTAGTTCATGATGTACAGTGTCCTTTTCTTGGATTACAGGGTCTATTTGGTTGCAATTGTCCAAAATGGTTAGCTTCAAGTACGGTTGAAGGTATGATTCAGAAATTGGTTAATATTTTTCAGGATATGGGTTTAGGTTTAGGTTGGGATTCTTTATTAGAGATGGGTAATCCAGCATCTGCTCCAGTAGCTAAAGAGTATTTGAAATTGATTAAAGCTGAGCAAGCTCGTGCACATGTTGTACCAAAACAGGCAAAGCCTATTTTTCTCACAAAAATTGAAGCTATGTGTTGTTTTTTAGTAGGGAGGTTAAAATTCTAGGGTTGCCATTGAAGGAAAAGTTCATATTATATAGAGACCAAGCTTGGTTTAAGTTACAGTTCTTTGCTGGTGATCGTGCAGGAGATTTGTCCTTTGTTGTAGCACAAGAGGTTCGTTTTCTTAATGATGGTTCAGGTTTGGTGTTTCGACATACTTTTGGGAAAACTTTAAGGGGTGGAAAAGGTCAATTTAATACATTTGTCATTAAAAAATGTGAAGATCTTGAAGTGTGTCCTATCAAAGGTTTATTAGATTATGTAGAGTTTTGTAAAGCTTATAATGTGGATTTATCTAAGGGTTATTTGTTTCGAATAGTCTCAGAAAATGGTAGAGTTTTAGATAAACCGGTTTCATATTCCTTGGTTTATGAACGATTAAGATATTATTTATCAGTCATAGGCTTGTATGAAGGGGAGACTCCCCACAGTTTTCGTGCTGGGTGTGCAATAATGATGGCCCTTTTCAATGCTGCTAATAGTGTTGATCAGGTGATGCAACATATTGGTTGGTTTAGTAAGGAAAGTGCTGAATATTATAGCAGGAAACATTTATTAGTAGATTCAGGTTTGTTAGCATCTAAACTGGCAGAGTCAAATCATATGGCTGCAAATATTGAGCATGAATTTAAAACACAAGGAGATTATTCTTGTTTGAAAAAGGTTTTTTATTAACTTGCTTGAAAACTTGTATATTTGAGTATGAATAACTTTTGCTGTCAAATTATTATACTTAAATCTTTATATCTAGAGATGAGATTTTGATGTTTAATTTTATGTAATATGTATAACAAGTAATAAACTGTTTTTGAAATGTTTTTCTTTGTTTTGAGTTTTGGGAAAATAGTTGGAATGTGGTTTATGGTGGTTGCTGTATAATATATACCGGTAGTTCAGAGCATTTAATGGGCTTGTACATGGGTTCTTATTTGCTGAGTTTTCAGTCCCCATAACTTAACATGGACTGAGTGTGAAAGATATCAAACACTGAGGATATGGGAACATTCTCATTGGTTGATATCTTTGGCGGAAGTACATGTGATTCGACCTCATCTTTTCAAAATTCACGTGTTTGGTTCACTGTGATATGCTGGCCAAGGTGGTGTTTTGTTTAGCTATTTTGTTTGGGTGGCTGGATTTCTGTTTTGTTGAGCTGACCAACCCCATTGTAACTTATTCCCCCCTCTCCCCCCCCCCCCCAGTTTACCAAAATGTGGTTCAGTTCTATTATGATTGTAAAATATGTGACATTAATTAAATCATCTCAGTAATTTGGATTTCGTAAGTCAGATTGTTTTATACAAATGTTTATTTAGTTAAATTAAGGAAAGGGGTTTTTACACTTTATTATTGTATTATTGACAAATTTTTAAGATTTAAATAAGAACTGAACCCACATTTTGGTGTAGTGGTTTTGGTATTTCTTTACATTCAGTCCTCTCATGCCGAGTTTTCAGTCCCCATAACTTAACATGGACTGAGTGTGAAAGATATCAAACACTGAGGATATGGGAAACATCAGTGTGTACTTCCAGCATATTCCCCATTTGGTCTGCTTGGCTGTTGTGAAATCTGGGTTGTTACAGTCACTTGCTTCATCTGTGTGGTATCTGTAGACATCATTCATCATCTTTAGTAATTCTTCATTATCTACAAGTCTCATGCCTTTTATCTCATCTTCTTTTTTCATCTGTTTCAGGTCAGGATCACAGGAAGAAGACTCGGGTCGCAGTATCTTAGAAGTACCAGTGTTTCCTTCACAGTCTGGAACAGTAACACATTCACCATCCAATCCTCTTTTGGTTACCATGGAGTACATATCTGAAGATAGCCTTTTCCACCCAGTGGATCCAGATAATGTACTTGGAACTGGTTCAGAATCAGTCTCCATGACATCTAGGTTTGCTATATATCTCCTATTAGGACCAGTCTGGTTCTTCTTAAACTGTGTAACTTTACGCCCTTTATCACCCTTCATGTTGCAGTCTCAAAACTTGAATGACCAGCCTCCCCACATTTCCTCTATTTAACTGTTGTGGTTGCATATTGTCAGTAAACCATAGGTATCTCCTGTAAATTGTCACACACGAACTGCCATCCTCTGCTTCATGGCTAAGTCAGAGCCAATATACATAACCTGGACACTGGCATGTGTAAAGGTAGAGTTTTGTCCCCTTGACTGTCTAGACTCAGCTGTTGTTAATTGGACAGCTAGAGGAATGTTATGTAATATACAAGTCAAGACACTTAAGACTGGGCTACTGTATGTTAATTCATTTGACAGGCACAGTCATTTCAGTTTTGAGATATGATTGGTTAAAGTTTGAAAAATAAAAATTTAATATCTAAAAAATATTAAAAATTATTAAAAATAGTGAAAAATATGAAATTGTATAAATTCAGAATTTGAATGGTGTGAATAAAAGAGACTTTATTTGTGCTAAAAATCACACATAAATCAAGTTGGCTTGTTGGAAAAAGTATTAATTTTTTGCCCAATATCAATTTGGCCCCATTAGTGAGATTTGAACCAATTTTTCTATCTTAGTCAGTTTACAGGTGGTGTGGAAAACAGACTATAAAAAGTCATTTGACAATAGAATCACTTGAAATTTTCATTAACAAATGTATAAACACATCTTAATAATGTGTGAAAATTTGAATTGATTCAGTTGAAAACTGAAAATCTGACAGATGGGGGGGTACCTGTCAATGAGGGGCCATATCTCTCTTGTTGGTTCATGTAGAACCCTGAAATTTGGTCCATATATGCACTAGACAATGGACTTTAATACCTTTTATTTACTTTTAAAAAATTTAAATTTTTTATATGTTTAAAATATTTAAATTTATTTAAATTTAATTTTTTTCAAATTTTTAAAGATTGGGTATCCCTGGGTCCCCCTTTCAGCCTCATTTTCAAATGAAAAGTTATAATTGAGGCATTGGTTCAAAAATATCAAAGAAAACTGACTGAAAATTCCATTCCAGCACCCAATGGAGAATGTAGATTGCAGGTTGACCTTGACCCTTTGCATAAATATGGGAATACAGTGCAACTTCCGAATACCGGCCTCGTATGGGACCGAGGAATTTGGCCGGTTTTCAGAGGGGCCGGTATTTAGAGGGCCTTATAAATCCGGTAGTCCGATCCGGTCCGAAATTCTTCCATTTCAGAAATTTATCAAACGGTGTATTGACAAAATACGTAAATGTCAATACATTCTCATAAGCATTGATCGTACCTGTAATTCTTGAACTTAACAAGTACCTAGTAAATAAACCCCAAAAAGCTTACAAACTGGCAGATTATTACAAACAACTGTACGATATCCAAAACGGATACACGTGTGCTGCTTGTGTTAGTCAGGCATACAAGTTACTGTTTCCGGTTGAAAATGAAACAATTTATTTTTCAAAATATTTTTTTATTAATTGTTCAGGCTAGTTACAACATATGAAGCAAAAATATTATCCAAATCACTTAAAACGAGGACCGATTCGTGAATTACAAGCCTGTCCTGTATCTCTAGTGACCGGTTTCCGGGTCGTGGTGACTGGAATGTTTTAATATTAAATAGTAATAGTATTGTTTAAAAAGTGTGTAAATAATAATAAAAAAAAAAAAACAGAAAATAATGATGTTTTAAATAAAAAAAAATATTTCTTAATATATTTTGCATTGCGCGGGTGATATAAACATTATAATAAAACGTTTTCATCATATTCAAGTGAGGGGTACTTGACTGGTAAAAACCTCGAAATAAAGAAATTAAAACCATCAGAAAGACAATAATTGCAATAATTAGATTATCGAACAATAAAAGAAACAGATTAAAATTAATTCAATTATTTATTCAAGTATATCTGAACAGGTAATCCTGTCTACCAGTACAATGATGAGCGCATTACAATACCGTTGTTTTTTCAGTAATCGGATTAGCAGCTGTCCGTTACGGTTCATTGATGCATTGCGACTCCCAAAGGCCGGTTTTCGGAAGTAAATTATTAAGATGTTACATGATTTCGGCACTTAAAAAAGGCCGGTATTCGGAATTCAGAGGGACCGGTTTATGGAAGTTTATTTTAATATAAACAAAGAAGGATAAATTCGGGACCGGTCTGGCGTGTTCGGTATGTGGAGGTGATCGGTTTTTAGAAGGGCCGGTTTTCGGAAGTTGCACTGTATTTGTTTTAAACACCCAGGTATTGGGTCAACCATTGCAGACCTAGCAGATTATCATACATGGTTCACCTGTAGATCTGTGCCATAATTGAAGAGGTGTCGATTCAATCACATCAATTTAGAGAGGCATATTGTTAATAATTACAAGCTGAAATGCAAGAACCTTGGATATTGTACCAGAGACCACCTTGTGGAGCCAGATTGCTGCCTTGACCTTCACATTTCCTGAGGTAAGTTTGTATAAACACCTGTCTGTCTGTCCATCTGTCTGTCTGTCCGTCCTTCCGTCCGTTCATCCGTCTGTTCGTCTGGTCTTCCCACCCTCCCTTATGATATGATTACAACTTAGATCTTTTCGAAGAACATGGATCGCCCTTATAAGGGCGGTTTTTGTTTGGTTTGGTGTTGTGTTGTCTTGTCTTGTCTTGCCTTGTCTTTCATCTGGAGTAGGTATGATCTAGCTGTCCTTTCTTGTAGTCTGTTTCAATTCCACCAGATTCTTTATATCTCTTGTGGGCATGGATGTCTCTCCCAAGTTGTTTTATTCTTCTGTTTTTCACCTCAGGTCTTTTGTTGTACTCTCTCTTGTATTCCTCTGCTTTTCCCATCTGTATAAGTGAGTGTTTGGCTAATGGTGAGAGGTCCACTCCAACATTGGTACATTTTTCAATTGTTGATTTTCCTGTTGTGTTATTGACTCTGTGGATGGTTGAAGCCACTCTACCTGGTAGGTTTCTTGAAAAGTTCACATTCTTTGGCAATGAAACACTGAGTGATCTGTTAACTGCTTCATTTTTTTGAGTGTCTGTGTTCAATCTCATGTCCATGAAGGCCTCCTCACTCAACCGCATCTTTACAATCTCCAACATCAGGTCTTTATCTTTGTCGGTCATATTTAGTTAATTTATTTTACTGGTTGCCAAGTGAAAATATCTATTCCACCAGTTCCTTTGGTGTCCTCCTTCACATACTATGGCATGTCTTCTACACATAGAACAGTCCCCTGCATAGCATCTTAAAGTGGCTTCCATTACTTTTGGTAACTTCTTTTTTATTTCAGTCATGTTGCCTGCATAATCATGCATCATCTTCTTATAAATCATACTGCATCTTGATTTTACATCCCTACTAAGGTCTAACTGTGCTTCTCTCTGTCCTGCCTTTGTTCTTTTCCAGGCAAACATCTGGTCACTAAATTTAGCTGATTGACATTTTCTGAACTGTTTTTGTGCCACATGTGTTGGATCAGCAAGTCTCTCCACACTCCAGTCTGGATTTACTTCACTGAATACATCATTTAGTCCCTCTGCTCCCCTGCCATCTAAATCTGTTGTGGCAAACTTGATGTGGATTTCATCCATTAAAAACTTTTCAGCAAGTGTTTTTCCTATTTCATATTCTGAAAGTGGAACTGGCTTTGATAAGTTTGATGTACAGTCTTCATGGCCATCCGGACAGGTAACTTCATATCCCCTATTCCTCAACCAGTGTCCCTTCCAGCACAGTTTATTCTGTATAGCTGCACCAATGATGTACTTCTTGTCACTGGTTGTCTCTACTGCTAGTCCAATGGCTTGAGATGCATTTTGTCCTGGTTTTCTTCTACTTGTGATCTGTATAGAGTTGTATCTTACATCCATTGAAATGTTTAGTTGAGACGGATCTTCAACTCCTCGTTCCGCATTGATTTCTTTCACTTGTTGAATCTTTGCTGACATGTCCCTCTGGTTCAATTCTGTTGTGGTCTTGCTAACTTTGTTTGATGTAGTCTGCATGCTTTGTATGGCTGGGGGTGGTACATCTATCGAAGCAAGTAGTAGTCTGGCCTTAGTGTTTCCTATTGGTGTGTCTTGAAGTCCAATAGCTAAGGAATAGTTTGGTGCAGCTGGGTTGCTCCCTAGTAGGTTTGTCTTGATTTCCTTGTAGAGTTTGTACTCAGCTGACTGGAAATTACAAGTTTTACACATCAGTGTGTACTTCCAGCATATTCCCCATTTGGTCTGCTTGGCTATTATGAAATCTGGGTTGCTACAGTCACTTGCTTCATCTGTGTGGTATCTGTAGACATCATTCATCATCTTTAGTAATTCTTCATTATCTACAAGTCTCATGCCTTTTATCTCATCTTCTTTTTTCATCTGTTTCAGGTCAGGATCACAGGAAGAAGACTTGGGTCGCAGTATCTTAGCAGTACCAGTGATTCCTTCACAGTCTGGAACAGTAACACATTCACCATCCAATCCTGTTTTGGTAACCATGGAGTACATATCTGAGGATAGCCTTTTCCACCCAGTGGATCCAGATAATGTACTTGGAACTGGTTCAGAATCAGTCTCCATGACATCTAGGTTTGCTATATATCTTCTATTAGGACCAGTCTGGTTCTTCTTAAACTGTGTAACTTTACGCCCTTTATCACCCTTGATGTTGCAGTCTCAAAACTTGAATGACCAGCCTCCCCAAATTTCCTCTTTTTAACTGTTGTGGTTGCATATTGTCAGTAAGCCATAGGTATCTCCTGTAAATTTTCACACACCAACTGCCATCCTCTGCTTCATGGTTAAGTCAGAGCCAATATACATAACCTGGACACTGGCATGTGTAAAGGTAGAGTTTTGTCCCCTTGACTGTCTAGACTCAGCTGTTGTTAATTGGACAGCTAGAGGAATGTTATGTAATATACAAGTCAAGACACTTAAGACTGGGCTACTGTATGTTAATTCATTTGACAGGCATAGTCATTGCAGTTTTGAGATATGATTGGTTAAAGTTTGAAAAATAAAAATTTAATATCTAAAAAATATTAAAAATTATTAAAAATAAGTGAAAAATATGAAATTGTATAAATTCAGAATTTGAATGGTGTGAATAAAAGAGACTTTATTTGTGCTAAAAATCACACATAAATCAAGTTGGTTTGTTGGAAAAAGTATTAATTTTTTGCCCAATATCAATTTGGCCCCATTAGTGAGATTTGAACCAATTTTTCTATCTTAGTCAGTTTACAGGTGGTGTGGAAAACAGACTATAAAAAAGTCATTTGACAATAGAATCACTTGAAATTTTCATTAACAAATGTATAAACACATCTTAATAATGTGTGAAAATTTAAATTGATTCAGTTGAAAACTGAAAATCTGACAGGCATGAGTCTAGTACTTCCAGGTCAAAGGTTCCTCCCTCAGGAATGTAGTACCAGTGTTTTTTAAAAGTTTTTTTTTTCATTTTTATTCTCGAGATCTGTGTGGTCAGTTTGAATGAAATAAAGACATGTATGGAAAGGGTGGACCTTAAACTTGAAGAAACAGCCAGAGTCAAGAGTGTGGTGCATCTTGAAAAGCAGGTAGGATATGATGAGTAAAGTGCCATGAATACAGTCATTTTTAATCTGACATTGGATTCATACACAGCCTGTTTACTTGTTGCTAAGGTAGCGAAAAATTTCTCTGGTCGACATATGTCGAGCTTTTGATATGTTATTCAGCTCATTTAGACGAACATTTCCATACCAACATTTAACCTCCACTGATACTTAATGTTATTTTAATTCCCTATTATGTTATAATGTAAGCCTATGGAAAAATAATTGTAGAATCTGGCCATACATATTTCAAGGGCATGTAAATTACAGATTCTTGATGTGCAATCATACGGCACGAGCGACTGAGCCGTTTTAAAAAAAGTGATCAAATACTTCCATGTGTTGTAATCAGATTAAGAGATTAAAGAACTAAGCATATCGACACTTCATAAATAGGTTAATAATTTATTAATTAATTAATTAATATCTGTCTAGATTAATCGTTTCGTTCCACTCTATTACGCTTGATGAAATCTGTAAAATGGCTTTAGCTTGTGTTTTGTTTACAATGACCAGGACCACATGTCCTTCTGACAATAATTGTATTCGAGCCAAAGAAGTTGAATTTTCACTAACTTTATACTTTTGAAAAATATTTATTGTTCGAGCCAGCGGGGGTATTCGAGTTAACGAAGTTCGAGCCATCGAGGTTTATTTACATAGGATATAATAGGAAATTGGTCGGGACCAACAGATGACTTCGAGTTTTTCGGGGTTTTCGAGGCAACGATGTTCGAGCGATCGAAGTTTTACTGTATATTAATTGAAGTATTTATTACAAATAAAATGTACTTTTACACTAGGGGAGATTACAAAAAAAGGTGCTAGAAAGGAAAAGGTCTTTATTAATTGTATAATTAATGATTTAATAAATAAACTAGTATTTTAAAAACATTAATTGCAGAAACTTGACTTAAAATTTTTTTATGAAAATAATAGTAAAATATAACATAAAAATAAATCATTTAGAAGAAAGGGGCATAAACCAATTACACGAAAAGACATAGTAGCTCACCTGTTAAAAGTCCTTCCCTCACAGTATATTAACAACATGACCACCTGTAAATCAAATCTACAAATTCTAAAATACATCCTGTTGATTACAGGTGTGGGTTTCAATTTGAGAAAAATGAATAAACATTTGGATCAATAGCAATCTTAATTATTTGTAATTACTTCATTAAATAATATTATCATGAAATAATTATTGAATGTTCAAATATGAGTTCAGGTTTGTCTTATTTTAGTAGTTGCCAGTTGGTATATAATATTCTGTTAGGATATGTTACTGTTGATACATCACAACATAGAGCCTTGATATCAGGGTCTTTTCTATCTGAATTACTATAGATGTATTGGAATTCACTGATATCTTTTTTATTTCATTCAAATTTTCAAAAAAAATCTAAAACTTAAATAACGATATGTCAGATGTAGACTTCACAAAAATATTTGTGATTTTTGTGTATAATTATTGATTTTAAGTTATTTTGTCCTGCTGAACAGAGTTAATTCCCTTTGTGTCATCACTTGACTTAAGTTGGACACTTTTTATCAGGTGAGCGTATCAGGCCCATAATGCCTCCTTAATTTTTTATTAATATATTATTTTCTTAAATAACCTTGAATAGCTTTTATTTATCTAATTGACTGTAGTGTATGCATCTTTGTCATTGATATACCGGTAATATATTTTTAGATTCCAAGATGTCACAATTCTCAGACTTTGATATTTTTGCAGTAAGTAACATGCATTTGATTTAAAAAAAAGATGGGCATTCAGTTAAATTCTGTCTGTTTATCTCTCTGACCACATCTTTTCCAGAGTAATTTCTAAAGACATGGCTTAAAATTTAAAATTTTAGGAAATTTGATGTAAATTATTCATGGAAAATGCCTGAGGGTTTTTAATTTTTTGTTGTCTTAAACCCTTTTAAGTTTTGATTTTTTTTTTTTTTTTTTTTTTGTCTTAAGTATTACCTAAAACCTTTTATCAACAGCTGTCAGCATTATAATTATAAAAATGGCGAAAAGTATTTACAACAATGGGGGATACAAAAGATTTTTTAATATATATATATATATATATATATATATATATATATATATATATATATATCAGGGGTCTGGAAACGGTCATATTTGCCGGACATATCCAACAAAAAATATTTTTGTCCAATATGAAAAATCACTTGTCGGACATTTTAAGTTAATAATAGAATTGAGTTAATCGGGCATATAAATAAATATGTTTGTTGGTCATTATTTTACTTGAGTATTGTTTGCTATCACCTGTCAACCGTTTTCAATATTATTCAGATATTATAATTAGGCTTTTGTTTATTGATCAGTTAGAATCCATGGTCTCAATCCGTTCCTTTTGTTTCATCGTCTGAACCCTCATTTATTTTGTTGTTAATTAAGTATTCACATCGCTTGACAGACGGAAGCCATAAACAGCTGATAACGAGGGTTGATCCTTGAAGGTCATGGTCATCGGACTATATCAAAGAGGTTCCACGCGGGATGGCAAATAAGACTACAACGCGCATCGTATGGTCTTTGCAAACTGTTTAGTTATAAATAAATAATTTTAAAAAGTCTAAATACAATCAAAGAGGTCTCGAAATGAGGTTCAGTAAAGTTCGTGTAACTTCGGAAAAACGAAAATGCACGATTGTCAATAAACAAAGATGGCCATCAAACCTTGTGTTGTCAACGCCGACAGTACAAAAATCGACACTGTGGACACATGGGCCTGACCACATGTACCTTAAAATAACCTCTATGTAGTAGTTTTTAAAATCTATTTGATATTAAAAAATTAAAAATTAAAATCTTTTAAAATCTTTTTAAATCTTTTAAAAAAAACATCGTTATTAACAACATCGGTGGTACTTTTTTTTTTCTTTGTGCTTTACACAGCATCGGTGGTACGGTTGCTTTGAAAAATGTCCGACACCCAGTCAAGGTTTCCGGAGCCCTGATATATATAAAGTAAATATATACTAACATGGTCTATCTGTAATCCTATTTAATGAACCTGCTTTTATAATTATTTATCTCCATTAATATGTGTAAATAGACACAAAATAGGAGTCACGAGGCAAATGTGACATAAAATTTTATAAGTCATGCAGTTATTATTTTGCCTTATTTCAAAATATTTTTCAAGATAAACATAATGTTGAAAGTCAATTTAGTGTATTTGTACCAACATAATGCATTAAGATAGCAGCATCCCTCATTTCTGAAACTATTAAATGAATTTTTAGCTCACCTGAACACAAAGCGCTCAAGTGAGCTATTGTGATCAGTCTTTGTCCGTCGTCCATCGCGCGTCGTCCGTCATGCGTCATGCGTCAACTTTTGCTTGTTAACACGCTAGCAGCTACAGCTTTTATCCAATTTACATCAAACTTGGCCACAATGACCCCCCTAACAAAAGCTAAGTCAAGTTCGAATATGGGTCATGTTGGTTCAATAAGTAGGTCATTAGATCACATTATAGAAAAACCTTGTTAACACTCTAGAAGCCACAGTTTTAGCCAAATCTTTTTCCAAGTTGCTCAGATTGAACATCCTGACCAAAGCTAAATCAAGTTCGAATATGGGTCAGTTTGTCAATAAATAGGTCACTAGGTCAAATTTTAAAAAATCCTTGTTAACAACATAGAAGCCACAGTTTTAGCCAAATCTTTTTCAAACTTGTTCAGATTGAACATTCTGATGAAAGCTAAGTCAGGTTTGAATATGAGTCATGTTGGGTCAATAAGTAGGTCACTAAGTCAAATCATAGAAAAACCTTATTAACACTCTAGAAGCCACAGTTTTAGCCAAACCTTCTTCCAACTTGCTCAGATTGAACATCTTGAACAAAACTAAGTCAGCTGTGAATATGGGTCATGTTGGGTCAATAAGTAGGTCACTAAGTCAAATCATAGAAAAACCTTGTTAACACTCTAGAAGCCACAGTTTTAGCCAAATTTTCCTCCAACTTCTTTAGATTGAACATCGTGACGTACGCTAAGTCAAGCTCAAATATAGGTCATATTGGATCAATAAGTAGGTCACTAGGTCAAATCATAGAAAAACCTTGTTAACAACATAGAAGCCACAGTTTTAGCCAAATCTTCTTCCATTTTTCTTAGATTGAACATCTCGACCACAGCTGAGTCAACCTTGAATATGGGTCACGCCGGGCCAATAATAGGTCACTAGGTCAAATCATAGAAAAACCTTGTTGACAACATAGAAGCCACAGTTTTAGATAAATCTTCTTCCATCTTGCTCAGATTGAACATCTTGAGCAAAGCTAAGTCATCTGTGAATATGGGTCATGTTGGTTCAATAATAGGTCACTAGGTCAAATCATAGAAAAACCTTGTTGACACATAGAAGCCACAGTTTTAGATAAATCTTCTTCCAACTTGCTTAGATTGATCATCTTGAGCAAAGCTAAGTCATCTGTGAATATGGGTCATGTTGGTTCAATAAATAGGACACTAGGACAAATCAAAGAAAAACCTTATTAACACCTTAGAAGCCACATTTTTGCCCAAATCTTCTTCACACTTGCTCAGATTGAACAATTTGACAAACACAAAGTCAAGTACAACAATGGGTCCTGTTGGGTCAATAAGTATGACACTAGGTCAAATCATAGAAAAACCTTGTTAACACAGTAGAAGCCACAATTTTTGCCAAATCTTCTCTAAATTTGTTCAGATTCAACATCTTGACCAAAGCTTAGTCAAGTTCAAATATGGGTAAATAGTTCCAAATGGCGTAGGAATATCTGATTATTTGCAGATTCTGATGTGTTACAAAAAATAAATAGATAAATAAATAAATGAGAAAAAAAAAGGAATCTTTTAACCCCCATTAGACACCTCATTTTTCATAGTTAAAAATCCATTCTTCTCAATAATTGACACAGTATTTCCTGCAAATGCATGCACATATTCAGTCTTTGGCATAAATTTGTGATGATCGTTATCTTTTTCAGATACAGGCCAGTAGGTTACTAAGAGGTGCAGGTGTAACTGTGGAGGGCAGCAACATTGTAAAATGTATGAGTTTCGCCCTTCACAGTTACACCAACTGGAGAAACCAAGTAAGGTTAATAAAATTATCCGACTTTTATTATGATAGAGATGATATCTTTTCCAGAAAGACATACAAATAATTTGTAATTGAATTTTTCTTATTATGTCCGCATATCAGCAGACATCTTCATGTTACTCAAGACAGATTTTTTTCAAAGGCATCCCCTCTGTTTTTTAGCTCACCTGGGCACAAAGTGAGCTATTGTGATGGATCACTGTCTGTCATGTGTCATCCGTCGTCACTAGGCCAGATAATAAAAAACCTTGTTAACACTCCTGATGCTCTAATTTGAGTGCAATCTTCATCAAACATTGTCTGATTGATCCCCTTGACAAAAGCTAGCTCAAATTCATAAGTGAACTGAGAAACTTTCTCAGAAAAGGATCAATACAAAAAGGTATTCAAATAGCCAGTAAGAGGTACTGTAATCTGTAAACAATTTCATCAGACCACTGGGCCACTGAGGCTATACTAAAAAGGAAGAGTAATAATCATAATATGGTAATAATTTAAAATGAAATCTTAAAATTTGATGTATTTTCAGAAAGCCTTTGTTGATGCCCAGAAATGTTGGAGGAAGGATGGAGAAGGAGTGGAAAATTTTTGGGCCCTTTTCAAAAAAACATTCGATAGTATTGACATTATAAAATGGTCTTCTCTTGAACAAAAAATGGAAAAATAAATTACAATATTAAACAAAAATGAAATGTAAAATTATTGTTGTTTATCCATTTAAAAATAATCACTTTACTACCCCTTCACATCCCTTACTCACATAGTGTCTGATAAATCAATATCTGTATTTTTACTGTATACTGTGGCATGCTTACAAGTAAATTCATTTTTTCCATTTTCTATGCAAATAGTTTTTAAAAGATATTTTCTCCAAAGTAGATCAACTTAAAATGCCATTATTACTTATTGGGTTGTCAGTTTACATAATGCACAGCAGTGGTTGTTGTAATAATGTATTATACTCTTTGTAAAACATTCAGTGGTTTTCTTTATACATGAATTTAAATTTCAAATATTTTAATTATTAAAGTGCTTGATTTTTCTATTATAGGCGTCTTATAATCAGTGGTTTCAATATTGATCTTGCCTTGTCACACTTACCTCAGGTTTTATTGTTGTCGTGTGTTCTTATATTTGTGCTGGTCAAATTTAATTGGAATTTAACAATTGTTAAATTATAGTGCAATTCTTAAAATTACAACACGTTTGTCACAACTTTTTCAGGCCAACCAGAAAGCATATATATATATATATATATATATATATATATATATATATATAAAGATTGAAAACATCCTGTAGACAAGAAAAATGTGTAAATTACACATTGATTAATTACGAAATACAATAATAAGATGCTCTAAATCAGTAAATTTTAAAAATGGAAATTAAGTATTATTTTTGTTTAATCTGCAGATTTCTTGAATAATCAGATCTTCAACTACATCGAGTAACAGTGAATGTTAAGTTATTCAAAAATGTCTCAAAGTACAGAAGCGAATACTAGTATTGGTAAGTTTACTATTATTAGTTCACCTGAGTTGAAAGCGCAAATGAACTATTGTGATCCATGCTTGTCCATCCTGTGTCGTCCGTCATGCTTAAACTTTATATTTTTCTCTTCTCCAAAACCACTGGGCCACATTTGATGAAATTTAGATACCATCATGCTTGGATGAAGGCCCTTTCAGACTTGCACAAATAAAGAAGTCATATTCTCTTGAAGTTCCAAAAAGGGGGGAATAGAGAAAAACTTTAAAAATCTTCTCTGAATGTACAAGAGTTATACCTTAGATATTTCATTTTTAATATTTATAGTTCGACTAGTTTCAGATTTGCACAAATGGTAGCCATTGGGCTCAAAATGGGGAAATGGTAAGGCAATTAATTGGGAAATTACTAAATACTATATATTTGTCAATATATATTGAAAACTATTAACTTTTTGTATAGGCATGTGAATTAGAATATTGCAGCTATTGATGCAATAATCATTTTGTTATATGGCTCAAGTTCATATGTTCAAAGGTCAAGGTCATATCTGCATTAGAAGACTAAAATTATTAAATATCTTGATAACTATTAACTTTTTGTATAGACATGTGTATGAGAATATTGTAGGTATTAATATGATGATCATTTTGATATATGGTTCAAGGTCATAGATTCAAATGCCAAGGGTATAGATGTGCAAGGATACTGAAATTGTTAATGATGTGGAAATTATTGATGTACTATAGTTGCCATATGCATATTGGCTACTTACAAATGAACTTAGTCCGAGAGTTCCGACATCTATTTTATTTTACTTTTCGACTTTTGTAAAGTCGATTTTACAAAAGTCGAAAAGTAAAATAAAATCGACGTCAGATCTCTTGGACTACTTGTGATTATAATTGAATTCAGTTTATTGACAAAAATTGTTTGAAATAGTGAATATCATTCAAAAATAATGCAAGCCTTTAATGTTATTTTCACAAGTACATAGTGTATAGCTTGAGGTTGACATTTTTTTCAAAATTATTCTATATTTCAAGCTGTTGATAAGATATATAACCAGATTTAGAAATAATGAAACTATTTGTGCTAAAAATTGAAAACATCACATCTGTAAAATATTCAATTCTTTTTAAAAAAAAAAAAACTTCAGTAATGAAATATGTATTTTGTTAAAATTGATTGTTTCATTTATTTATTCATTTATTGTGATATATACTATTATAAAACAGATTTCCTAATTTTCTATTCCACAGTTACGTTCATCATGGTTGAAGATCTGATTTCAAGAAATAGCAGAATTGACACTTTTTTCCTGGTATTATTTATAAAGTATATTGTGACATATTAAGGTATCACTTTCACTTTGTATTTTTACAATCGTGTTTCAATTTTTCTGATTTCATAATGTAATATTAGAAACATCAAAAGTACATGTAAATAGTAATAAATTACCAATTAAGTAGGAGTTTGATACAATAATACTTCTATAACTTCTATCATCCCAAGCAAAATTTTAAAATTTTAATTTCTGTATTTTTGAGTTCATTTTATGAAATCGTTTAACTTATTTAATGCTATAGTAATATTACAACCAATACCAAATACTAATCATAAATTAAAAGTTGACCAGTAGTTGGCAAAAAGTATGAAAGCTTTGAATGTAGATTAAATGAGCATTCAGTTTATTTTCAGTTTGTCCATTACTGTGAAATAGAAGAAAAGAAATCATGCTTGTGGTGTACGTCTATTGGAACAAACAGATTCTATCATCACATTCCTCATATAGATCACTGAGTAATTTCAACTCATTTGGAAAAGACAAATTTTAATTCTTTAATTTGTAGAATTATTTGACAATAATTGCCAAAATTTTACAAGATTTTCATAAGAATAATTAAAATTGTATGAAATTCATGTATTTTTTGACATGAAATTCATGAATTTTTTTTCATGATTTTCATGAAAGCACTTTTACTGGTATACCATGTCTTCTACCCGGTATTACGTATATAAAATAATGAAGGACCAAATTATAAAATCCAGAATCACATAATAATTATTGAAAGTTCCAATTTTTCTCTGTTTTTATTATAAATTTCACATCATTAGGTTTATCATGATATTTTCAAATACAAAATAACTTTATATTAAATTGCTACTTTTTTTAAATTGAAATTTTGACTCTTATCAACATAAAGTATGAAGAAAAATTTCCAACTACATTTTTAAATTTTTTTTAATGATTTTATCACTTTGTTATATTTAAAAAGTAGACATTTTTAACTTTCTTATGATATGCAAAATATGTGAGGTCACATTTGACTATTCAGTATTTTGTGATATCACTTATCCAAATTAGTAATATCACTAATTCAATTTTTTGATATCACTAATTTGAATTAGTGATATCACTAATTCAACTTTATTTATTGATATCACTAAATAGAATTAGTGATATCACAAAATACTGAATAAATAGTAAAACAACACCTCATAAATATATCAAAATAAATTAAATTTATTTTGCTAATTTTACCTTTGAATTTGAAATAGTTCTTATAACAAATTTGCTGTCCTGCACCATCGGTATCAGTCACACATTATCTATACATTGGGCTTTATCGGTAAATAAAATTTCATCAGTTTAATCCATCATTTTTCTTATTATTATTTCTAATGACTGCATTAAGAACTTACCGTAATTTTATTCTTAGATAACCACTGCACAGCTAAATTAAACAGGTATCTTTGTTACATATTAAAACTTAATGACAGTACAATAATTTTATAATCGAACAATAAAGGAATAATCAAGATTAATTTCATTATTTATTCAAGTACACATGCACAGATTATCCGGTCTACTACTACAATTATATGTACAACAGGGAACATTGTCGAATTAGTAGATAAATAAATTGTCAGTTAGGGTTCAGTATTTCGTACTTAAAAAAGGTTGGTGTATGGAATTAAGAGGGGCCAGATTATGGACGTTTATTTTAATGTAAAGAATAAAACAATAAAGGATAATTTCGGACCGGTCACGCTTGTTCAGTAAGTGGAAGTGATCGGTTTTTTAAAAGGGCCGGTATTCAAAAGTTGTACTATAAGATTTATCTCCCCTTAACAGATTTTTGTATAGATTGAATCATAAATACTCTATTCTAATTTTTTGCAATATGATTTTTTTCTATTAATTTCTGAAGCCCGAATGAAAACCGGCATTACATAGTTTAAATATATCAATTAAGAACATTGTCCTTTAAAACACTGATTTATTCACTTTAAAAACAATTATGATAATTTATTTGATGCATTCGTTTAAATATTCAGAAAAAAAAGTTTTATTTCTAGCTGCAAATCTGATGAAAATGTATAAAAATGTCCCTCGTTTACATCATCAATTCTTTAAATAATTCTTCAATCTCTTTTTACAATGTGGTTATGAAACATTAGGGATATAGTGAAATTAGAAAATTAAAATAATTTCATTGTACTTTATATTAACTCTAGACTGATTCTTGTAATTCATACACAGTAACATTGTTAGGGTGATGTGTAACTAAGAACCTCTCTCCAGTCTTGTCAAAAGATATACCACGTGGCTCTGTTATATCTGTAACTATCAGTTTTATAAACTGACCATCAGGAGTAAGTTGATGTATATTGTTTGACCCACAACAATAAATGTTACCTTCCTTGTCAACTGATATTCCTCGTCCATCACTGAAGTTATTATTTGTATAACTAAACATCTGTGATCCATTCATATCTAAACAAACCACCTTGTTGTAGCCTGATGTAAGGTATATCCTGTCTGTAGTACATGTGATGTAGTATGTATCATATCCTAATGTCAATGTTTTCATGATGTTTCCCGTCCTATCAATCATGTAAATGTTACCACTATCACCTCCTACGATCAGATTTGTACCGTTATAACCGATGGCGCCGTATAATGTTTTGTTGACCGTGATCAGTTTACCAAGTTTACAGTTTACTATATCTATATACTGTATGTTCTGTGTACCTTCCAGCACTACTGCAGCTTCTCTATCATCTATCTGTACAATACTACAGGGACGTCCAGATAACGACAACTCCTTATGTACATGTCCTTCTAACGTACAAAATATAACCTTACATCCGGTACAATCTACTAACAATACCTTATCATTTGGTACAAATATCCCATCAGTCAGACATCGTCCTGTAGTACTAAAGTTACGTATCATCCTAGAAGTATAGTTATGTAGATTTGTCTTCCCTTTTACCTCCAAATATTCCAGATTTAACATCAAGTGGCCTAGAATTTATTGTCACTGTTCCGATTTTTGTCAAGTTTGTTTTCAAGTTAACCCAGTTGTCCTCAAATTGTATTTCTATTTCATGATGTTTTATTTCTTCAAGTCGTTTCTTCAGTAATTCTGAACGTTCACTGTGCTTCTGTTTTATCTTGTTCATCTCCAGAAACACGTGGATATCTGATACATTTTTAAGTCCGGTATCTATCACGTTTTTGTAATTACTCATTACTTTGAGACTGCTCTCGATTTCAGCGATATCATTCCCGATCAGTATCGATGCCTCTTTGTATCTTCCACCTAATTCTTGGTTCACCATCTTCTCTAGTAGGTCCAGATGTTTGTTTATGTCCTGTCTCACCCTGGATATTTTGTCCAGATATTGCTGTTTATCTCTTTTAAGGTCTTGTAGATTTATTTTTCTTCCTTCTAATACTGTTGATAACTCATCTATCATTGCCTTTAGGGATTCGGTCAGTTCGGTAATTTCTGGACTTTCTTTGATCCCTTTAGCTGCATCATTTAAGGTTTTGACATGTTCACATTTACGATGGTGCACTGTCACACATATGGCACAGCATGCCTGATTATGGTCCATACAATACAGCTTCATTTTCTCCTCTTCGTGTTGTGTACAGACTTCCAGTGTTGTTATCGTTCGGGTTTCGGATTGTATTTCTTGCAAGGGACATAACTTGTGGTTTTGTGATACTTTCATGGCCCTGTGACAATTATCGCAGTTTGTACATAGCGCTTCATTACACACAGTACACCATGACACGGCTTTGTTGTTTTTCTCAAGTACTAAACAAGGGTCACATATTTTATCTTTAGATTTCAGCTTACTTTGATCTAGCAGTGTTACAATAAGATGATTACCGGGTAATTTTGCTGCGATATCCTCAGGTGAAAGACCAGGATCAGAAACTGGTACCTCAGTTCTACAAATGGGACAGGGAAAAGTTTTCAGTTTATTTACATCCGTATTGGCGGTCTTAAACACGGAAGTAATATACTGGCTCAGACATGTTTTACACGTCGTGTGTGAACACGGTAAATATTTAGGTGATTTGTAAGTTTCAAAACAGATAGGGCATTTTAGTTATACTTTCTACTTCATCTGTTGCTGCAGTGGCCATCTTTTATTCTCATGACTTCTTTCTGTTCATTGACGATGTCCTATTTTGTCAAGGAGTTGACCTGAAATATGATAAGATATAATTAGCCGTTAAGTTCTATATAATAAAATTGTTAATAAATATATAAATCAAATTAAATGAAATTAAAATGAAATCGAAGTTAACGT
The DNA here is from genome assembly GCA_029721355.1 of Tegillarca granosa. Lineage (NCBI taxonomy): Eukaryota > Metazoa > Mollusca > Bivalvia > Arcoida > Arcidae > Tegillarca > Tegillarca granosa. The sequence goes on along the minus strand of JARBDR010000237.1, from coordinate 26,163 downwards.
AATTTTTTTGTCTGACATACCTTTCAGTAATTTGTAAAATCGAAACAAACGTATCCGCCCATCCGATCCATCATACGACTACGATCAATCTGAACTTTATACCTTGTTTTATCTGTTGACCTAGTTTTTATCTCCCTTTAAGATTTTCTGTAAATTGGGTTATTTTTAGAATGATTTTTAAGATACGTATAATGTCTATGTTATTTCATTATAGTATCAAAATGTCATTTTTTAAATATATCAAAGAAATCGTTATTTTATAGGTAAATTTTAAAGCTGCCTCTATTTCCAACTTACTTTTAATAAACAATCATTTTACATTGTAATATTTTAATAATAATAATAATAATATAATTGTAATATTACATAATAATATTTAATGAAATATCACCATCATCATCAATATATTTCATCATTTTGTTATAATGATTATTATTACTAGAGATTTCGCGTCGGCTGTCGAGCATAGATTATTGGAAATTTTTATTAACAACTCTAATAGCCTAGTGATGGAACATTAGCCGGAAGAGCTGGTGGTTTGGGTTTAAACCCGAGTCGGGTCATACATATAAGAACCTATTTTTAGGGTTGACGGTTTGGTCTAAAGCGCCGACAGAACAGCGCCACTTGTTTTGAATCAAGCTCATGCAGAATCCGAAGTATGAGTAAGGTGGTCAAGTTCGCCTGCTAAATGTAGGTGTAATTTTTCTAGTACTCCGATTTTCTTTATCCCATAAATGATTGCCTTGATATAAGTGAAAGAATCTTGACAGGGGCGAAAAAACTTCATTTATTCAATCAACTACTCCAGTTTACAGAAGTAAGCAGCATTGGCTGTAATGGTACTAAAACAGATACAATATCGTTAGATAAACGTAACGTCTTTCTAAAGAGATATACTGGAACCGGACCAACCAATTAAGTCTAACGATAGTTAAACCCTTTATCACTTTCGGTTTATCAAGATCGAATCCTTGTAGGTGAGACGCTTTTAGTTGAATGCTAACGAATCAACCACTTGGCCAGCGCAGTCAAAGGAAATGCTTATTTATGTTAAGAAGAAACACCTTGATATGTTTTTGTGTTTTTAACAAGTTTATTGAGTCATAACCTGAAAAACAGTGTGCACACTTCATAACACCCGTATTGTTATGAAAAAAATGTTACACACCGTTACTTCTGATTTAATTTTTAACACATAGCATAGTAGGCCGAGATTGCTCTGCCGTCGAATTGACAATATCCAAATATTAAAATTTATTCGATGGCAGAGCAATCTCGGTCTAATAGCATAGATAAAAAACAATATTTTGTTTCTTTTTTTCTTGATTTTTTTTCAATTGAAATTAAATTTCCGAGTAGAAACTATCAACAACAAACATGTTTATCCAATAAAACGGAACTTTTGCCGTTGTTATGGTTGCGAGTTGAGTTAAGTAATGATGTTGAACGTTCCAGTCAAGAATATTTCATTTATATCGAGACGTCGCCAGCTAAAGGCAAAAGTGCAGAAATTTTGCCTTTGTGTTGCGCTAATGGCATTATACAACAAATTTCTTTATCGTACCATGCCTACCGTGACACAAGACCTTGTTTATTTTAAGATCCAATCCGAAAGAACCGTCCCTTTTATTTCGTAATACCGAGTGCATGGCGAAAGAACAGTCACTACCCACTTTCAAGTCAGACCCGGTCGGGGTTCGAACCCATGACCTCCCACTTACGGAGTGAGCAATCTGCCAACTGAGCTATGGTTTCGGTCTTTATTCTAAAAACGATCATGTTATTTTATGTTTATTGTATTGCAGTATGATAAAACCGAATTTAAAAATTAAATTATACAGACCTAATGTACACATCCAAATATAGATGCGGAAATTCTGAAAAAAAAAAAGATTATTAGCTTACTAGAAATTAACTTTAAAGTAAAAACATTTTAATATGAAATACATAAACTCCTATTTTTGATTTAAAATGTCACATTGAAACAGTCTATTTTCCAAGTTTTCCGACGGTTTATTTACAACCAACTGTAGTTGGTATACATCCTCTAAGTGCGTACTAGTTAATAATTCTATAATAGTTTCTGTCTTTCCATATGTTGTGTATATCACAGTTAACTGTAATGATACAGGAGTCTTGTCACTTGTGATTAAATATCCCCTTGCTGGCTCAATGGTAGAGCACCCGCCTTCAGAACGGAAGGTGATGTATTTGAGACACTTCTTCATGGTGCTTGGCATTGTGTGGACAGAGTATCGACTGCTTCATTTAGTGCCAGAATATTGGACCGGAAGATTAGTGTGCTTGTCTGTGACATACTGACTTGGTGAGCTAGCACCTTAACAAAAAAACACCCTGAATTATAATGCATGAACGACCGTAATACACACTTTCACAAGTATACATTTACCTGTTCTCAAATTCACCTTAGAGATTAAATACCTTGCTCCTCTCGAGAATATGCCGAAGGTCGGTGGTTTTCTCCGGGCACTCCGGTTTCCTCCACTATCCCAGAACAGGCCGCCTCAAAATAAGTGAAATATTCTTGACTAGGGCGTAAAACACCATTACTCCACTCCTCTGGAGAATAGGTAAAAGTGCTTATTCGACGTTATACAACATTACAACAACTTGTAACGTAGGACACATTCTTATATTTAATACATCTGATCATGACTGTCTATACGTTTTACATATGTAATGTGATAATTTTGAATTTGTTTTTCCAGATATATGAAATTTTGTTTCATATAATTTTTTTATTCACAATTCTTTGAATATATTACGAAGCATGTTTCTATTAATCACATCATTTTTATTTGAAAGTTTATTTTTAATGTATAACACAACTTATATGATGTGTTCATAGAATCATTTACTAGCGACCTGTTTATCAAAATATATATGTGAAATTATATAAAACAAAATTATTTTGAAGTTGTTTTACTGCTAATTCGTGATTCGTTTTTTATGTTTTCTTCTATAATCGTGATTGTATCTGATGTATCTGTCGGAGTCATTAAAGATTGACATTCCTGGTTTGTTTGTTTTACATCGGTACTGTATGATAATTCAACTTTCTGTGGAGGAATCTCCGAGGTAATTGTAGTAAAATCCTGAGACATTTTCCGATTACAACAGAATGTAACTCCCAGTACAGATCCAAGAATTATTGTTAATCCTACAAATAAAATAAAAAATACAGAAACTATGAACCGATTAACATTACACCTTGAAAACGCAACACTGATAAATTGAGAAGAAAATTTTTCACCAATAACATGAAATAATAAAATGTATGAAGTAATAAATATTCCAACAAGAACAAGTATCAACACATGATATGAAATAAAGCACATCTCACAATAAACAAACATAATACAATGCATGAAATAAACAAGAGGCCCAAAAGGGTCTGTACTGCTTAACTGACAAATGCATCACAAGATATAAAATGTAGTTTTGATATAAGTTTTCTACGTGCAGAAATTATAAAATCCATGTATAAGTGTGAACATATTTTTTTAAGCAGCGCCATAAACTTATGTAATGACCATTTTTTGTTTAAGTTATTTATAGAAACAGTGACAATCTTGGATTTAGGATCAGGCTGATAATCTTCTCCACCAAGGGATCTTGCACACAAACAACAATGCAATGCATGGGAATAAAAACATGTTACCATAAACAGCCAATCTCTGATAAGCTCTTTAACTGCATAAAAATTGTCCGATTTACGTCCCAGTGACGATTCTCACTTACATTTAGGCCGTCACTTCTTATTTGAAAGAGGAAAGCAGGGTGCTCTGATAAATTATCGACCTTCTGCAAGAAAACTGACAAATTCTCCCAAACGAGAGTCTCAATGGTTGAGATAAAAACTTAGGTAGTGAGAGGACCTGTGAAAATTTATCTCATTGAATTACAGCGAAACCTCAAGTTTAACAAAGATTAATGTCTAAATTTATTTGTACCAGGATATAACAAATGGCTATTGGTACTCGGTATGAGGTCGTATGACTTGTATGACTAAAACTGACACTCGCTGATAGATTTGTTCAGGTCAGCTTTTACCAAGAAAAGTCACAACAAAATCAATGTAAACACAGAGTTGATCATGTAGGCGGAGAGCTCGCGTGCTTGAATGAAAGCGTTCTATAACGTTATCAAATAAAAAAATCATTTTTTGATGATAATATAGATATAGTATGCGTAAAGTAACCGTACATTATTTCATGAAATGATAAGAATTCATTTCTTTAGATTATGTCTAATTCAATTTTAATTATAAACAGCATAACAACTTTTCAAATCATGCATACCTGCAATAATGAATGACGTCATATAGGTTCCACCATTTTCTATGATAAACCCTAAAAATGCATGAAAATCGTTGTGTATTACAGTTTAAAAGAAAAACATAATTGCTTTTTTTCATCTTAGGGGACATCATAGAGTTTCTTGAGCTGGGATTGGCAATCAGTGTTATCAGTTTTATTTTATTCCGTGATATGGATACTGTGAAAACACCATAACCATAAAAGCATACATGTAATTAACAATCAAAGATATGAGTTACGGTGTTTTCAGTTCAGATTCTTCCTGTTTTACCAAGGCGGTAATTTTGTGTCCTTAGACTTGCGATTTGCATCACAAATTTACCCCAGGGAAACCATCAAAGATGTTTTTATTCTTTAAGTGTACAGGTTGCATGTCATGTGTCCCAGTAGCCGTGACATCAAAATCATACCCTATGACGCTTTGAATCTTTGGATATTGCATCAAAACTATGACATCTGTCCTAATTAATGCTTTGTAAAATCATTACTTTTTCTCTCGGAGTATATGTAAATTGTAAAAAGGTTTGACATCGAAACAATAACCTTTATACAGGTGGGTGTGTAATCAAAAACAGCCCTCCTTACAAATTGTGAACAGATAAATATTTGGTATCTCAATATCAATTTTTAAAAAATCTTAACGGGTATGTGAAACGTTCGTATGTCACTTACTGGCATACTTACCTGCTAGAGGGGGTCCAAACAGCGTTCCAAGTCCACAGAAACACATTTTAATGCCATATGCTGTCGGTAGATATTCTATACCAACAATTTTCACTTTTATTGAATTCATTATAGCGTAACAATTTCCAAAGAATAGACCCAAAATAATTGAGTAAAACACTTGTGTTACATATGATAAATTGATATAAGGTAATACTAAAGTGACAGATCCAAGTACCCCAAAACTAACTGAATAAACTATAATCTCATTGACTTTGTCACTGGTAGAGATATAACCTGTAACAATCCGTGAAACACAGCTACAAATACCGGCAATTGATAACAAAAACGATGCTTCAAATCGGCTTGTATGCTTCAGCCCCCTTTCTTGAAAATTCGCCCCCAACTTTTATTGAGATTTTACTTTTTTAAAACCTTTTTTATTATTTTTAATTTTATTTTACCTCGAATATGCCAAATTAACACTGTTAACATATTATTTGTAAATTTGCATTGCGTGTGTTGAAATTTATGTCGAGTATTCATAATGCATTGACTGAATTTACACATAAGACAGCCCAGGTGTGTTGAGATCACTGTAAAAATTCATATTGAAATGGTGATTATAAAAAGTCCTTTGTACGATTACTCGGCTATTTACCTCCAACCAGCAATTGTTTACAGTTTTAACTTGGACAAATATATGGAACTATTAGATGGTATTAGACGATAGCTGTTTTTTGTATGGATAATATCTTTAATTAATCAATAAAAACTTTTCTGAAGTGAAATATTGCTACCGTCCACTACCGTCTAGTAGCCTCGAGTATTTAGAGTTGAGTTGAGTAATGGTGTTTAACTCCCAAATCAAAAACATTTCACTTATAATGAGACGTCACCAGCTATCATAATGCTGAGTGTTTCGGGGTCTTGGACCATACCTTGTCTGGGTTCGAATTCACGACCTTCCACTTACGGTGCGATTACTCTACCGCATTTAGACCTACTACCTCTGTCGCTGATGGAGAGCACAGGTACCAGGGCAAATTACTTTAGCACGTCGTCATCAATCAACTCATAAGTCATTACTACAAAATGAACTTTAGAAAAATGGGGGCGAATTTGTCGGGGGCGATTTTGTACGTTGGGGCGAATTTGCCCGAAGTGGGGGCGATTTTGTTAAAAATGTGGGGCGAATTGACTTGAATTCAGTATGTAGGCAAATGTAAAAATAATACAAAAGGTCCTATATTCAAACTTAATATACTAAAACAAAACAATTCCTTAAACGGAATTTCAAATCTGAGAATAATGTTGTACTATTTTGTAGAGCTTTGCTCTTCAACATATCTTTTCCAAGATTTTCTAGTTAGAACGGTCTTAATAAATCGCCAAACAAACATATATGGAGGCCAATACCAGACAAAATTAGGAATAAACCCGTATAGATCTATCCATATTTATTGTTGGCTGCAGTGATTACTGGTGATAAACAAAACATGCCAACACGGATAACGGCTACTGCTAATCCTCTTGCAAAGGTACGTTTCTTTTTGAAGCCGAGACCAACTGCAACCAATGCTGCGCTATAAGCCAAGCCAGACCCTAAACCTGAAAATATATACAAAATATTATTTTAAATTTTTTTTGAGTTCCCCTTGAATGTTAAATCTCTTATAATGAGTAGCGATTCATAAAAAAAGGGAGACTAATCCACTAAGATATCTTACTGTGACCCAAACAGCAATTTGAGTTTTTAGATGTATGTTGGTTTTTGTATTTTGACAAAAAAGATGATTAGAAATCTGGGGTGAGTATCTCGAAGCTCTCGTAAATCCTATACTTAAGTAAATTATACGTGTATCTTAAGTATAAGTTACGATAGATGTACACAGGTATCTCGAAACATACTTAAACCTCTCTTAAGATAGGAGTTACGAAGACCTTGCGTCCGGAGCATCATGCTGTTCGTTCCGTTGACAAAATCTTAAAATCTGTGATATTTTATAACTAACAGTTAGCTTGATTGGTCAATTATGTTAAAGCGGTACTTTTAAGGTGAAAATTCAAAAATAAAACGTAAATCACTTCTTGATCAATAATTCTTAAAGCGTTATTTATTGTAAAATTAAAAATCCAGTGTCTTCTATGGATTAATACAACAGCCTAAAGATATTGGTGCTGTAATTTCCGACAATTAGCGCATGTGTGGAATTTTACCATAAAAACTAGCTAAACATTATTTGTTCAACATGTAATGGAATTGAATTGTAAAAATAAAAAATAAGAAATAGAAAATGACTTAATTATCAATTTATTAAACAGTTTATGCTAAAAATTACTATAGTTGATAGAAAATTGATGAATAGAGGATTAGTTTTGCATTCCTATCAATTAAAAAATCATGTTGTCAATTCTTTTTATGAAAATCCCATCTGCATAAGTTACTGAGCGAGCACATGGAATGGCTAGTGGGTATTCAATAACTCCCGCTTACTATACCATTTAACTCAACCTGACACTATTAATAACATAATAATAATAATAATAGATATTTTCTTTAAAATATTTAAAAAGAAAACGAAATGGAGGTTAATTATTAAAAATAAAAATGCTGTTTCGAAAAGGAACGAGAATTGGTAAAGAGATATAAAAAAGTGGTATTATTGGTCAAAAACAAAAATGCTAAATTGCAATGAAAACTGGTGGAGAGAAGGCAGCATTCTACAAACGGGATGAACACCCAACTAAATGAGCTAACACATGGATATAAGCAAAATCAACGTTACTTTGAAAAAAAAAAAAGCAAATGTGAATTTTTTGTAAAACAATTAATGGGCGCGACCGCGCATGTGTGTGTGTGTGTGTGTGTGTGTGTGTGTGTGTGTGTGTGTGTGTGTGTGAGAGAGAGAGAGAGAGAGAGAGAGAGAGAGAGAGAGAGAGAGAGAGAGAGAGAGATTGAACTTTTTCTCAAAAGTAGTTTACATTTTTTAATGAAAGAGATAGTGTGTGTATTACTACCTCTCTCTCTCTCTCTTTCACACACACACACACACACACACACACACACACACACACAGAGTTATTACACTTTTTCTCAGAGATAGAAAAAGTCGACGAATTAGGCGAGTTTAGAGTCTACATGGGACCTTGCGGCCATTGTGCAGACTGTCATGGAAATAGTTATTGCACTTTTCCTGAGAGAGAGAGAGAGAGAGAGAGAGAGAGAGAGAGTATATGGAACTTATTTGTTTTATCGTTTAATTCAATTACTGGCACCAATATCAATTTCGGACAATGTTATATTTATTCCACAACGTAGACCGAGATTTCTGCGGTCTTTAGATTTATCCTTTTCAATTTTTTTGCCTTGGCGGAAAAATCAAAGACCGAGCGGGGTATGTATGAAAAACGTTCATTTTGACGATCTTACCCCTAGTACGACATACGGTGTTTTATATCTCTCCTAAGGTGATAATCCTCTATTATTTTCACAACATTTTATTCCCATAGCATTTATCTTCCATAATACGAAATATCGGGCGTCTATTCCAATATTTTCTACACTTAATTACTCCATTTGTTTCAGTTACCACTTATTTCCATTTAAACCCACCGCCATTTTGAATGAAGTGAAGTAGGTCACAAAAATAATCTCGAAACAAAGTTACTATAAAATTATGCAAATTTGACTTATCACGTGATATATTCATTGATATCGTCAATGTAAACAACCGACGGTCTTAAACAGCTGACCAGTACAATGGAACCAGATTTTATCGCGATTTTTGAACGGATAAAAGACCAGTATAACCTTCCCGATTTAAAGGAGGAACAAAAGAATGTTGTACAGAAATTAATTGCAGGAAAAGATGTTTTTTTGTGTTTTGCCAACTGGTTTTGGAAAAAGCATGTGCTACACTGTTACACCTCTCATGCTTGATCAAGTAATGTATTAGTTATTTAGATTTAAATTGTAAAGTTTATTTTTACATATCACTGTTATTTATTATCATCATATCATCACCATTATTATTATTATTATATGATTTGTATTTTTCAAAACACACATGAGACTTGAATTGGCAGAAATACTGCACGATTGGAGATTGGAGATAGACCGTCAGATTTTCGGACTATCCACAACGTGGATACGGATCGTAAGTAACAGTTAAGGGAGGTCCATTCCTCTCTTAAAGTTAAGAGAACGTTCCGGTTACGGTCCTACTTACTAATGCTTCGGGGTAAATTTGTTAATATCATCGTAAGTACACGTTACTATTCGTAAGTCTTAAGAGAGCTTCGAGATACTGGCCCCAGGTAGACTAATACATCTATCCATTATATTTGATTGACAGTTCCATTGACCAATCAGAATGCTACTTTTGCAAGCTTAAATACCACGCCCCCAGGTCGGACAAACTCCGACAAATGGCTCCATGTTTACATTATAAACAACGTCAATTTTCATTATTCTGTTTAGATAATTCGTTAATATCGGCATTTTAGGTATTTGATCATGGTTAAGCATTGCTCACATGGAACTTGCAAGTCTGACAGTCGATATCCAGACAAATTAAACGGAGCTATATTCAATCCATTTGCAAAACCGCGAACTGACCTCGGTAAATGCTTACGATGGATTTCACTTTGTCGAAGGCCGCACAGCCAGTTGAACAAAGAGAAAATCACGTATATTTGCAGTAAGGTAAAGTAGGATACTGTATTATATATATCTACAGTCGTTCAATCATGTTTACATTGACATAACAAAAATTCAAGTAAAACTGCACTGTTTACATGCAATACTCTAGAATCTGCAGGACAACACATGGTGCATGTACACCTTGTACATTGTGTGTGATTTCAGTTTACTTTTCATATCTGAATTTGGTAGTCTTGTAATAAGTTAATAAATGGTCCCATTCTTTATTGTCTTGAGCCTCAGACCCATATTCTCTCTCTCTCTCTCTCTCTCTCTCTCTCTCTCTCTCTCTCTCTCTCTCTCTCTCCAGCTATAGCTAAGGCGCTACAATGTGCTTGTATATAGTATGTCCATTTACAAGTTGTATTCCATGCTAACTCGTCACCCTTTGATATGTCTGTACATTTTATAATTGTTATTTGAATTACACATGCACATGTACTTGAATTAAATCCTAATGTGTACCATGTCAGGGCCATTTTGAATGTCTTACTCCTGTAGTGACAGGAAAATAGGTCGTTTCTAGATCTACTGACTGGGTTTATGTGTTAACATTTAGCTCACTCGATCGGTAGAGCATCTGCAACTGGAAGTTACGCAACGTCGAGCTTGGTTAATAGTTGGATGGGTGACAAGATTCTGTACACTTGTGTAAATAACCACCTTTTCAAGGCTTTTGCCTTTTTTATTTAATTTTGTGAGCTTGATTATCACTGTTTGGTAATATATGTTATTACATGTAATTTTACCTCATATTTTCATATTTTAAAAAAAAAAAAAACACTTGTTGAGTAAACAATAGAATACTTATATAAATACATTTTGTTTGAAATTAGCTTCAAATTTTTTTCAGCATTTTATCACTTTGGAAGGTCCAACACTAGAATATCCAGACCCTTCCGATGCTATGACAGGAGAACTAAAACAGTCAAGGAGACAAATACAATATCAGGCAACCGGATCAATAAGTTCAGGGTGTTCAAAGTTAGATCCTTGGAAATATTACATGTTAAATACATATACATGTATTTTTGTAACAAGTTTATATAAAAAGGGTCAAAGGCGACTGGTGGTTCAGTGGATTAGGCATTCGCCTTGTAGTTCAAGGTCTTTCAACAATGTGGGTTTGTGCCTCGTCTGGGCTAATATGTGAGAAGGAGTTTTTCACATGCTGTTGATCTTTACTGGTTGGCTCGGCGTCAGTATAACTATATTATGTGACCGAGTGGTATATTCTATGTATCTGCCATACTGTGTATCAGTGTACTAGCACTATAAAGATGGTATAAGTCTGCACTGGTCAGGCAGAAGACACGCACATGTACACATATTGTGATATGACTAACAAATTGTTAATGTATTGTTAAACAATAACAAACAATGATAAAAAGACATTTATAAAAAGCAATAATACATGTACAAGTCTATTCAGTAAATGCCATTGCACCACTTCCTTTGCATTCATGTCAATTTATACTTCTGATAATTGTTATACACTTAATTCATTGACAAAAAAAATGGGGGAATAGTTTTACTTATACTATGAAAAATAAGTGTATTACAATACACAATATAAAAATTTGTTTGACTTCCCCATATAAACATGTACATGTAGCAATGATACCTTGTTCAACCTATTATTTCTGACTATTAAAACACTTATTTTTTATTATTTTTATTATTGTTTGAATTCAATGGGATTTATTACTACAGTTTGATAATTTTGTTAATGTTGTATTTATATTTTCAGATATGAAGAAAATAGACCAGAGGATTCCCTGGAAAATGGTGAATATTGTCAGACAGATGAGACTGGTATGTTTAGATTAAAATATATTTTATGTGAAACCGGATATCTGTTAGAAATAATAACAATAACAGCTCCTTAAAACATTCACATATTTATTGTGGTCGTGGTTGAATTTAAAGTTACAGTATATTCTTATCTGCCTACAAATACACAAAGTAATAATATTTTCTTTAGAATAAATTCTAATGGTATTATATTACAATAATTTCAAATAAATCCAACCGCTTTGATAAATACAATTTAGAAAATATAATTTAAATATAAAAATATTATACTACATACCAGAGTAGATCGTATAACTTCGAGTTATACTAGATTCATTTTTACAATTTTAGAAAAAAGGTGTTGCTAGTTGGAAACGCAGAGCCAGAATGATTTATAGAAATATTTAGCGCCAAAACGAAAGTTTAGTGAATAGTTTTTAGTATCATTTTTAGTATTCAACCAGTCTGACCAGTCACGTTATATGTCAAGACACTGAAAATACATACAACTCACAACATGAGTTACAAATCACATTTACATAACATCACATACAAAACATATACAGTACAACATAAAAGATAGACATAGCAGCACACCTGGCAAAAGGCATTTGGTTACATACTCCCTCTGTAGAAGGAAAATGTCACCTGACATTTTACTTATTTGCATATTTATAATAAATGTTTAATATGCAAATTTAATCTATATACAAGTTTCAATAAATATATAAATCAGTATCAATATAAATTAATACATACATACCTATATGATTATACAAATTTCGGTTGGAAAACTGTTCCCACCAGAAAAATATCATAAACTTAAATCTTTACCTCTGCAGAGATAGATTTTGGCTCATAGTTTACTTTCAACTTTATTTGGAAAGCTGAAAATTCAAATAGTAAAATTTAATCAAATTAAAGTATAACATTGACATAAGTTTTAATTTCAATATTAATATTGAAATTACACATTTGTGACACTATATCCATATTTGGTACATCACATAATTATAACGTGTTATGTGTCTATCCATGTGTTTCCATGTTAAATGTATATCAAGGTACATATTAAATTTTATGTCCACTTATGCAGTCCAGATGATTTATAACATTAAAATAAATTATAGACATATATACAATCATAGCATTTTCTAGAACTTGGAAAACTGATTGGCATACCGATAATATATTGACAACGGCTGGGTACTGTCCCGATCCAGAAGTACAATATACTACACAAATACCTCATCAGTTCCAATCTGACAAAACTGCCATTCTCCAAAGCGATCTGGGGGTTTCCTTACTCGAGTGGACTTTCGAGATTCTAGCACAGGTGTTACATGCTGTGGTGTGTCACTGTCTGGTCTGTCATTAATCACTGGTAAACTGTCACTGTCTGGTGTGTCATTCTGTGGTAAGCTACTACTTGGCTCCATCAAATCTGTCCTTGTACCTGCTGTATTTTCATGCTTAGTAGAAATACTGTCAATACTATTTGGTTCACTAATATTTTGAATATTAGAAGCATGACTCAATTCTGTATTTCTAGGTTGTAACTTACCTGTGTTTCCTTTCCTTCGTTGTGGGATGATATAACAACCAACACTCTCGCTATCAGAGCTATCACTCTCTGAATATATTTCAGAATTTTGTGAAATTTTTGATTCTGTCTGAGACTTAGAATGTTTTGTTTTATTCTCAGTAACAACAGGTGGCATAGCATTAAATAGTAAAAGCATGTTACGGTGTAATGTCCTACTTGGTCCGGTACCTGACTCTTTTCGGACTTTATACACCGGAGTGTCACTATATGGATGATCTTCAACCACATAGGGCTCAGCCTCCCACTTATCAACTAGCTTATGCTTGCCTTGATGACCTACCTTTCTTACAAGGACTCTGTCGCCAATCTCAATTTTAACTTCACGGACTTTATTATCATACTTACCCTAATATTATTATCAAGAAATAAACGCTTCTTTTCACGTATATATTTCTTAACTTCTGTACTCTCCTTATTAAGCATTTCTCCCCTGGGGAAGGAATGGCTTTTCAAGAAGTGTATAATGCGTCTGATATTAGAATCATTTTGTTGCTCTATATGCCAGTCTACCTTATGCAGTTCGGATTGATCTATACCTTCATCGGCCGTATGAAGGACAGAATCTGAGGTAACTGCACCGACTAAGGACATATTACTGGTAGCTACCTGGCATGTAGCTTGAATGGCATCATTATCTAACGGTCTCCTAGATAAACCGTCAGCATCTGCATTGAACTTGCCTGCTCTATATCTAAGTTTAAAATTATATGCTGACAGTGCAGCAACCCAGCGCTTACTTGTAGCATCTAGTTTGGCAGATGTCATAACATATGTAAGAGGGTTATTATCCGTAACCACCTCGAACTCACTACCATACACATAATCATGGAATTTATCCACCACTGCCCATTTCAGAGCTAAAAACTCTAACTTATGTGCAGGGTAGTTTTTCTTGGAATGCCTCAGACTCCGACTTGCATATGCGATGACTCTGTCCTTACCTTCTTGCTCTTGATAAAGAACAGCACCAAGTCCCTGACCACTACTGTCAGTATGCAACTTAAATGGCTTATCATAATCAGCATAAGCTAAAATAGGTGGTGTTAGCAGACACTGTTTTATGGTCTCAAATCCAGTATCTTGCTCCTGTTCCCATTTCCACTTTGTAGGTATTAACTTTTTCTTAGACTTACCTTTTTGCTTACCTGTGCAATGGCCCTTTAAGAGATGGTTCAAAGGCTCAATTATTTTAGAAAAATCCTTTACATATCTACGGTAATAACCTACAAACCCTAACCATTGACGAAGATCTTTAACATTTGTAGGTTTGGGCCACTTTGCTACAGCAGATATTTTTTCAGGGTCGGTGGCGATACCATCCTCTGAAACTACATTACCCAAGTAAGTAACAGATTTTTTAAAGAATTCACACTTACCTGGTTTTAATTTTAAGTTGTGTTGCACCAAACGACTGAAACAAGATTCTTATCTTTCTAAATGTTCTTCTTCAGTCTTAGAAAAAATCAACACATCATCAATAAAAATCAAACATTCCTTAAGGTGCATATCACCCATACACTTTTCCATGAGTCTTTGAAATGTTGCTCCACTATTAGTCAATCCAAAGGCCATGCGTTCACACTCAAAAAATCCTAACTTACCTACCGTGAAAGCTGTCTTTTCTTTATCTTGTTCCCTTATTTCTACCTGCCAATAACCTGATCTTAAGTCAAGTTTCGAAAAGTATTTTGCACCACTCAAAGTATCGATGACGTCATCAAATCGAGGTAAATTATAACTATCTTTGCGTGTTACTGAATTCAAACGACGCATATCTAAACAAAATCGTAAACTACCATCAGACTTTCTCACAAGAACTACATTTGAAGAGTAAGGGCTATCTGATTCCCTTATAACACCTGCGTCCAACATATCTTTGACATGTTGACGGACCTCATCATACATACCTGGTGGAATTCTACGGTACGGCATTTTAAATGGAGTGTTATCAGTCAACTCGATTTTATGTTGAACTAGGTTAGTGTTACCTATGTCTAATGGTCCTGTTGAGAAAGCATCTTTCCACTTATATAACAAATTCTTAAACTGTGCTTGAGTTTGTTCTGATATATTATCAAACTCAACCTGTATACCTAAGTCTAGTGGATGAGAAGTAGAAGCCTCATCAGAGTTAACTTGTGAACAAGATATGGCTGATTGGTATGAAGTAATATCATCAACTATGGTAACATTTTGTAGGGAACATATTTCCGACTTTGGTTTGATTGTTACCGGTTTAGCTGACATATTACACATTTTAACCTGAACTTTAGGGTTTTCAGTTTGAATTTTTACAATTCTTGGACATACTATAACTTTATTATTGTATGTACTGTCTAAATTTTCAGTAATCATACAACCCATATTGTGTTTAACACCTCTTGTTTTACCTGAAATTATCTTGGTCTCATATGGTGCTATTCTAACAGGTTTTCTATTACTGGATTTTACAACATATTGGGTACAAACTAAATTATCAATAGCTACTTGCCATTCTTCTGACAAATTTAACTTGTCTGTATCAGAAGTATTGTCTCTACACAATCTAATTATATTAGTGCCCACAATTATAGGACAAGAAGAACTAAAGTTGGTATCTGGTACTACCAATATAGGTACATAATACTCTAATCTTGACTGTGGCCATGACACTGCACATTCTATAAAACCTAAATACTGTAACAAAGAACCATCAGCTGTGGCTACTTGTAAACCCAAATCAGCTAGTTTGTTTAATTCTGGTTTTTCTTTTAATTTATTGTACCCAGATTCTGATATTGTGGTAACCATAGACCCACTGTCTATTAAAGCATTAAAACTTTCCCCATTAATAAGCACAATACCTTTGTTTAATTTACCCACTAATTGATTTTTAACACTAAATTGGCCAGATATATTTTGATCTTTGACCTCTGGTCGGCCTACAACAGAGGTCATTGCGCTTTTGGGTTATCAGCAGAGTTGTTTGGTGCTGTATAACCTCTACCCCGACCTCTGGACCAACCACGTCCTCTATTACCGTTATTATACCTACCTCGAGCAGATGAATTTGTAGGTGGTTTATTATCACTTACCAATTGCAAATTATCAAACTTATTCAAAATTTTATTGAACTTGTCATCTATCTGACCCATGATTTTTTTCTCTAAATTCTCTAATTTACTATTCATTCTTTTCTCCAAGGCCTCTACCGGATCTTCTACCATAACTTGATGTTGTGCTTTCTTACCTGATTTCTCTAACTTTATAGCAACCTGTTTGTTATCTTTTATTTCTTTCTCAACCTGTCTGACCAGTCACGTGATATGTCAAGACACTGAAAATACATACAACTCACGACATGAGTTACAAATCACTTTTACATAACATCACATACAAAACATATACAGTACAACATAAAAGATAGACATAGCAGCACACCTGGCAAAAGGCATTTGGTTACAAATGTACTCTTTCATTTCTATTATAACAAAAGTATTTTTTGTAATTTCACTACAGATATGGCAAATTACATTTTACATGGACAAAAGTTATAAGCAAGCAGGATGGTGGTCTTCATAAAACTGTGAAAGCTGTAAATTTAAACATTTTTCTTATAAATTCAGTATCAACTGGAAGTTTTTCAACATACAGGTCCTTCCTCGTGTATACAACAAAAACACAAAAAGATACATCAGTTACCATAAGTTGTACTTTATAGTAATATTTGTGTGATTTCTTCAGAGATAGAGAATCACCATCTTGTTTTAAACAAAAATTTGGAATGGAAACTGCTGCTTCATCTAATTTCATGTCTTTAGCAGAAAATGGACACTTGATTTCAAGAATCCCTGTCTCTCTTTCAACGCAAATTTTACCGTCTGGTGTTGCAGCTAGAAATGAAAAATTAGGATTGATGACAAGTCCACAATCATGTATTTAGTGATTTGGATTTTTTCCATATACACTTGTTTGGCTGTATTTTCATTTTTCTTTCCATATATAGTGGCCTCTGATGTAAATTTGCAATAGGTAAAAATACTGTCAACAAACTTTGTTGTAAAATCTTTCATTCTTTTGCATATTTTTGAGAATTGGGATGCAGTAATACGGTTCTTTCTTTCTTTAAACCACTGAGGATTGCCAGCTTGTTGTTTGGTTTTTCTTTCAAGTGCAATAGCTTTGTTGTATGTTGTTGATAGAAATGTATTAAGATGATGGTATTTCTTAATTATTTCATTATCAATATGCAAAGTTTGACTTGGGAAGGTGGTATCTCCACATGGTGTCTGTCTCTTGGGTTGGTGGTGTTCCTCTGATCTATAATGTCTCAGCTAAAAAGCAAAACATAAAACTGTTTTATGTATAATGCATATAATTTTCAAAGTAGGGACCAAGTTTTGGACCATACTATTACATTTGTAAATAGAGAGAGAGAGAGTAGAGAAATGATGTTTTACGCCCCAGTCAAGAATCTCACTTATTTCGAGGCGGTCAGTTCTGGGATGGTGGAGGAAACTGGAGTGCCCAGAAAAAACCACAGACCTTCGGCAAGCGAACTGACAAATTTTCTCACACTAGGATCTGTCCCGATTGTGATTCGAACCCAGGTGGTGAGATGCGCTGTTATCCGTAAGTGCGCGCTTTAGACCACTAGGCCACCGAGGCCCCTACATTTGTAAATAAGAGATGTTTAATATTTTATTATATTCTTTTAAAAAAATCATGCTTTATTGAAAGTCTAATTACGATTGATAAAATTACTATTTATTTTTTTTTCAGTGCTTTCTTCCCTTGATATGCTTTCTCATGTATCAAGAATAAGACAGCTAAAAGAAGAGAATGAAGAGTTGAGGAAAGACAATATAAAGTTAAAAATTGAATTGGACAGCTGGATAAAAAATAGTAGAAAATCTACTTTTGTAAAAGCTTGCCAGACAAATACAAACTTTAATTTCAACAGTTTCAATACTACACAGTTTCCAATTAAGAATCTTTTGAGTTTTATACCGGATTGACATATGCTCGCTTTCTTATGCTCTTAAGTTTCTTGTTTCCAAGTGAAAATGGAAACCATAATCCTGTTGTCTATGACTCAAAAAGAAAAGAAATTCACAAGGACAAATTTCCATTGTCTGAGCAAGTGTTTTTGTATTTATGTAGATTGAGAAATGGCCTTAGTATAAAAGATCTTGCATTTCGATTTAACATTAAAGTGCAAACAGTATCAGCAGTGATAAATAGTATTGCAAAGTATATGTATCCAAGGTTAGGATCATTAAGTTCTTGGCCTACTCGTAACGTTTTAATAGAAAATATGACAGAAGCCTACAGAATTGACTTCCCAACATGCTTAGCAATACTTGATTGTACAGAAATAAAAACTGAAAAACCATCATCTTTGAAGCAGCAAAGTCAGTTGTACTCGGACTATAAGTCAACAAATACGCTGAAAGCACTTGTGGTATGTGACCCACGTGGATCTGTCATTTTTGTATCCGATTTATTTTCTGGCTCTATTTCAGATAACAAAATTGTAAGACAATGTGGGTTCTTAGATCACTTACGTAATCTTAAGGCTAAAGGTTTTATTCATGCTAATGACAGTTTAATGGCCGACAAAGGATTTTTGATTGAAAATGACTGAAAGGAAATTAATATTGAGTTAAATATACCCCCTTTGCATCGAGTGCAAGGCCTTTCACAGAAGCTGAGGTATCTCTTACCAAAAAGATAGCATCACACAGAATTCACATTGAGCGAGCTATTAACCAGATTAAGTGCTTCAAACTGTTGAAAAGAGTCATACCAGTCAGTTTTTTTCATTCTATAAATTTTCATTGGTTTAATGCTGCAATTCTTACAAATTTTCAGGATATATTGGTAAAAAATTGAAAAACTTATATAATTAAAACCTGATAAAGTTATTGTAAATCTACTTGTATGATTGAGATAGTTGTCCATGTTCGCTAATTCCATAAGAATGGAAACGCCGACTACATTATAATGACACTTAAACCAAGTCGTGCTGTATACCACAGCCTTTGCTGTATACATCCCATTAAGATGAGGACCTCGGTAGCCAAGTGGTTAATTGATCAAAGTGCCTCTCACCGCTAAGGTTAGAATCCCGCTCGACAGATCCTAGTGTGAGAAAGTTTGTCAGTTAGCTTGCGGAAGGTCTGTTTTCTCGGGGTTCATCCCAGAACTGATCGCTTCGATATAAGTGAATTTTTACTGTTTTAACACCATCTGTCTAATTCACTAAATATGGTGACAGTATAGGTCAATGTGTAATCATTTCTGTGTTAGATTCTAGTGATAAAGAGTTGTTTCATATTGAAAAAACCCAAACAAAATAGAGACTCAAACCCACCCGGATCTTTATGATTTATCAATTAACACTGGGATGCTGTAACTGCTTAGCTACTGGGGGGGAGTGTTAACCCATCAAGACTGCAACCCCTACAGTAGTTCATTGATGAAGTGCTTGCTCTGAGTGAAAATGGATTAAAACCATGACCAAACTTTAACAATTAAGTTGTGACTGTTTTTGCATTTAGCATTTAGAAATGAAAGTCCTGTATCTTTCAAAATGAACCCACTAAAGAATCCTTCCCACACATTACCCAGAGCATGCTTACATTAAAAAATTATTCCACCTTAGCTGTTTCTTTTCCTGGGACATAAAATCATATACAATCAATCAGTCATCAACATTGCTTTAATAGAGGATACTAACTTACAAGGAAAATAGCTGCAAATTACATGCAGAGAATGAAGTGAGTTTTCTAGTGATAAAATGTCCCTTAATTCACAACTATTGCAGCATGATCTTATACCTTCAGAAACACAGTTATCAGGTTCACTTCATATACTTAACTTTGTCATATTCTTATACAAAAAAGTATATAATAAAGGTGAAATTTGATGGACTGCAGTTAAACTCTGCTGGTTGTTGAATCGGACCTTAAAAGTGAAGTCTGCTTTCTTGCAATATTAGTTCTAACTGTAAAAATGATCAAATTTCAAACACTGTAAATTGCTCGTTTTTATATGTGCTTTTCATAGAGGTAATTTCTGTTATTTAGGTCTCTTTACATGGTAATGTCTAGGTATAAGTGAAATTTTTTCAATGAAATCTACATTCTACATTACTTAGGCACCCTGCATTGGGAAAAAAGGGAATTAATAACTTAAAAGTTTTGATATAATGATGAAAATGGAAAAAAAAAAACATCTTGTGGCTTAAGTATAAAAAATAGCAGAATAAATCTACGTATCCTGTTTCAATTTCTTAAAAGTAAAGTGATACAATCACTACCAACCAAACTAATGAACTTATTTCATCATTAAGATCTGGCAAAATACAATGTAATTTGGTTCCAATTCAGGTTTTTAGTGTCACATTAATGTATGACATCAAGTTTATAGTAAGTGATTTCAGCCTCTCAAAAGTTTTTGCAGCCAGTTTTTACTTTGTAGCAATTTATTTAATCCAAGTAATGACAACAGCATTACTCCCTGCATACATGTGCAATCTGAATTATCAAAATCAAATTCAATGTTTGACCTTAATTTTTAATTTTAGCTCACCTGGCTGACATGTCATTTGAGCTTATCATTATGGTATTACACAGCTTGTTTACAGATATGCATCATCATCATTATGCTATGTGTTATTAGGTAACCAGATGATTGTATGGTGAACAACTGTGACAATTATTATCTAATAACAAGTAAAAGAATAATTAATGCTGCATGAAAAGTTGAAAGCAAATTTACATCATTTGCCTTGCTTCTATCAACTTGCTGCCCTTCACATTTCACCTTTTTCTTTTGTATGGCCTTATGTCTTCTACTGTTATTTTGTCTTGTCCTCAGAAACATTTTGGATTATTCTTATTGCAATGTAAGTCTTAAGTCAAATCAAGATTACAAAATTTTAATTGCAAACTTAGATCCTGTAATGATGAACATTTTTGAAAATTGTTGTTTTCATCTATCCATTTTTTTTTAAAGGACACACACACACACACACACACACACACACACACACACATGGTCAAGTGGTCTTAAGCACAATTTAAAGGATCACAGTGCCTCTAACCACCTAGGTTCAAATTAACTTGGAGAAAATCCTAATGTGAGAAAGTTTGTCAGTTCACTTTGCCAAAGGTTTTTTCAGCCACTCAGGTTTGACAATGAATTGCAAAAATCAACATAAGTAAAGAAACATTAACAGTTCATAGATTATTATTATTATTAGCAAAAAATTTCTGCAAGGTTTTATTATATATATTTATTTTTTTCTTTTGGTATATGCATTTGAAATTAAATATTCTAATGCAGGGACTATATCTGGTAACTTTCAAGATAATTGAAATTTTCAGATGATCTTCATCAAATTTCAAAATGATTTTCTTGTATTCTTTTTATCATCTATTGTGTTTTCATGGGAGTAACTCAAAACAGTTATAGCTTTACACACAAGTGAAATTTTTATGCACATGACTAAAATGTACTTATGCATTTAAAAGTACAATCAAATATTCATCAGAAGATTTTTGCATTTAAAAAAAACTTGAAATTCATACTCAGCTACTTGGTTTCTGCATTGCAGATGCTACTGTGAATTTTTTAAACCCAATTGTAACTAATATTTTACCTGATTTAGGATAAAATTGAGGAAACCACAACTTTAGGCATTAGAAATGTAGCCCAATTTTGCATTTAAAGCTGCTAAATTGAGAGCCCTAGTACACTTCTGTTAGTTGTGTTTATTATGGAATATTTTGCTAAAATAAGGCATACTTTCATACACAAGTAAAACAATGTATTTTAATAAAGAAAAACATTTTATATCAGAATAATTTTTAAAACACAAAAACAAAATCTAGGATTAAGACTGTGCATATAATGTACACACAAGTTAAATCTCTGACAGAAAAAAATGATACCTTTTTGCATCAGTTTTTTAGCTGAAAGCTCAGATGAGATTTTGCTATCCATCTCCGTCCGTCGTGTGTAAACTTTTTACATTTTAATCTTCTCCTCCAAAATCACCGGGCCAAATTTAATGAAACTTGGTAACCATCATGCCTGGGTGAAGCCCTTTCAGATTTGCACAAATGAAGGAGTTATGTCCCCTTGGGGCCCCACAAGGGGAAAAAGTGAAAAACTTTAAAAATCTTCTTCTCTGAATCTACAAGAGATATACCTTAGTTATTTCATTTATAACATCCTTAGGTCGTCTCTTTTCAGATTTGCACAAATGGTAGCCATGGGGCTCAAAATGGGGAAATTCTGAGGCACTGAGTGTGGAAATTGCTAAAAACTATATATTTGTCACTATATCTTGAAAACTATCAACTTCTTATATAGGCACGTATATTTGAATATTGTAGGTATTGACATGACGATCATTTTGATATATAGTTCAAGGTCATATATTGAAAGTTCAAGGTCACAGCTGCAGAAGAAGACTTAAATTGCTAATTATCTTGAAAACTATTAACTTTTTGTATAGGCATTTACATAAGAATCTGGTAGGTATTGACATAAAAATCACTTTGTTATATGGTTCATGGTCATATATTGAAAGGTCAAGGTCACAGCTGCAAAAGAAGACAAATTGCTAATTATCTTGTAAACTATGAACTTTTTCTAAAGACATGTTTATTAGAATATTGTAGGTTTTGACATGACAATCACTTTGATATATGGTTCAAGGTCATATATTGAAAGGTCAAGGTCACAGCTGCAAAAGAAGACTTAAATTGCTAATTATCTTGAAAACTATTAACTTTTTGTATAGGCATGTATATTAGAATATTGTAGGTATTGTGGCAATGATCATTTTGATATATAGTTCAAGGTCATATGATCAAAGGTCAAGGTCACAGATGCAGAAGAAGACAGAAATTGCTAATTATCTTGAAAACTATTAACTTTTTGTATAGGCATGTATATTAGAATATTGTAGAAATTGATATGACGATTATTTTGCTTTATGGTTCAAGATCATATGTTTAAAAGTCAAGGTCACAGCTGCAAAAGAAGACTTAAATTGCTAATTATCTTGAAAACTGTTAACTTTTTGTATAGGTATGTATAATAGAATATTGTAGTAATTGATATGGCGATCATTTTGATATGTGGTTCAAGGTCATATATTGAAAGGTCAAGATCACAGCTGCAGAAGAAGACTTAAATTGCTAATTATCTTGAAAACTATTAACTTTTTGTATAGTCATGTAGAATATTGTAGGTTTTGCGACATTGATCATTTTGATATATGGTTCAATGTCATATATTGAAAGGTCAAAGTCATATCAACATAGGAATACTAAAAGTATTCATTTTATTGAAAGCTATTAATTTCATGCATAGGCATGTATATTAGAATATTGTAGGTGTTGACATGACAATCATATATGGTTCGAGGTCATATATGTTCAAAGGTCAAGGACATAGCTGCATAATTATACTGAAATTGATTAATGATTTTGAAATTATTCATTGCATTACAGTTACTTCATGCATATTTTATAAGCTACTTATAAATGAAAAGTGAGTGGATATATTTCTGATTAAGTTTTGTGGGAGTTCTTAAATTGAGAAAACTTTTAAAGTTTATTTACTTAATATATTGTCTATTGCACTTTGCAAACAATATTGGACATATTTTCAGGTGAGCGTTAAGGCCCATGGGCCTCTTGTTACGATGCCAATGAATCACATCAAGTTGATGATGATAATGAAATATTGTAAAAAAGAAATCTTCACTGAACCAAATTTAAAATTGGTGTGTTGTAATAAGTAATAGAGTAGAAGTAGAAATGCAAAACTCATGCTTTAAGCACTTTTTAGCTCACCTGAGCACAAAGTGCTCAAGTGAGCTATTGTGATGGGTCATTGTCTGTCTTGCGTCATGCGTCAACTTTTGATTGTTAACACTCCTGAGGCCCTAATTTGAGTGCAATCTTCATCAAACACGGCCAGATTGATCCTCTTGGCAGAAGCTAGCTCAAGTTTGTATGTGGGCCATGTTGGGTCAATAAGTAGGTCACTAGATCAAATAATAGAAAAACCTCGTTAACACTCCTGAGGCCCCAATTTGAATGCAATCTTCATCCAACTTAGAATGATTCTCTTGAAGAAAGCTAGCTCAAGTTTGTATATGGGCCATGTTGAGTCAATAAGTAGGTCACTAGATCAAATTATATAAACCCTGTTAACACATCTGAGGGCTCAATTTTAGACCATCTTCATCAAACTTGCTGAGATTGATCCTCCTGACAAAAGCTAGCCATATATGTCCATATATGTTCGGTTATGGGTCATGTTGGGTCAATAAGTAGGTCACTAGTTCGAAATATAGGAAAAATCTCTTTGAAAAATAGAAGCTCCAGTTTGCCAAAATCAAGCTAAGTGTACATCATTTTCAGGTGAGCGTCCAGGGCCTTCATGGCCCTCTGTTAAAAAATCCATTTTTGACACAAAATGTTTGTTTCAAATTATAAACATGCCATTTTGGTAAATTAAGCATAACTAACAACAGTAAAATGTTCCATACTAGCCATTACCACGTCATCTCTTAAAGCTCCTCATTGATTTGGATTTAAAGTAAAATCTTGTTATAATGAACCCTTGATATCTATATATGTTCATTAGTTTGTATCAATTCTATGCCAAAGATCTATAATGCCAAAATCTAAATCAAGAAATGATGATACCTGTTGTCAATGTTATGTGACTGGAGGAGTGGCATGATGATTTAGTGAGCTGTCAGGTTAAAGTTGCCCCAAGTTGTGCTAGTGCAAGGCAAACCATATTACTCATTTCAGTCATTTGTAATCTCGCTGAGGTTTAACTGTACTTTGTTTTCAATAGATAGCCACTAGAGTGAAAGCAGTGTCTGTATAAAACCTGCTTAAAGGATTCCTTATTTAATATGTTTTTACTTTATATCAATTATTAGTCTAGGAAAGTTGACTTTTTAAATTCATTTAACCTAACACTGGGTAAATATCAGCAAAATTTTGCAAGGTGAATCATATAAGTAAAAAAAACTAAAATAAATGGAAAAAAGAAGGAGTCGGATTTCATGTATTTGTGAAGAAAAATGGATTATTTTTCAACAATTCATTATTAATTAAAAATTTAAAATAATGAAAAAAAAGGAATCAGATTATTTGTTGAGAAAAATATGAATTGTATTTAAAAAATGACAGGTTCAAAATTAATAACCCCGAACAAATAAACAGGGTGGTGTGATTCCAGGGATCAAATCCCTGTTTCCTCAAATCAGGTGTATTGTAAATATGTTGGTTTTCCTTGCTTTAGCGTTCAAAATTCCTCATGAACTGTTGAAACTGAGACAAATGAATGAGAACATGACTGTTTTTGTTTGTTCAGAATGGATTTAAATAACATGCATCTTAAAAATGTAGCATTTATACTTATACTTATAGACTTATAATCTATGACCTAACATTATATTTGAGCAATGCATAGATTTATCTAGGCAGAATTTCAGCTTTAACAATGTAACTGGTCAGATATATTTTGTTAAATGTGAATTATGTCTATATGGTATAATAGGTGAGACTATTTTATAATCTATACACAGCATGAAGTATAAATTTGTAGCTTTCTTATTCCAATATTGCATAAATGTCTTTTAAGCCACACCACCACCACAGCTGGTATGATTATTATTATTTTTTTATAACAAAGGCAATGAATAAATGAGATATCTTGGTTTGATTGGAGTGAAGTATTGGATTTTTACACCTCAGTTCATAACTTTTTTTCTCACTTATATTGAGACATTTTGTTCAGAGCTGTTGGAGAAACTGGAGTTCCCAAAGAAACCCACTGATCTTCTACAAGAAAAACTGACATAAATTCTAGGGAATTCCACCAGGTGAGGTTCGAATCTAGGTCATGAAATACTGCGATCCATCAGCAGATCTTTTGAACGTTTGACCAAAAAGGCCCTAAATGAATAGAGATGTTTTTTAGATTATTTAAAACCTCCCAAATCCTTTTCTTAGTAGAACACATAC
>JARBDR010000236.1:0-17802 GCA_029721355.1 Tegillarca granosa | reverse complement strand
ATAGTATTAGTAAACATGAACCAGTAACGTCTTGTAATGATTATGTCTGACCAGTATCAGTGAACCAATGAACCAGTGACGTTTGTAATGGTTATGTCTGACCAGTATCGGTAAACCAATGAATCAGTGACGTCTTGTTATGGTTATATCTGACCAGTTCGGTATAACAATGAACCAGTGACGTCTTGTAATGATTGTGTCTGACCAGTATCGGTAAACGAATGAACCAGTGACGTCTTGTAATGATTATATCTGACAACTATCGGTAAACCAATGAAACAGTGACGTCTTGTAATAATTATGTCTGACTAGTATCGGAAAACCAATGAACCAGTGACGTTTTGTAATGATTATGTCTGACCAAAATCGGTAACCTAATGAAATAGTGACGTCGTGTAATGATTTTTCTGACAACTATCGGTAAACCAATGAAACAGTGACGTCTTGTAATGATAATGTCTGACCAGTATCGCTGACTTGTTTACCACGTAAATTTTCAATTATGTTATATGAATTATCTTACGCAATAACAAAAATCAATTTCGTCATTTGCTTGAAATTTTCTTAAAACCAAATTCAAGAAGTGTAATTACATAATTAAGTTGACAAAGTAATATAAATGTATCTAGTGGCAATGAAAAGTACAATTAGAAACCAAACAGCATAGTTAGAATTTATTCAAATAACGGCAAAAGATATAATTTATCATTACATATATATTTAATTTCATAATTCCGCGTTAAATAATTTTGCACTTATTAAACGCCAATCAATCACCTAAAGTAATATTTATGTTTAATTTATTAATTAATAAATAAATGATAAAATAATAAAATATCCTATTTTAAAAAACTATATTATTATCAGAAACTCCCCGGTTTTGATGATTATCAGATACAAAGATTAGGTGGTAATAATCATTTGATGTACTTTTTAAAGACAGAAAAACGCATTTTTACAAACATACTTAAACATACATATTATGAGGGAAATGTAAAGCTTCGTTTACCAACCATTCAAGAGGAACTAATATCAATACCTTATACCATATAAATGGCGATATGTGTGGTGTGAAAAAAGTTTTAACTTTGTATTGTTGTTCTTAAAAAGATTTCGGCTAAAATGACATTTTTTGCATATTACGTAATTATTGCACAAACGAAATTTTTACAGAAGAACCCGTTACATATGTTTTATACCCCGATATCTATTTTCTATTTTTTAAATTGCAACAAAACCAGTAGATAATTAAACCATTTATAGGTTTTTGCTATTTATAGTAAGGGCAGCCATCTTGGACAAAACAGTCATGTCGGATAAAATTTTAAATCTACACTAGTCAAGGACCTTCCATATTCAAATTCATTTTAAATGGCCATGACTATCAAAGACAAATTTTAAAGTTTTTGGCTTAAAATAGGCCTTATTTGCATATTATGCAATTATTGCATTAACGAAAAATTGTACAGAAAAACCTGTTATATGTTTTAATCCCCGACATCTATTTTCTATGTTTCAAATTTTAAAAAAATCGGTACATAAATAAACCCGTAATGGCCATTTATAGGTTTTTGCCATTTATAGTAACGACAGCCATCTTGGATTTACGACAGACATGTCGGATACAATTTTGAATTTATACCACCCAAGGTCCTTTCACACTCGGTGTCCTTTTAATCGGTCATGTACTTTCAGAGAAGATGATTTTCAAAGATTTCGTCTAAAAAAATATATGTTTTATCCCCGACATCTATTGTCTATGTTTCAAATTGAACAAAATCGGTACCAAAATGAACCTGTTATGGTCATTTATAGGTTTTTGCTATTTAAAGTAACGGCAGCCATCTTGGATATAGAACGGACATGTCAGATATAATTTTTAATCTATAGCAAATAAGGACCTTCTGTACCAATTTTCATTTGAATTGACCTATTGGTTTCAGAGAAGTAAATTAAAGTTTACGGATGCACGCATGCACGCACGCTTTACCATACCATAAGCCCACAATGGCTTTGCTAGGTGGGTTTAAAAAAGGATGGGTTTGAACGCCGTTTATCAAGGGTCAAATTAAAGCTCTGGCCTTATTCATGAGATTATACTTAAGTAATCTTTTTAGATGCATTTCAACCGATAAAAATTAAAAGATTTCAATAAAAATCTGAATAAACATCAACTCTTCTTTTGCAAGTGTTTTTTAGTTTCCATAAAGAGTTCATATATTTCTGATATTAGTTAATGATTAAAGCAGTCCAGTAGTTCTGGTGACATATTCTCTCCAAAGTTTGTATGTGGTCTTTTAGTTGACATCTGTTTTACCATGGTTAAATAATATTTCTGAAATATAAAATATCAATTGAAATTATCTTCTGTTTACAAAAATGGATGAGCTAATTTACACTACCAAACAAAACTGTATAAAATGCTAAATTTATGGTCATTTAAAATTAACAATCATACAATTTTTTTTTTTAAATTCCAGTCAAATTGAAAAAAGGAGTGCAGTCCATAAAATTTTAAGCAGCATCAAAATTTTACAATAGGCCAATCTTCAGATCATAATAAATACTTATACAGTCGACTCTCGTTAATTCGAAATCGGTTAAATCGAAATTTCGCTTAAATCGAAATGATATAAACGGTCCCGTCAGATCGCTATATATTTCTATGCATATCTGTGTGTTTAAATCGAAATACCGAAATTCGAAATTTTGCTTAACTCGAAGTGAATTTTCAGTCCAGATTACAAAATATAATGAAAATTCTAATGTTTGAATCGAAATATACTTTCCTTGTTTATCGTAGTTTGGATTTGTTTAAACAACAAGTTGAAACTAAGCGGCAAAATAAAAAAAAAACAATTACATGGACACAAAAATATTTTATCTTAAAAATGTTGATTTATACCTAAATTAATCCGTCTCTTGTTTAAGAAGTGTCGGGTTTTTTTTGAAGATTTATATCCGACTAAAAATACACATGAAAAAGGAAGTCGGAATCCCATGCTATTTTCACGATTTTCTCTTCTGGTCAGGTCATGGTAAACCGTCTGTCAGTAAAAGGAAAAATTTTATTAGTGTAAAATTAAAAAGTGGGCGGTCCATTCTTCCACAGTCATTGATCACAAGAATACCCAACGCTAAATGCCACGCTTAAACTTAATTATCTGTCAAGTCAAATGGTATACACCATTCAGCTACTGTGACATGGAAAGCGATGATTTCAATAATCACAAAGTTCAGACGCTAAGGATTACAGATGAAGAAGTTATGATTATGAATAAATAAAACTTTAACTGAGCCTGCCCGATGATAGTCAGTGTTAACAAATTTCAACGGAACCTTGTAGCTTTCGGTGAAGTTTCCGATTTGCTTTTTTATTGTGCAAAAAATTATTTTTAATTTTTATGTTTAATTTAATATTAATCGTAAGTTTTTAGTGTCAGTTGTAAGCATTATAATACGTAACAGCATATACGTGACGTCAATAGAGGAGCGCTTTACTTTTAGAGTTAACTCCCGTTTCTGATCGTCATTGATCAAAACGGTTAATTCGAAATTCGGATAAATCGAAATTTTTCATCTGACCCCTTCAATTTCGAATTAACGAGAGTCAACTGTATATCAAGTTTCCTTTATGTCCACTAAAACTTTAAGAGACCACTGCGGTAGCTCAGTTGGTAGAGTGTTCGCTCCGTTAGTGGAAGGTCATGGGTTTGAACCACGGTCGGGTGTGACCCAAGACTTGAATGTGGGTAGCGACTGTTCTTTCGCCAAGCACTGGACATAACGAGACGAAAGTCTCGGTTCTTTCATATGGGAACATAAAATAAACGAGGTCCCGTGTCACGGCAGGCGTGGCACGATAAATAACCCTGCTGTATAATGCCATCAGCGCAACGCACAGGCAAAATCTCTGCACTTTCGCCTATAGCTGGCGACGTCTCAATATAAGTGAAATATTCTTGACTGGGATGTAAAGCACCATTACACAACTTAAATCAACTAAATCTGTAAGAAAGTTAAGAACATGAACATAATCTTAACAATCAGAAGTATAGTATCGTAACTACCTATGAGGCAACCGAGGCAACTGCGTAAAATTGTAACCAATTACTTTTCCTCACAGAAGTGAGAATAAAAAAAACTATTTTTGTCTGATAACCCCCATCCCCCGACATACAATTTAAACTTTTAAACTATCCTCTAACCTGGATAACGAGGTTTTTCTGGTACAAAACCATCCCACTTATTTTACAACAGCTGATCTAGTTTTTTTTTTTTTTGTTTTTCTATTAAACTGTATTAAAATACCTTCTTTATATCTGAAAGGTGTAAAACATTGAGACTGTTGGTACTGTATGTCTGCTATTACCAAAATTTACGAAAGTATATAAATAAATAAATAAATAAATAAATAAATAAATAAATAAATAAATAAATAAATAAATTCCTTAATGTGCACATATGGCGCAGCAAAATTTAGCAGGTATTTTGTTATATATTTATAGCAATTCAGGAAGTCCAAGTAAAAATAAAGCACAAGCCGGCGAAACCTATAAATCGATAAGAGTTAATTCATATTTGGTTATATAAAAATCGCAGTACAAAATCAGAGGGATCATGCAAACAATATTCGATCTTTAGATCTAAATAAACAAAACTTTGTAGGTTAGCCACATTCAGATTTGATTTGATTGGCTTATAATAAAAAGCAATAATAATGGTATATTCATTAGCTAATTCGACTAGAAATAAACGTTTAAAAGTTTTGTGGTTTTTACTGTTGTTTTCGCTGATTGTTTATTATTTAAAAGATAAATAGTATTTAAATCTTATAAGACTAACCGAACTGTAAACTAAAATGGTTTCTTTAACATACTGATTAGGTGAGCTAGCACCAAAAGCAATAAATAATAAATGCCCCGAGTGCATGTTAGTACAAAAAAAAACCGTAAAAAATACTTATATCACGCACATATGAACTTGTTCTTTGATTTCTCCTTAAAGATTATAACAATCGGGCTAAAAATGCTGATAAGACATTAAACAACATTTCAATTGACTAACCAACCAAAGATGGATTGTAACCAAACTCGAATTTGGTTATGTGTTTTGCTATGGAATTAAATTGATTGTTTGTTTATTTCGCCGAATTTAATGACAAAATACGCTATCCTCTCTTGCACTTAACTTTAAAATGCCTCAGAGATTTATAAACAAATGTTATGGAAAAATAATGTTTGTTAATATTACTGTTAAGTTTGAAAAAAAAAGTTAAGGATCTTTTTAAAAGTAATGTATATTAAATGAAAATGACATCTAAATGTCGCTATATTATACTAAAACATTTTGTTTTAAAAACTCAAGATGTTCTTAGCACGTGCTCTACATGTATACATGGCTATAAACGAATTCATCATCATGGTGTTTAAATAAAAATGGTTTTGGAAGGCTGAAGGTGTATGCCATTTTTTAAATTTATCCTTACTTCTGCAAGAAACTCTACATTTTGTTCATCAAATTCATTTGTAAAACTTTTAATTTTTTTTTCATCTGACTGCAATTGCTTATGACAGTTATAATGTTGCAATTGGATACAGCCGAGGGACGGTTGCACAACATTTTAATGTGCCACAAAGTGTTATGTCACGGCTGTGGAATCGATTCCAGCACACTGGCGATTTCACAGTTAGGATTCTTTCAGGTTGACCAAGAGCCGTTAAAGCCAGAGAGGACCGTTATCTTGGTAAATGGGCTCGACGAAACAGGTTTAAATCTGATTTACAGTTAAACAATAGGTCGGATTTCTTGTCTAACTGTGAGAAAACAGTCTTCATCTTTTTATTATACATACTCGCAAACCAGCTGTCCGTCCTGTTCTGACACCACGTTATCGTCCACCAAGACGATTATGAGCAAATAACCGATATTGGCAACTGCGTTAGTGGAATCCTTTGGGGTGGAAAATGTAGTGATGGAGGTACCAAGTATGCTTTATAGAGATGCAATTCTGCATCCTATTTTTAGACCTTTTGTTAGTGCTATCGGACCCAAATTTGATTTGATGGACCATAATGCCCCACATCACAGAGCAAGATTTGTGATTTAGCATTTTGAGATGAGACTTTTCAACGCATGAAGCGCGTAATTGCTAATAGAAATAATTTTTTCTGAAGTTTTCTGGATGTCGTTTTCTTTCAAAACATGCATTTTTATTTGTGTTCACCTTTAATCGTTTTTTAACATAAAAAGGCATTTTTTCCTCAGATTGTTTTTTTTTCTCTGTCAATACTCGATAAGCAAAAACATCTAGTTTATTGCAGTCACAAGAATAACTTGTTGTATTTTGAGAGGGCGCTACGTAAATGAAGTATAGAAAAAGAATATTATTTACATGAACATTTAGTCTTGTCTAAATCTAAGCAATATAACGATAGCTTATATCTTATGACGATGATACGAGACGCAAAACCATATAGGAGGGGAGTGAAGCATTGCTTTTCCGCATACAAATGATTCGCGTGGGTTTGTTTCTGCTTCTGGATTTATTTTTATTTGTTATTATTATTCGCAAAATTTAAGTTGACAAATCCGAAATAAGATTTATCTAAATATTATAATTGTGATATCTCCGAGAGAAGTACAAATCTGAAAATATAATCAAAGTCACCTTTACTTTAACGAAAGTAATCGATAAATTATCTTTCATCATATTTGGTAAAGCAACCTAGTATTTCGGTTTTCTTTAAATCACACGATATGTTCTATCATCAATGTGCAATGACGTATTACATTTTGTTTGTTTTAAGATTTAACGCATTCATAAAATTTCATTTTCATCAAATTAATCAAACACAAACAATTCGGTCCATGTTCAAATCACAAGGATGATTCCAAGGTGCATATCAATTAACCCGGTTAAAATATACATTTTTCGAAATGATTTTCCTCCTACAAAAAAATCTGCAGCTATTAGACTCGATGAAGTATCACCTTAACAAAAGGTCGTCTTGAATGCGAGCTATTACAAGGCAGACCATTATACACACATCTCATGCATTCACGGACTTGTTTCTAGAGATTACTAATTACTATAGACGAAATTAAATTTAAAACAAGCACGGAAAACTTAATGCAATCAAAATAAAAAACGAGAAATTTTAAATGCAAAATTAATCAAATTTGTTTGATGGTAGTATTTTGCATATCATGTCAAAAGGTGTCAAAAGGACATAAGATAAAACACAACTATACCAGTCCATGTACATAAAATATTAGAAAACCCCCCCCTTCAAAAAAAAAAAGAAGTAACTTCTATCAAGAAAGTTAGGCCGGGTGCTCAGGAAGGGTAAGCACCTCCTGTCTAGCTTCCTTCACCCGTCACGTTTAAGTCAATTTTAAGAATGACAGGAACAAAAAACTATAGTAAGTCAAATATATCCAGTATAACTTTGGATACAGTGACTACATACTTATCAACAATATTTTGATGACGGCCATTAAACTTTTTAAGGGCCTTGATTAGCAGCTTGCTTCTTTGTTAAAATCCCCTTCCCCTAATGGAAACAAGCTTTACCAAACCGTATCAACAGTAAAACATACACACCTTATGCACGAGAAGCAGGAATATTACTGCAAAGAAACGGATAGCTGAGAAAAGAAAAATTGAAGTTATTACGTTTGTCGTATATCTTCGAATGCAACCTTTTGTGGGTATCATAATTGAGGTATAAGTCCAAATATCAAGCAGAGCATGAATCAGTCGTATCTTTTATAACAAGCTCAGTAGAATAGATGCCATTCACATATTGTCCGAATTTGAGATTATTTAGGGCTGCATTAAGTTTTTTAATTTTCTGATTTTTTTTTTTTTTTTTGATTTTCTAAAAATATATATTTTTTAAAATTGATATCCTCTAACCATGATCCGTGAGATTCATTTCTAAAATGTCATTTCTTTTTGGTTGGTCAATGTTTAAAGATGGTAATTCTAAGCTTGGAGCATGCGCAAGGATGTACGGAAAACCCATGTATTGAAGGTGAAAGATGACAAATGGCATTAATTGTCCTTAATTAATATCCAGATGTTTTTGAAATAGTGTTATGTATCCCTTCCTAAGTCACAAATGACAAATTCATCGAAGTTCTGTTTAATTTATCGTATTTTCACCGTTTTGAAAGTTATGTTTAAATGACCCGAGATTTGATGACGTAACCATGATCTAATATTAGATTCCAAATGCTGCATCTCGCTGGGTAAATACTGTAATTTCTGTATTAATTCGAGCTTTTAATCGTTGAATCAAATGTAACATTGTTCATTAGGAACATCATTAATTAGATTAGCACAGTTTTATTTTTTTCTTTGGAAAACTTAATGCAGCTTTAAAGACAGAATATCATCTATATTCTGTATCTAGATTTCAGCATTCTTTTTTACTGAATTTAAATCACTGATACACGAATAATTGATAATTTAATATACTACCGAATGGTTGTAAATAAATCTAAATATTATTTGCAATTCAATAAACAGTCACTCCTAATATGAAAAAAAAATTCAAGTAACTAGAATTGTAATCGTGGCAAGCACAATGACTGAAGTCTTCCACCATTCCAACATTTTGACCTGGCTAGGTTTAGGTACAAATTACCTTCCGTTCTTCAGACAGACCCTCTACCAATAAACCCCAAAAACAGTAAAACACATCAATAAATGTGATAGTCTTATTGACTTAAAAGTTTGAAGTAAATAAACAAGGTTTTGAGAAATGTCACATAATACAAAAATATTTTCAACTGTATAACAAATTATCAATTTAACATCTATATTTAAGCATTGTTGGTCAAAAGTGCATGTGTATACTTATTTATCACAGTTTTTTCTACTCTCTTCCATTCATTCAAATAACATAGTGTATTATAGCTTGAAAGTTTGTTTTAGGAAAGTCGACGGTTTTTTCTGGTAACTCTAGTTTTCTCCCGCATCCCAGAACTGGCTGCCTCATTATAAGTTGAAAAATTGTGACAGTCTGGAGTATACGACACTATTAAAATTTTCCAGTTCTTAATTATCTTTCTGAAAGTTTATTTTATTATTCCAGCAATTCAATTCATTAAAAATCCGCTAATGGAGTATTATTTTTACCAGTATATTTAATCATAGCTGGAAACCATAATACATTTATCGTAAGCTAGACGAACATTTTTTTTTGAAATTGACAAAAATTCTTCAAACATCAACTCTGATGTGTAACACAACTAATCATGTTTTGTGTTTTTTTTTTTTTTTTTTTTTTTTTTTTGTAAAAAACAAATTTGGCAGTTAAAATTATCTGAAGCGTTTTGATTGGTCAATTATTCAACTTTGGTGAATAGCAAGTTACCCATGAAGTGTGAATGTTCTAACCAAACATTTGATTGACGCGTGATGACTGCAATGAAGCTAGAAGCTACATGTGTAGTGGATAATTGTCCAGGGGAAACAAGCAATTATATCTGTGACAGTATGTATTTCTGCTATTCAATTTTTTTAATTCTTTGAAAAGAACTTTGTTTGCCTTAAGGAATGAAATCAAGTATGTTTTAGGAAAGGAATTTTTGACCGAGGGTAGGGCCCTACCTGACTCTCTTTTGGAAATTAATTCGTAGAGTTGTTTTGGACAAGGACTGATATGTTTGTGTTTTATTTAATCATTCTATTGACATTTCAATAATTAACAAGTAAATATACAGTTAAAGGGGTAGGATCTCAACTGTTTAAATTTATACATAGCACCACCAAGCCCCACCAACAGCGGGAATGGGCTTAAGTGTCCTTTGTTATTATCACTTTATTCAACTTATTAAAGGAACCAGAACATATTTAGCTTCAGGGTGAGGATCTGAACTAATTAAAAGTTAGACATGTACATAGCACCACCCAGCCCCATCCCATAGTTTGGAATGACCTTAGGTGTTCTTTACTATTATCACTCTATTCAACTTATCAAAAGGAACCAGAAAATATTTAGTTTCAGGTTGGGGATCTTAACCTTTAAAAGTTAGACATGTACACAGCACCACGCAACCCCACCGCACGAACGAAATGACCTCAGGCGTCTTTCTTTAGTATCAATTTTTGCATACTTATAAGAAAACTGGGTTTTAGGAGTGGGATCTCAACAGTTTACAAGTAATGACAAAGCCTCACCTGACACCACCCCTTTGGAGAAAATATTTTAATGCGACTTGAGATGTTGATTACAAATATGTAGTGCACAAAAAAGAATTAATGGAATAATTTGTAGAGTTTGTTTTCAAGACCCTTGCCTTCAGCCCCTCCCCCGTTGAAAATATATAACAAATACCTGCTAAATTTTGATGTGCCAGATGTGCACATTTAAACTTCGGGGATTCAAATACCGGATAACACAACTCCCACAATACAGAATATTATTCTAAAATTTGAAAATGATCAGGTGAAAAAATTTTGAACCAGAAACGGAAGAAAAACAATAAGTCTTCCAACAAGTAAGGTGTAAGACTTAATTAATAGTCAGCTTGGTTTTTTTATTATTATTTTATTATTATTATTTTTTTTGAATATGTAAAATGTTTTGCCAAGATACAGAAATTTTTATTATGAATTACTTGATTCAGATAAAAATGATGAAGTTTTTATATTATTTTTAAACGATTTTACGTAAAGGTTTAATGACCATTCGAATTCTCGAGTCCAAGTTTCATCATTGTTACATTTTGCTTTATATTATACTTTAAGTTTTGCAGTTTTCTGTATAAAAGAATATTACACCGAACTATAACCTAAATGGACTATAAATTCTAGTAGCTCCTGCCATCAAGACTTTACTTTAATTTGGAGTGGATCTCAGATTGATGTCATCAGTTAGTGCTTTCTCTGAGTAATCTGCTCCTTTGCCTATCAGAAAGGTAACAATCTAGAATTTCACACTACATGTTTATTTTTATTGGTTTTATTATTATTTTATAAGTATGAATGTTATTGTCAGTTAAATGCAAAAAGCAACTAAACTGAGAGAGAGAGAGAGAGAGAGAGCGAGAGAGAGAGAGAGAGAGGAGAGAGAGTTGCTTTTATCTTTTTTGTTGGTGTCTGCTATTTTTTTTACAATAAAATCGAAGTTCATTGTTTTTCTTTCGACTCGATTTCGCGAAAAGGGTTATTCGTAGTCATTAGTTTTGGTTACACTTCTAAATGTACACTGAACATAATTGCAATCGATCACTCAACAAATCTACTTGTTTCTAATAAAATATATAATAGTTTTTAATATAATTCTTCGTCTTCCACATTACAGTGTAATAAACATTGTCTTTTGATTTCATCAGAGTAATTTTCTATATATATAATTTTTCATAATTTGTTTTGTGATCCAAAAATAAAAATTAATTTTTTTTATTATTTATTTATTTATTTATTTTATGATTTTTAAGGTGTCAGACATTAGTGAATTCACTTAATTGCCATAAATAAGTGCCTTTCAATTTGAATGATACAATGGTGTATTGTCAAATATATAAATAAACTGTTTTTATAATTTTAAATAGGTTATCTTAAGATGCAAGGTTTTCCTTGAGTTTCTCAAACATTTTTGCAGAATGTGCAAATTAATTACTATTAAGCGTTGTATTACGTAATAAATACCTCCTTTATATTCATTAGAAGACGGTATTTAAAGCGCTCCAATTAAGGAATTTAGATTCACTTTTCAAACAGCAGAAAACAAGTTAAGCCTGGTAAGTAAATATTTGCATCAAATTAGAGCATTTAAGAAAGGTAATATAATTTTACTTTAACTTTGAATATGTATCTTTAAAAATTTGATACTGAAAAAAGTAATGTTCAAATAAATTTAAAAGCTAAAAAAAAAAGTTGAAACTCAACTCTGTAATTGAATTTAATTTATTAACGTATTTTGTTTGATGAAGTTCTTTCAAAGGTTTTTAGATATACACAGATATGAAATATATGCATTATTATAATCACTATTTTAAGACTAATTACATAATAAAGCTTGTTGTGTGAATTTGTTTTAAGGACTTCCTTTTCGGATTGCTGGTTATAGAAAATAAAAATATGATTTTTTCGTCGTACTGACATGACTGTACCCCAGCAATTTTGTTAATTTTTGAGATCTTTAAGAATATTAATTGTTGTTTCAAATTTTAGTTTTTCAAAAAAAAAAAAATAAATAAATAAATAAATCAATAAAATTAATAAAAAAACAAGTACCATATTTTCTTTTTAATCTATTTAGAATGTTTTTGATAGAACTTATAATGAATAGTATTTAATATAACCAATAATGTAACTCATGCTAGTAAATGAATTTTTGAATTTAAATGATCTTTTTCGCTTTAAAAAATAATCATTTCTTAAAGTAATTATTGCAGATTGCGGGATCTAATGTAACTATCTTGCAAAGACGTCTCTATAATTAAGAAAGAATAATTGTTTCTGGATATATTTGATTAACAAGAATAGATCTTTTAAAAGAATTTAAACACAAAAAATTAGTTTCTCAAAGCTTTCCTAATTTTAATGCTTTTTGAAGCTGCTGTTCTTTTGCACCTTTTGAGCACAGGATTGGGCGCTGACAAATGTAAATATAGACTTGATAATTTTAGCCAACACAAAAAAAGTTTTAAGTTACCATACACTGGTGTGGATTACATAGCGTCATGCAAAATGTATCGAAACCCCAATAATTTTTACTCTTTGACAGAAATTTGATAACTGTTATCTCCTTTTAAATGTCATATTGAAACTCTTGTCCTCACTAACTGTTTTAAGAGTTTTGAAAGATATTCTAGTAAAGACAAAATGGTTTTTAAGCAAAAATTATTGACGTTCCTTGGTTTAAATGGTATTTTTTTCAGTGTGTAGTATTAGCTTTGAGAATTACCCGTAAATGTTTATTATTATTATTATTATTATTATTATTATTATATTATTATTATTATTATTATTATCAAGAAGAAGGAATCGTTAATTCATTACCATTAGAGTAAATTCATTTTTCCACACAATAACACATCTTAAAACCCACAGTTTTACAGATAAAAAGTCCTGAATACAAGTAAATAATTACACCTACTAGATCCATTCCAAGTATTGTTTGCAAAGCCTATTAAAATAAATTGAGCTTCACTTGAAAAGCATATATTCAACATAGATTTTAATTTTTGTTTGTTTGTTTGAAGATAACTAAACCTTAACAGTTTTGAAAGACTTTAAGAAGATGGCTGAGGTAAGTAATTTTCTTTGCAACCCAAGTATATAATTATAATGATTTACTTACGCCTCCGTTTACAAAATGTCTCTCAACTGCCTTTCAGGCGCATGCAGTGCCTCTTTTAATATTATAGTCTACCATAAATTTACCTTATAGAAGGATAAAACATAAAAACTATGCCCTATGTAAAATGATAAGAAATTAAAATTTAATCAATAAATAATAAAAAAAATACATGTAATATTAATTGTAAAATAGTAGTAAGTTTTATAAATGTGACTACTGTTTTAGGGATAGTTGCGATTGAAATACTATTGTTATAACAAAAATGAAAGAGCAATCGGTAGTTTAGTATTTGAATCCTCTCCCCTTTTTATTTATTTATTTATTTATCTATTTATTATTATTATTATTATTATTTTGTGATAGGTTATTTTTCATCTACTTATCATTACCCTCTAAATATATAACATGTTTATAAGGAGTAGCCAATTTCATTGACTTTACGAAGGAATAGTCTTAATGTAAATGAGGGTGATAGTGTATTCATTGTTTTTGTGTAAACCCAAAGTAGTTCAACTGAGCTTTAAACAATGAAAATAAAATACTGAAACCCGTATAAAATACAAAAAATTCAATACTTTCATCTGACACATTTCAAACATTTTTAACTTCTTAACCCTTGTTATATATCTGTTACGAGGAAATATATAATATAATTATAAAAATATAAGGAGGTGCTTACCTTTCCGAAGCACCCGGTCGTACTTCCTTGATTGAGGTTCACGTTATTACTGAATTTGCCAGCTGTCAAAGATTTTACTTTGTTTTTTGGGTTGTGATTTGGACAAGGACTGGTATGTTTGTATTTTATTTTATTTATCTGAAATGGAAAGGGCCCATCCGTCTAAGACATCAAAATGGTATTGAATTTTTGCAGCTAAACGGATGTTAGATTCACACAAGCCTAGCAATCATAAAACATATACATTTCGTGGTATATATATATATTGTTTATTTTTCCAGTTGACGTTATGGCAAAATGAAAATTTCAGAGGAAAGGATGTGGAAGCTCCAACAACTGGAATCCCTAATATTGAAGATGGTGCCCGTTCTCTTAAGCTTCAGTCAAGGTAAATTAATAAATTAATTATTGTTATTTGTGTCATGTTACCAATGTCAATTTTGTCACCTGTCTTGCTTCTGTTTTTGATCAAGATATAATTTTAAAACATATAATATATATTGATATGATATTTATAAATAAAACGCATTAAAGAATTTGATATTTCAAATGTCTTTCTTGCTACTTCAGATTAAAAAGAATTCTGATTATTACTACAATAATAATAATAATAATAATAAATATAATTATTATTATTATTGCTTTTAGTTTTGACAAACTTCATGTCGGACATCAAACATTTTGTTACAAAGTCAACACAAAGACATTTATTGTATTAACAATTGTTCAATAAGGATATTCTGTAAAAAATACATTAATATTAAAATTTACAGCCCCGTATCCAGCTTGGACTTATTTAAAAAATACAGTAATTTTCCAATGATTTATGAACTTGCAAGGTATAAGGGCTCTCGCAAGTTGCATAAAAGGCGAAGCCTGGTAATATGGAGGGTATAACCTATCGAGAAATGGCCGCCTCCTTGTTCTGCTTCAGGTATGCAGTATAATTCTTTATACTGTTGATCTTCAAAAAAGAAAAAAAAAAAAGAAAAGAAAAAAGAAAAGAACAAAATTTATAAACGATTCGTAAATAATAAATTAAGATTCTTTTAAAGTTCAAATTTCATGTCTGTTGTTTAGAAATTGAAATACGAAATTCCGAAAGTGATAACTTCGTATCTACGGCTAAAGGAACACACTCTCATAGAAACCTTGACCAAAGTGGTAAACATTGCCGTTTTGACATATAAAATCCCAGTAGCCCAGCAGTTTCCTTTCGTGAAGAAATCGACCAAAGTAGTAATAAAATCGTTATTCGGTATTTTCCCGGGGAATACCGAATAACTAATAATATTACTTTGTAAGTGTGTCTTATTTAATGTTTAATCTTGACGGGTTTTTGACAATATAAGTTTAATTTTGTATCAACAGTAAAGACTGGACAGTTTTATGAGGGTGCAGAATATAGAGGTGCGAAATACAACATCGGAAAGACTGTGGAATTTCGTAATCCAGCAGAATGGGGTGGAAAAATGCCATACATTCGGCCTAAACCATTATGTATGGACCAGTAAATTAAACACCGAAGAGTATGACCTGGAAAACGGATTGATATGGAAACTGATACTTAACGCATTTTTGAATATTTTAGTACAATAAAGTCTAAGTGAGCATTTACTTTTTTGTTTTGCTTTTTAATTTGTTTTAGTGAAAGGAAAAATAAGATTTTCAAACCTTTTGAACTAAAAAATCATCACTGGCTTAATTTAAGTAAAGGAAATGGGCCTTTAAAATCATTATCATACACAGAGGTAAGGAATGTGTAATATATGGAAAAATATTAAAATTGCAAGTGTTATTTTTCTCATTACACTTAGAAAACAGAGTTTCTGGTATATATTCGAAATTCATAATATCGTAGACGTTACTTTTTACGAGGCCTAAGAAACAAAACCAAAGTGTCATATATCGACGATAAAAAAGTTTTGACTTTTAAAGATACTTTCACAAAAAAGTGAACTAAGTAACATACATGTAGTAAACAGTTTTTAATCTCTGTTAGATTTAGCTAATATGGAGATAAATCTTCAAAACTGGAGAAACTACAAGACGAATAGATTTTTTTTCTCAGATTGGTTGTACTCTCGATTCTAAAACTGACTTAT
Source organism: Tegillarca granosa (assembly GCA_029721355.1). Lineage (NCBI taxonomy): Eukaryota > Metazoa > Mollusca > Bivalvia > Arcoida > Arcidae > Tegillarca > Tegillarca granosa. The sequence continues at coordinate 1,696 of JARBDR010000236.1, read as the reverse complement.
TTAACCAATTGACCTGACCGTATACCGACTGTAACCACGCCCACTAACGGGAGATGAGAGTATCAGTAAAGCAATGAACCAGTGACGTCTTGTAATGATTATGTCTGACCAGTATCGTTAAACTAATGAACCAGTGACGTCATGTAATGGTTGTGTCTGACCAGTATCAGTAAACCAATGAACCAGTGACGTCTGTAATGATGAAATATTATCTGAACCAGTTATCAGTAAACCAATGAAACAGTGACGTCCATTGTAATGAATATGTCTGAACAGTAGCGGTAAACCAATGAACCAGTAAGGTCTTCTAATGATTATTTCTGACCATTATCGGTAAACCAATGAACCAGTGACGTCTTGTAATGATTGTGTCTGAAAGTATCAGTAAATAATTGAACTAGTGACGTCTTGTATGATTATGTCTGACCATAGCGGTAAACCAATGAACCATACGTCTTGTAATGATTATTTCTGACAAGTATCGGTAAACCAATGAACCAGTGACGTCTTGTAATCATGTCTGACAGAGTTCGGTAACCAATGAACCAAAACGTCTTGTAATGTTTATGTCTTACTAGTATTAGTAAACCAATGAACCAGTGACGTCTTGTAATGATTATGTCTGACTAGTATCGGTAAACCAATGACCAATGACGTCTTGTAATAATTATGTTTGACCAGTATCAATGAACCAAAGAACCAGTACGTTTGTATTGGTTATGTCTGACCAGTATCGGAAAACCAATGAACCAGTGACGTCTTGTAATAGTTTATCTGACCAGTCTCGGTAAACCAATAACCAGTGACGTCTTGTTATGATTATTCTGACCAGTATCGGTAAACCAATGAACCAGTGACGTCCTTGTAAGATCATGTCTGACAGAGTATCGGTAAACCAATGAACCAGTGACGTCTTGTAATGATCATGTCTGACAGAGTATCGGTAAACCAGAACCAAGACGTCTTGTAATGTTTATGTCTCTAGTATTAGTAAACCATGAACTGACGTCTTGTAATGATTATGTCTGACTAGTATCGGTAACCAATGAGCCAATGACGTCTTGTAATAATTATGTTTGACCAGTATCAATGAACCAATGACCAGTGACGTTTGTATTGGTTATGTCTGACCAGTATCGGAAAACCAATGAACCAGTGACGTCTTGTAATAGTTATATCTGACCAGTCTCGGTAAACCAATAAACCAGTGACGTCTTGTATGATTATTTCTGACCAGTATCGGTAAACCAATGAACCAGTGACGTCTTGTAATGATCATGTCTGACAGAGTATCGGTAAACCAATGAACCAAAGACGTCTTGTAATGTTTATGTCTTACTAGTATTAGTAAACCAATGAACCAGTAACGTCTTGTAATGATTATGTCTGACCTATCAGTAAACCAATGAACCAGGCGTCTTGTAATTTATGCCTGACTATTATCGGTAAACCAATGAGCCAATGACGTCTTGTAATAATTATGTTTGACCAGTATCAATGAACCAATGAACCAGTGACGTCTTGTAATAGTTATATCTGACCAGTCCTCGGTAAACCAATAACCAGTGACGTCTTGTTATGATTATTTTCTGACCAGTATCGGTAAACAATGAACCAGTGACGTCTTGTAATGATCATGTCTGACAGAGTATCGGTAAACCAATGAACCAAAGACGTCTTGTAATGTTTATGTCTT
>JARBDR010000235.1:0-14084 GCA_029721355.1 Tegillarca granosa | reverse complement strand
ACAATGACGGTTACATACAGGTACATTGCTGTAAAACAATGACTGGTTACATACAGGTACATTACTGAAAAACAATGACTGGTTACATACAGGTTTATTACTGAAAAAAAAATGACTGGTTACATACAGATACATTACTGAAAAACAGTGACTGGTTACTTACAGATACATTACTGAAAAACAATGACTGGTTACATACATGTACATTACTGTAAAACAATGGCTGGTTATAAACAGGTACATTACTGTAAAACAATGACTGGTTAAGTACATGTACATTACTGTAAAAACAATGACTGGTTACATAGGGGTACATTACTAAAAAACAATGACTGGTTACATGCAGGTACATTGCTGTAAAACAATGGCTGGTTACATACAGGTACATTGCTGTAAAACAATGACTGGTTACATACAGGTACATTGCTGTAAAACAATGACTGGTTACATAAAGGTACATTACTAAAAAACAATGACTAGTTATTTACAGGTACATTACTGTAAACAATGACTGGTTACATACAGGTACATTGCTGTAAAACAATGACTGGTTACATACAGGTACATTACTAAAAAACAATGACTGGTTACATACAGGTACATTGCTGTAAAACAATGACTGGTTACATACAGGTACATTACTGAAAAACAATGACTGGTTACATACAGGTTTATTACTGAAAAAAATGACTGGTTATATACAGATACATTACTGCAAAACAGTGACTGGTTACATACAGGTACATTACTGAAAAACAATGACTGGTTACATACAGGTTCATTACTAAAAAACAATGATTGGTTACTTACAGGTACATTACTGTAAAACAATGACTGTTTACTTACAGGTACATCACTGAAAAACAATGACTGGTTACATACAGGTACATTACTGCAAAAAAGTGACTGGTTATAAACAGGTACATTACTGAAAAAAATGACTGGTTACATACAGGTTCATTACTAAAAAACAATGATTGGTTACTTACAGGTACATTACTGTAAAACAATGACTGTTTACTTACAGGTACATCACTGAAAAACAATGACTGGTTACATACAGGTACATTGCTGTAAAACAATGACTGGTTACATACAGGTACATTGCTGTAAACAATGACTGGTTACATACAGGTACATTACTAAAACACAATGACTGGTTACTTACAGGTACATTACTAAAAAAACAATGACTGGTTACATACAGGTACATTACTAAAAACAATGACTGGTTACTTACAGGTACATTACTGTAAAACAATGACTGGTTACTTACAGGTACATTACTAAAAAACAGTGACTGGTTACATACAGGTACATTTCTGTAAAACAATGACTGGTTACTTACAGGTACATTACTGCAAAACAGTGACTGGTTATAAACAGGTACATTACTGAAAAACAATGACTGGTTACATACAGGTTCATTACTAAAAAAAATGATTGGTTACTTACAGGTACATTACAGAAAAACAATGACTGTTTACTTACAGGTACATCACTGAAAAACAATGACTGGTTACATACAGGTACATTGCTGTAAAACAATGACTGGTTACATACAGGTACATTCCTGTAAAACAATGACTGGTTACATACAGGTACATTACTAAAACACAATGACTGGTTACTTACAGGTACATTACTAAAAAACAATGACTGGTTACATACAGTACATTACTAAAAACAATGACTGGTTACTTACAGGTACATTACTGTAAAACAATGACTGGTTACTTACAGGTACATTACTAAAAAACAGTGACTGGTTACATACAGGTACATTACTGTAAAACAATGACTGGTTACTTACAGGTACATTACTGAAAAACAATGACTGGTTATAAACAGGTACATTACTGTAAAACAATGACTGGTTACTTACAGGTACATTTCTGAAAAACAATGACTGGTTATACAGGTACATTGCTGTAAAACAATGACTGGTTACATACAGGTACATTACTGAAAAACAATGACTGGTTATTACAGGTACATTACTGTAAAACAATGACTGGTTACATACAGGTACATTACTGTAAAACAATGACTGGTTACTACAGGTATATTACTGAAAAACAATGACTGGTTACTTACAGGTACATTACTGTAAAACAATGACTGGTTATACAGGTACATTACTGTAAAACAATGACTGGTTACTTACAGGTACATTACTGAAAAACAATGACTGGTTACTTACAGGTACATTACTGTAAAACAGTGACTGGTTACATACAGGTACATTACTAAAAACAATGACGGTTACTACAGGTACATTACTGTAAAAACAATGACTGGTTACATACAGGTACATTACTGTAAAACATGACTGGTTACTTACAGGTACATTACTGTAAAACAATGACTGGTTACATACAGGTACATTACTGAAAAAACAATGACTCGTTACATACAGGTACATACTGAAAAACATGACTGGTTATAAACAGGTACATTACTGTAAACAATGACTGGTATAATACAGGTACATTACTGAAACAATGACTGGTTACTACAGGTGCATACTGTAAAACAATGACTGGTTACATACAGGTACATTACTGTAAAACAATGATGGTTATAATACCATACATTACTGAAAAAAGTGACTGGTTAAACAGGTGACATTACTGAAAAACAATGATGGTTACTTACAGGTACATTACTGTAAACAATGACTGGTTAATACAGGTACATACTGAAAACAATGACTGGTTACTACAGGTATTACTGAAAAACAATGACTGGACTTCACAGTACATTACTGTAAAACAATGACTGGTTATACAGTACATTACTGTAAAACAATGACTGGTTACTTACAGGTACATTACTGAAAACAATGATGGTTACATACAGGTACATTACTGTAAAACAATGACTGGTTACATACAGGTACATTACTGAAAACAATGACTGGTTACTGACAGGTAATTACTGAAAACAATGACTGGTTAATTACAGGTACATTACTGTAAAACAATGACTGGTTACATACAGGTACATTACTGTAAAAACAATGACTGGTTACTTACAGGTACATTCTGAAAACAAGACTGGTTACATACAGGTACATTACTGAAAAACAATGACTGGTTACATACAGGTACATTACTGAAAACAATGACTGGTGACAAACAGATACATTACTGTAAAACAATGACTGGTTAATTACAGGTTATTGAAAAAATCATGGTTACATACAGGTACATTACTGTAAAACAGTGACTGGTTACATACAGGTACATTACTGAAATACAGTGACTGGTGACTACAGATACAACTGTAAAACAATGACTGGTTACATACAGGTACATTACTGTAAGCAATGACTGGTTACATACAGGTACATTACTGTAAAAAATGATGGTTACATACAGGTACATTACTAAAAAACAATGACTGATTACATACAGGTACATTACTGTAAAACAATGACTGGTTACAGACAGATACTACTGCAAAACAATGACTGGTTACCTACAGATACATTACTGAAAAACAGTGACTGGTGACATACAGATACATTACTGAAAAACAATGACTGGTTACATACAGGTACATTGCTGTAAAACAATGACTGGTTACTACAGGTACATTACTGAAAACAATGACTGGTTACATACAGGTTTATTACTGAAAAAAAAATGACTGGTTACATACAGATACATTACTGAAAAACAGTGACTGGTTACTTACAGATACATTACTGAAAACAATGACTGGTTACATACATGTACATTACTGTAAAACAATGGCTGGTTATAAACAGGTACCATTACTGTAAAACAATGACTGGTTACTTACAGGTACATTTCTGAAAACACACTGACTGCGTTATATACAGGTACATTGCTGTAAACACAATGACTGGTTACATACAGGTACATTACTAAAAACAATGACTGGTTAATACATGTCATTACTGTAAAACAATGACTGGTTACATACAGGTACATTACAGAAAAACAATGACTGGTTACATACAGGTTTATTACTGAAAAAAAATGACTGGTTAAATACAGATACATTACTGTAAAACAATGACTGGTTACTTACAGGTACATTATTGAAAAACAATGACTGGTTACTTACAGGTACATTACTGTAAAACAATGACTGGTTACTTACAGGTACATTACTGTAAAACAATGACTGGTTACTTACAGGTATATTACTGTAAAACAATGACTGGTTACTTACAGATACATTACTGAAAAACAATGACTCGTTACATACAGGTACAATACTGAAAAACAATGACTCGTTACTTACAGGTACATTACTGTAAAACAATGACTGGTTACATACAGGTACATTACTGTAAACAATGACTGGTTACTTACAGGTACATTACTGTAAAACAATGACTGGTTACATACAGGTACATTACTGAAAAACAATAACTGGTACTTACAGGTACATTACTGAAAACAGTGACTGGTTATAAACAGGTACATTACTGTAAAACAATGACTGGTTATAAACAGGTACATTACTGTAAAACAATGACTGGTTACTTACAGGTGCATTACTGAAAAACAATGACTGGTTACTTACAGGTACATTACTGTAAAACAGTGACTGGTTATAAACAGATACATTACTGTAAAACAATGACTGGTTACTTACAGGTGCATTACTGAAAAACAATGACTGGTTACTTACAGGTACATTACTGTAAAACAATGACTGGTTACATACAGGTACATTACTGTAAAACAATGACTGGTTACTGACAGGATATTACTGAAAAACAATGACTTTACTTACAGGTACATTACTGTAAAACAATGACTGGTTCCATACAGGTACATTACTGTAAAACAATGATGGTTACTTACAGGTACATTTCTGAAAAACAATGACTGGTTACATACAGGTACATTACTGAAAAACAATGACTGGTTACATACAGGTACATTACTGAAAAACAATGATGGTGACAAACAGATACATTACTGTAAAACAATGACTGGTTAATTACAGGTATTATTGAAAAAATCATGGTTACATACAGGTACATTACTGTAAAACAGTGACTGGTTACATACAGGTACATTACTGAAATACAGTGACTGGTGACATACAGATACATTACTGTAAAACAATGACTGGTTACATACAGGTACATTACTGTAAGACAATGACTGGTTACATACAGGTACATTACTGTAAAAAATGACTGGTTACATACGGTACATTACTAAAAAACAATGACTGATTACATACAGGTACATTACTGTAAAACAATGACTGGTTACAGACAGATACATTACTGCAAAACAATGACTGGTTACTACAGATACATTACTGAAAAACAGTGACTGGTGACATACAGATACATACTGAAAAACAATGACTGGTTACATACAGGTACATTGCTGTAAAACAATGACTGGTTACATACAGGTACATTACTGAAAAACAATGACTGGTTACATACAGGTTTATTACTGAAAAAAAAATGACTGGTTACATACAGATACATTACTGAAAAACAGTGACTGGTTACTTACAGATACATTACTGAAAAACAATGACTGGTTACATACATGTACATTACTGTAAAAACAATGGCTGGTTAAAACAGGTACATTACTGTAAAACAATGACTGGTTAAGTACATGTACATTACTGTAAAACAATGACTGGTTCATAGGGGTACATTACTAAAAAACAATGACTGGTTACATGCAGGTACATTGCTGTAAAACAATGGCTGGTTACATACAGGTACATTGCTGTAAAACAATGACTGGTTACATACAGGTACATTGCTGTAAAACAATGACTGGTTACATAAAGGTACATTACTAAAAAACAATGACTAGTTATTTACAGGTACATTACTGTTAAACAATGACTGGTTACATACAGGTACATTGCTGTAAAACAATGACTGGTTACATACAGGTACATTACTAAAAACAATGACTGGTTACATACAGGTACATTGCTGTAAAAACAATGACTGGTTACATACAGGTACATTACTGAAAAACAATGACTGGTTACATACAGGTTTATTACTGAAAAAAAAATGACTGGTTATATAAGATACATTACTTGCAAAACAGTGACTGGTTACATACAGGTACATTACTGAAAACAATGACTGTTACTTACAGGTACATTACTAAAAACATGATTGGTTACATTACAGGTACATTACTGTAAAACAATGACTGTTTACTTACAGGTACATCACTGAAAAACAATGACTGGTTCCATACAGGTACATTACTGCCAAAAAGGGGACTGGTTATAAACAGGTACATTACTGAAAAACAATGACTGGTTACATACAGGTTCATTACTAAAAACAATGATTGGTTACTTACAGGTACATTACTGTAAAACAATGACTGTTTACTTACAGGTACATCACTGAAAACAATGAACTGGTTACATACAGGTACATTGCTGAAAACAATGACTGGTTACATACAGGTACATTGCTGTAAACAATGACTGGTTACATACAGGTACATTACTAAAACACAATGACTGGTTACTTACAGGTACATTACTAAAAAACAATGACTGGTTACATACAGGTACATTACTAAAAACAATGACTGGTTACTTACAGGTACATTACTGTAAAACAATGACTGGTTACTTACAGGTACATTACTAAAAAACAGTGACTGGTTACATACAGGTACATTTCTGTAAAACAATGACTGGTTACTTACAGGTACATTACTGCAAAACAGTGACTGGTTATAAACAGGTACATTACTGAAAAACAATGACTGGTTACATACAGGTTCATTACTAAAAAACAATGATTGGTTACTTACAGTTACATTACAGAAAAACAATGACTGTTTACTTACAGGTACATCACTGAAAAACAATGACTGGTTACATACAGGTACATTGCTGTAAAACAATGACTGGTTACATACAGGTACATTCCTGTAAAACAATGACTGGTTTACATACAGGTACATTACTAAAACACAATGACTGGTTACTTACAGGTACATTACTAAAAACAATGACTGGTTACATACAGGTACATTACTAACAACAAGGACTGGTTACTTACAGGTACATTACTGTAAAACAATGACTGGTTACTTACAGTTACATTACTAAAAAACAGTGGACTGGGTTACATACAGGTACATTACTGTAAAACAATGACTGGTTACTTACAGGTACATTACTTGAAAACAATGACTGGTTATAAACAGGTACATTACTGTAAAACAATGACTGGTTACTTACAGGTACATTTCTGAAAAACAATGACTGGTTATATACAGGTACATTGCTGTAAAACAATGACTGGTTACATACAGGTACTTACTGAAAAACAATGACTGGTTACTTACAGGTACATACGTAAAACAGTGACTGGTTACATACAGGTACATTACTGTAAAAACAATGACTGGTTACTGACAGGTATATTACTGAAAAACAATGACTGGTTACTTACAGGTACATTACTGTAAAACAATGACTGGTTCCATACAGGTACATTACTGTAAAACAATGACTGGTTACTTACAGGTACATTACTGAAAAACAATGACTGGTTACTTACAGGTACATTACTGTAAAACAGTGTACTGGTTACATACAGGTACATTACTGAAAAACAATGACTGGTTACTTACAGGTACATTACTGTAAAACAATGACTGGTTACTTACAGGTACATTACTGTAAAACAATGACTGGTTACATACAGTAATTACTGTAAAACAATGACTGGTTACTTACAGGTACATTACTGAAAAACAATGACTGGTTACATACAGGTACATTTCTGTAAAACAATGACTGGTTACTTACAGGTACATTACTGTAAAACAATGACTGGTTATAAACAGGTTACATTACTGAAAAACACTGACTGTTTAACGTACAGGTACATTACTGTAAAACAATGACTGGTTACTACAGGTACATTACTAAAAACAATGACTGGTTACATACAGGTACATTGCTGTAAAACAATGACTGGTTACTTACAGGGTGCATTACTAAAAACACATCAGAAATATATTCCAGTATTGCTGTACTGGTTACATACAGGGACATTGCTGTAAAACATGAACTGGTGTACTTACAGGTACATTACTGTAAAACAATGATGTTACTTACAGGTACATTTCTAAAAAACAATGGACCTGGTTACATACAGATACATTACTGCAAAACAGTGACTGGTTATAAACAGGTCCATTACTGAAAAACATGACTGGTTACATACAGGTACATTACTGGAAAACATTTACTGGTTACATACAGGTACCATTACTGTTAAACATGACTGGTTACTTACAGACATTATTGTAAAACAATAACTGGTTACTTACATGTACATTACTGTAAAACAAGTGACAGGTTACTTACAGATACATTACTGCAAAACAGTGACTGGTTATAAACAGGTCCATTACTGAAAAAACAATGACTGGTTACATAAAGGTACTTGCTGTAAAACAATGACTGGTTACTTACAGGTACATTACTAAAAAACAATGACTGGTTACATACAGGTACAATTGCTGTAAACAATGACTGGTTACTTACTGGTACATTACTAAAAAAACAATGACTGGTTACTACAGGTACATAACTGTAAACACAATGACTGGTTACTTACAGGTACATTACTAAAAAACAATGACTGGTTATAACAGGACATTACTGTAAAACAATGACTGGTTACTTACAGGTACATTCTGAAAAACAATGACTGGTTACATACAGGTACATTACTGTTAAACAATGACTGGTTACATACAGGTACTAATGTAAAACAATGATGGTTATTACTGTACATTACTGTAAAACAATGACAGGTTACTACAGATACATTACTGAAAACAGTGATGGTTATAAACAGGTCCATTACTGAAAAACAATGACTGGTTACATACAGTACATTGCTGTAAACAATGACTGGTTACTTACTGGTACATTACTAAAAAACAATGACTGGTGACATACAGGTACATTGCTGTAAAACAATGACTGGTTACATAGGGGTACATTACTGAAAAACAATGACTGGTTACATACAGGTTTATTACTGAAAAAAAATGACTGGTACATACAGATACATTACTGAAAAACAGTGACTGGTTACTTACAGATACATTACTGAAAAACAATGACTGGTTACATACATGTACTACTGTAAAACAATGGCTGGTTATAAACAGGTACATTACTGTAAAACAATGACTGGTTAAGTACATGTACATTACTGTAAAAAATGACTGGTTACATAGGGGTACATTACTAAAAACAATGACTGGTTACATGCAGTACATTGCTGTAAAACAATGGCTGGTTACATACAGGTACATTGCTGTAAAACAATGACTGGTTACATACAGGTACATTGCTGTAAAACAATGACTGGTTACATAAAGGTCATTACAAAAAACAATGACTAGTTATTTACAGGTACATTACTGTAAAACAATGACTGGTTACATACAGGTACATTGCTGTAAAACAATGACTGGTTACATACAGGTACATTACTAAAAAACAATGACTGGTTACATACAGGTACATTGCTGAAAACAATGACTGGTTACATACAGGTACATTACTGAAAAACAATGACTGGTTACATACAGGTTTATTACTGAAAAAATGAGGTTAATACAGATACATTACTGCAAAACAGTGACTGTTACATACAGGTACATTACTGAAAACAATGACTGGTTACATACAGGTCATTACTAAAAAACAATGATTGGTTACATACAGGTACATTACTGTAAACAATGACTGTTTACTTACAGGTACATCACTGAAAAACAATGACTGGTACATACAGGTACATTACTGCAAAAAAGTGACTGGTTATAAACAGGTACATTACTGAAAAACAATGACTGGTTACATACAGGTTCATTACTAAAAAACAATGATTGGTTACTTACAGGTACATTACTGTAAAACAATGACTGTTTACTTACAGGTACATCACTGAAAAACAATGACTGGTTACATACAGGTACATTGCTGTAAAACAATGACTGGTTACATACAGGTACATTGCTGTAAAACAATGACTGGTTACATACAGGTACATTACTAAAACACAATGACTGGTTACTTACAGGTACATTACTAAAAAACAATGACTGGTTACATACAGGTACATTACTAAAAACAATGACTGGTTACTTACAGGTACATTACTGTAAACAATGACTGGTTACTTACAGGTACATTACAAAAAACAGTGACTGGTTACATACAGGTACATTTCTGTAAAACAATGACTGGTTACTTACAGGTACTTACTGCAAAACAGTGACTGGTTAAACAGTACATTACTGAAAAACAATGACTGGTTACATACAGGTTCATTACTAAAAAACAATGATTGGTTTTACTTACAGGGACATTACAGAAAAACAATGACTGTTTACTTACAGGTACAATCACTGAAAAACATGACTGGTTACATACAGGTACATTGCTGTAAACAATGACTGGTTACATACAGGTACATTCCTGTAAAACAATGACTGGTTACATACAGGTACATTACTAAAACACAATGACTGGTTACTACAGGTACATTACTAAAAACATGACTGGTTACATACAGTACATTACTAAAAACAATGACTGGTTACTTACAGGTACATTACTGTAAAACATGACTGGTTACTTACAGGTACATTACTAAAACAGTGACTGGTTACATACAGGTACATTACTGTAAAACAATGACTGGTTACTTACAGGTACATTACTGAAAAACAATGACTGGTTATAAACAGGTACATTACTGTAAAACAATGACTGGTTACTTACAGGTACATTCTGAAAACAATGACTGGTTATATACAGGTACATTGCTGTAAAACAATGACTGGTTACATACAGGTACATTACAGAAAACAATGACTGGTTACATACAGGTTTTACTGAAAAAAATGACTGGTTCATACAGATACATTACTGTAAAACAATGACTGGTTACTACAGGTACATTATTGAAAAACATGACTGGTTACTTACAGGTACATTACTGTAAAACAATGACTGGTTACTTACAGGTACATTACTGTAAAACAATGACTGGTTACTTACAGGTATATTACTGTAAAACAATGACTGGTTACTTACAGATACATTACTGAAAAACAATGACTCGTTACATAAGGTACAATACTGAAAAACATGACTGGTTCTTACAGGTACATTACTGTAAAACATGACTGGTTACATACAGGTACATTACTGTAAAACAATGACTGGTTACTTACAGGTACATTACTGTAAAACAATGACTGGTTACATACAGGTACATTACTGAAAACAATAACTGGTTTACAGGTACATTACTGAAAAAACAGACTGGTTATAAACAGGTACATTACTGTAAAACAATGACTGGTTATACAGGTACATTACTGTAAAACAATGACTGGTTACTACAGGTGCATTACTGAAAAACAATGACTGGTTACTTCCAGGTACATTACTGTAAAACTGACTGTTATAAACATACATTACTGTAAAAACAATGACTGGTTACTTACAGGTACATTACTGAAAACAATGACTGGTTATACAGGTACATTACTGTAAAACAATGACTGGTTACTACAGGTACATTACTGAAAAACAATGACTGGTTACTACAGGTATATTACTGAAAACAATGACTGGTTACTACAGGTACATTACTGTAAAACAATGACTGGTTCCTACAGGTCATTACTGTAAAACAATGACTGGTTACTTACAGGTACATTTCTAAAACAATGACTGGTTACCATACAGGTACATTACTGAAAACAATGACTGGTTACATACAGGTACATTCTGAAAAACAATGACTGGTGACAACAGGTACATTACTGAAAAACAATGACTGGTTACATACAGGTATATTATTGAAAAACATCACTGGTTACATACAGGTACATTACTGTAAAACAGTGACTGGTTACATACAGGTACATTACTGAAATACAGTGACTGTGACATACAGATACATACTGTAAAACAATGACTGGTTACATACAGGTACATTACTGTAAGACAATGACTGGTTACATACAGGTACATTACTGTAAAAAATGACTAGTTACATACAGGTACATTACTAAAACAATGACTGATTACATACAGGTACATTACTGTAAACAATGACTGGTTACAGACAGATACATTACTGCAAAACAATGACTGGTTACCTACAGATACATTACTGAAAAACAGTGACTGGTGACATACAGATACATTACTGAAAAACAATGACTGGTTACATACAGGTACATTGCTGTAAAACAATGACTGGTTACATACAGGTACATTACTGAAAAACAATGACTGGTTACATACAGGTTTATACTGAAAAAAAAATGACTGGTTACATACAGATACATTACTGAAAAACAGTGACTGGTTACTTACAGATACATTACTGAAAAACAATGACGGTTACATACATGACATTACTGTAAAACAATGGCTGGTTATAAACAGGTACATTACTGTAAAACAATGACTGGTTACTTACAGGTACATTTCTGAAAAACAATGACTGGTTATACAGGTACATTGCTGTAAAACAATGACTGGTTACATACAGGTACATTACTAAAAACAATGACTGGTTACATACATGTACATTACTGTAAAACAATGACTGGTTACATACAGGTACATTACAGAAAAACAATGACTGGTTACATACAGGTTTTTACTGAAAAAAAATGACTGGTTACATACAGATACATTACTGTAAAACAATGACTGGTTACTTACAGGTACATTATTGAAAAAATGACTGGTTACTTACAGGTACATTACTGTAAAACAATGACTGGTTACTTACAGGTACATTACTGTAAAACAATGACTGGTTACTTACAGGTATATTACTGTAAAACAATGACTGGTTACTTACAGATACATTACTGAAAAACAATGACTCGTTTACAGTACAATACTGAAAAACAATGACTCGTTACTTACAGGTACATTACTGTAAAACAATGACTGGTTACATACAGGTACATTACTGTAAAACAATGACTGGTTACTTACAGGTACATTACTGTAAAACAATGACTGGTTACATACAGGTACATTACTGAAAAACAATAACTGGTTACTTACAGGTACATTACTGAAAAACAGTGACTGGTTATAAACGGTACATTACTGTAAAACAATGACTGGTTATAACAGTACATTACTGTAAAACAATGACTGGTTACTTACAGGTGCATTACTGAAAAACAATGACTGGTTACTTACAGGTACATTACTGTAAAACAGTGACTGGTTATAAACAGATACATTACTGTAAAACAATGACTGGTTACTTACAGGTGCATTACTGAAAAACAATGACTGGTTACTTACAGGTACATTACTGTAAAACAATGACTGGTTACATACAGGTACATTACTGTAAAACAATGACTGGTTACTGACAGGTATATTACTGAAAAACAATGACTGGTTACTTACAGGTACATTACTGTAAAACAATGACTGGTTCCATACAGGTACATTACTGTAAAACAATGACTGGTTACTTACAGTACATTTCTGAAAAACAATGACTGGTTACATACAGGTACATTACTGAAAACAATGACTGGTTACATACAGGTACATTACTGAAAAACAATGACTGGTGACAAAGATACATTACTGTAAACAATGACTGGTTAATTACAGGTATATTATTGAAAAACAATCACTGGTTACATACAGGTACATTACTGTAAAACAGTGACTGGTTACATACAGGTACATTACTGAAATACAGTGACTGGTGACATACAGATACATTACTGTAAAACAATGACTGGTTACATACAGGTACATACTACTGTAAGACAATGACTGGTTACATACAGGTACATTACTGTAAAAAAGACTGGTTACATACAGGTACATTACTAAAAACAATGACTGATTACATACAGGTACATTACTGTAAAACAATGACTGGTTACATACAGGTACATTACTGCAAAACAATGACTGGTTACCTACAGATACATTACTGAAAAACAGTGACTGGTGACATACAGATACATTACTGAAAA
>JARBDR010000234.1:0-25187 GCA_029721355.1 Tegillarca granosa | reverse complement strand
AGGCATTCAGGTGAGCCGTTCATTGTTAAATTGTTTGGCCTATTAACCACCTATACAAAAACCGCACAACATAATAATTTATACAGTTATCACGAAACCTTACCATTATCACGATCCAGATCAAGAAAATCATCTTCATGTTCTTGCTGTTGTTGTGCTGACAATTTTCTTGTTTCGCCTCTGTTGGTTGTTGTTGGGTGGTTTATTTCTGTCCACAGGTACTGCCGGAGCACCAGGTCTTCTGTTATCGACATGTCTGGAAATTCCTGGCTGATTTCCTAGTACTGGATTTGCTCTTGATCTCTATATAAATTGATAAATAAATACAGATTTTTTGAAAATTTAGCAGATTTTTCATTCTTTCATTCATTCATTCATTCATTCATTCATTTGTTCATTTTTTTTAAAAAAATTATCTTATTTATTTATTTATTTTACGATATAATGCTAAATGCAAACATATTATTTCGGCTTAAATAAGATTCTGAATTACTTTGACATGATCTCATGCGACCTATTTCAAATTCTAGGAAAGGTGGTTCGAGATGTGTTGTCTTTGCCTCAGCTTTAGATGTCACGCCGTATAAAGTTAGCAATGTACACATTAACCTCAGTTATTTTGTTTCTTAGATCCAATTGCTTATTTTAGCTATACATGTTTTTACAACAACCAAAGTGTTTTATATTTCGTCTGTAATTACCATACAACAGACAACTTTAGAGTTTATTATGGTAACGTGCAGCGACATGCCTTTTTCACACAGCTGTCACAACCTGTCTATTTATTGGTGTTATTATATATATATTATATATATAGATATATATATATATATTATATATATATATCTATATATATATATATATATATATATTTCGATTACACGTTTTTCTTGACGCCATGAATGTATCAACTTACATTCGGGTATCCAAAATCAGTCTTGTACGTTGTTGCCTATGAAAACATAAAAAATATAGCATAAAAGTATATAAAACCCTAGTATATGTTGCTTTATATATGTTACGATAGCCCAATAGTAAAGGTTCAATAATTAAAAATTGTTTTAATTATTCCTGACACAGGCTAATCCGGCTCCGTTATGATCCGGATGACAAGCTATATAGTAAAAACCATGTTCATAATTTTTCGTTAAAATTGACAATTTACTTCAATCTGCCAATCAAACAATACATGGATTTCACATCATGACTGGAGACTGGAGTTTGCTATGGATTTGATAGAAAATTACTTAAAACTTAATATCGAAGGTCAAAGATTTATTAACATATAGCATACAGAGACTGGGTAATTTACAAGGTGTAAAGGCGTAAAATTTAAATAAGTTAATATAATGTATCGTTTTTAACCTACGGGGTTTTAAAAGACTTTTATTAGAGAGAGAGAGAGATGAGGAGAGAGAGAGAGAGAGAGGAGAGAGAGAGAGAGAGACTTACCTAGTGATTTCGTGACATGTTGCTTAATTTTCTCCTGATCTTGAATCCTTGAAATATCAAAAATAAAGATATTAAAAATTGATTATCTGTAAATAATGAGAGAGAGAGTTAGAAAATGTTCTGAAATCGAGTTTAAAAACTATTTGGTCACAATGTAATAAAAAGCTTTCTCTTGAACGATAAAAAATTATAAACCAACCAAGATTTTTCATTGAAATCACTATTACTTATCTTAATTAGCCCATTCTTCTCTTTTGAATGGTATGGTGTCCTATTTACTCTCAAGTCAAATTATGTTAGTTCTGTGATAGTGAAGAAACTGGGTTGTCGGGGACAGAACAGTTTTTCCAACAATAGGAAAAGCCCTGGTGGGATTTGCGCGGGTATAAAAAAACAACTTTGGTCCGAACGCAAGTGCATCATACTAATGGTAAAAAATGTTTTAAATTGATTTGCTCCATTATATAAAAACTGGTTAACGCAGAATTAATCAGAATAAATTTTTAAAAAGGGTTTGATGATACACATATTAAGAACTCCTCTAAAGATATATGATGGGCATTTGAAAAATTACAAAGAAAAAAGAAGACACACAATGGGTTTGTATTGTAAAAAATAAATACTAGAATATACTTGATTAAGTTTAGAAATATTAATGAAGTCCATTAAAACTATATATAAAATTAGGCTTAATTTTATTTTAGATATTCGTTTAAGTACATGTTTTCAACTTTAATATTTTTAAATCATACAGTTATATTAGTCGATGTATGGTTAAGCCTCATATATACATGTATTTTGATAGACAAATTAAGCACATTGTCTACCTAATTATTTTATGGTTTTTGAAAGAATATTATAATTAAATTAAGAAAAAATTATCTATTCATCAATCGACCCGAAACGACAAGGAGTTATCACTCTGTTGTTTCGTTATCTTCCAAAAGGTGTCGTGCCGCGTATGTTTTAAATAAAGTTTACAATTTCCACTTGATGGGTTGATTTATATACTTTAAAAACATTTTTGATTGCTTTAATATAAAAATAATACATTGATGGTATAGTTATTTTTACATCTCAGGTTTACAACTTTAACACAGGCATGCATGTATGCTCTCAAAATGTTTGAATGTGATGTAGTGGTGTAGTCTTTATGTTATAACTTGAACGTAAATTTTACACACTGGTGTAGTCTTTATGTTATAACTTGAACGTAAATTTTACACACACACACACACACACACACACACACATATATATATATATATATATATATATATATATATATATATATATATATATATATATATATATATATATATATATATATATATATATATATATATATTTGTACAACACTACATAATCCTACCTCAGATGTAAGAGTTTCAGTTCTGAGGTACGTGAACCTAGATTCTATGCAATATACAAATCAAAAGGAAAAATCACGAGCAATGTCTTTTTAAAGTCCTCATGTGTTAATATATAAACTGTAAAATTTCAAAAAGTCCTACAATGTATATAATTAAGTAGCTTAACCAACACTGTTATATTTTGCATGTGGCCTTCGTATCTTTTAAAACATTGGCAAAACTTTTTCATGAAATCCTGAAATTAAAGCAAGGCCTGAAAGTAACAATCACAAGGTATTAAATATTCTTAAATTTCCCTTATCCCATGCTCGTCATTAAAAGATCAAAATGTTTTGGCCTAGAATTTACTAGTTCGAGTTGGCTCTGTGTTGATATCTCGTACCACGAATTTTTATTATATATTATAGTAAACTAAAGTGTTATTTCGCGTATCTACATTTCTTCAACCAATTTTCACCATTTTATGTGATTATAAGAGGATTACAATAACTGTCAGATTGTCAGTAAATCAAATACGACCATGGAATTTATAGATTTTAAATAATAAAATCTTATGTATTCCTTTTAAATCGATAAATTATAAATCTTAAAAGGAAATATTAAACAGTAAAGTGATTGTTCAAAATAAGAATGCTGGAATAATGTAATATTATGCATTACATATGATTTTTTTAAAATTCAATTTTTAAACCAATTTGTTCACGTTTTTTCCATTAAAGGTATGCAATTAAAATTACAATTGTGTGTCTGTAGCTCAATTTGACATAACGATATTTATGAAAGAAAAGAAATACAACATGATATGTGTAACACAAAACACTAGATCATATCATTATTTTAATCAGGTATATTTCATGACATTCAAAACAGAAAATGTTTCTTTTAATTTTCAATACATGTTGATCAAACAAAATTCCTTAGATATCTATATAGATGTATATTTGTTTACCCATGAATAAAATAGTTATGTCTTTTACATAAAATAAACAAAATTTGATTACTTTTGAGCATATTATTAATTTAATTGCATTAAACAAATACAGATTTTTATTAATTTTCATGTATTTATATATATATTGTTTACAGACGTAGTGTGATATTTAAATAAAACTTACCTTTATCGATCTGTGAAAATCAATCAGAAAATCCCAATCACCTATAATTAATCACCTATGACAACTTCTAACAAAAAATCAACTTAAAAAAAATAACATAGTGAACCGTCTAAAATATTACAGTATCGCTTGATGCCTTTGACCCGAAACGAGCGTCTTCAACGCCACTCAATTTGAATACACCTCGGATATTTACATCCGTTGTCATAGTACGATCTCGTTAGACTGAATGTAAAATGGATGATGTGGTTTATAAAGATGTTTAAGATTGCTTTTATTGATTTGTTATTAACTGTTTTACTCCGTTGGACAAAGATGTAAATGGTTTATTTTTGTTTTGCAATATCGAAATATGATTTTAAACGCAAACATGAAATACATCTGATTAAAATCAGTTGTTGGTTTACGGGTGTACATTGTCAATGTATATCTATAGGAGATGCCTTCTTGGCCGGCCGTGTTCTAACATGCGAGTACTATATTTGGATAATATTTAATTTATATATTAAATTTCATAGTTCAATGCCATTAGAAGTACGTTTGTCGTATAATGTTCTGTACAAACAAACACAAAGATTTTGATCTAGTCAGCTATATCAGTTACCGAACGCCTGGAGTTAATCAACCATAATGATATTCCTCTTTCAATTGAAAACAAATTATATATTTATGGTAATTTTAGTCGTTGTTATGTAAACAATGACGTAATCATTTTAAAAATAAAATGAGCACGAATCAATTATGCTTTTCTTTTGTCAAAAATTGCCCTAAAATTTGTTAATCCCAATAATCCATGCATTGCACAGGTGTGTTAATCGAATTGATTTACCTCTCTTCAGTATGCATATACATGTAGTTAATTTAAAAACTTCGATTACTCCCCTTGTGCCATATGCCTAAGAAATCTTTTACGTGATTTTTACCATTTCTGCAATATTTCTGTCACTACTCTAAGTTCTCTGTTTTGTTGACGTCACAGCATTCTACCTTGATAACACCCTCCTCGATTTCTAGGTGTCTTTGTGGCCTAGTTGTCAAAGCCTGCTTATTGATCATAGCGACTCTTACCGACTAGTGTGAGTCACCACGCCGATTACTATAGTTTTCTCCATTATCAAGTACTGACCATAAAGGGAAAAATATTGAATATAATTACTTCACTCCACTAAATTTAACCGTCTAAAGTGAGTTTATAAACAATTTATATTTGACATATATCGAGTCCTGTGCCCTTTGTAACAACACTTATCAAACATAACTTTATGAAAAATATAAGAAAATCTATTTTTCAAATTTGCTGGATTTCAACACATATAATGGCAAAACTCAACCATATAATGATCAGACCAAAAAATATAATGTTAAAACTATATCACATAATGATAAAACAAAAATATATATGGTAAAACCAAAACACATAACGACGAAAGCAAATAATATCATGATAAAATGAATCCATATACCATTTTGTACCATGTAAGACAGATATGGCGTTCCATAGGTTACTCTATTTACAACCTTTTTATTTATGTGTATGTACTTATTAACATTATAAAGACGCATCAAGAAAGACAGAAAAGTCCTATTCAGAATGTAAATCATTGTCGAAGGTAGTTTCAATTAAAGTCTGTGCTGTAATTTCTAGATATTTTTTATATTCTGTTTTTCTATAAAAAAATGTGATTTTAATATTTTACAGATTCATCAAAAAAGAAACACAACCACATTAGATCACATTACGAGTAAAGTATTTATTAATAATAACTATATAATAATAATAACATTCGATGTCTATTAAGACAAAGTCTTTAACACATGCGCAGTTAGACAACAATATAATTATCAACTACATGTAATAATATTTAAACAGAATTTACTTAGAGTGCTATATAACTGAAGAGAACAAATGATAAATATAATTGACTATGTAGTTATTTTAATTAAATCTTTAAATTTGAAGTTTGAAATTTGTATTTCTTCTGTTTATTCTTCTTTATGCTTGGTGATGACCTACGATGTATCTATCTAGATGGTACACGGTTGTAAAGAATTATCTATACTAATTATTAATCTCTAACTCCTTAACGGTTCAAACCCACGCCGGGTCTGACCTAGACTTGATAAAAGGTAGTGAATGTTCATTCGCATATTGCCCCCAGCGCACTGCAGAGCAAATGTTTATGTCACTTCATCTATAGCTGGTTACGTCTCGATATAAATGAAATATCTTTGAATTGAACGTAAAACACAATTTAATGAATCAATCTAACTCTTAATCATAAACAGGAACATTTTAGAACCATGTTTGAATGATTTTAAATATTGATTTATCAACAAAATATAATAGGTTAAACAATAGAAAATCACCACATTTCCTCGATTCTGTATGCAATTTTCCGATCCGATTTGATATGCGAGAAAAATATTGTATGTTACTGTCATGTGATATTGTTCAGTATTATTATTTCATAAGTGTTGAATCAACACTAATGACTTTTAGCTATTAATAAGACAATATTGGCAATGATGATTTTAAATAAAGAAATATGCAGATATATAAATACTGATGGGATGAAACATATCAAAAATTTATGCGAAATCGGTAAAATGAGGAATCTTTGTCTGTGTATCCAACTTTGGGACAAACTACTTTAGAGCAAACTATAACATCTAAAATGTAGACCAGTAGGTGTTTTTCCACTTGTTTCAAAACATTTTCTTCCATTACCGAGAGCTATTGTAGCTATTATTCAACTGCTTAACAAAGGCATATGACTACCACCTTAATTAACATTGATTTCAGCGGTGCCGCTTATGTCCTGAATCAAATCAGTGTTTAGAGTAACGGTTATCTGTCTGTTTCCGGGTTTCGTTGGTGTAAATGCAAAAACAGTTGACCATTTCTCTTTTGGAGAAATATTCCTAAAATACAAAGAAAATATAATAAAATGAATCTATCTCTTCTTCATATGCAATATACCCAATGTTATCTATAACAGCGTCTTTATAAATCCGTTCCTTTTGCAAATTCAGGGTTTATTTACCATTGAACTCACAAGGTTGTAATTCAATTCTAATTCATGTATATGTAACATTGATGATTGGATTGGTTTGTTGATGTTTAACGCCCCAGTCAAGACTGTTTCATTTATATTGAGACGGTCAAAGATGGTGGAGAAAACCGAAGTGCTCTGAGAAAACAAACGACCTTAAAACTTTCGGATCTGCTTAAATGGATTCAAAAGCTAATCACTGGAAGGCGCTGTGATCTGTAAGCTCACGTTCTTAACCACACGGCCACAATTTTCCTATTCTATTTTGATAAATTTGAAAATGAAATGCATTTTTATACATAAAGTTAGGATATTGTTTTGGGCAATCAACCATTTCCTGATGTACCATAATTTACTAAACTTAGCATCAATGTAACTCATTAACTCATAATAATATATAAATGATAGACTTACTGTATACGAAATGGTTTATGTGCTTCTTTTATCCCCGAACCTTCTAGAGTAACAGTACAATTCCTAAGTGTAACATAGGGTAATGGATTAGTAAAGGAAAGTCTACAGTCCACTGGTTTATTTACTGTACATCTTCTCTTAAGTATCTGTAAAATGATAAATGTTAAAATTTGTTTTTAAAGGTGTTTTTTTAATTAGACATGTGCGTTTTCAATGTATTGCAAGACATATATTATATTAAAACATAATTGCAAGAAAAAATGCATTTTAAAGTGTTCAGAATTCTTAAAAGAAAATCAGAGAAAGCATGTACTCCATCTGTCTGGCAAAAATAAGTCCATCTCTCTCTCTCTCTCTCTCTCTCTCTCTCTCTCTCTCTCTTAATAGTCATATACATCAAGACGCTATGTTTTAAACATACTTCCAAATACAAACTCTGTATCCCCAAAAAGAAAAGAGAAGAAAGCCAGGCAATCGATGTATCCCTTTCCGAAATGACAAACAAACAAATAAGCATTGTTTAGTTTTAGTATTACACGAAACTCTGAACTTAAACGACACCTTTAATTTTCTGAATGACACTAAAACTTCAAAATTTAATTAATAGATGACAAGTAAATTACCTATTATAATTGCAGAGTACTCAACAAATATCAATGTTCAAATCGTTTGTAAATAAAACTATTTTGAAGAGTTTGAAAAAGAAATACTGAGAAAAGCTTACATCGACTTTAAGATCTGGACGCCTGATATGACTGTGTCTGCCCTGTATAACGATGACGTAATGATATGGATAGTTTAAATACAGCTTGTTCGTTAACTTTGTCACCGTAATCTCTGTAAGTAATTGGCATTGATACTCTCGAAGCTGCAAGGTAAAATGATGTATATGTAATGTTACAGTTAAATCAAATCTAGTTGCCAATATGGGGAGCTTTTACAAAATCAATCTATAAAGCATTTAACATCATTCTACCCAAGGAAGAAGACTTTCCATTTGACTGGATTTCATGATTGATGTGTTTCAGTATTGTCATATACCATTTTTGAATTCAATCATAAAATACATTTAAAAATGGTCTATGACAATACATATACAATTTTTGAATGTTTTTATGGTCAAATTCAAAAATGGTATTTGACAGTGTTATATAGTCAATTTTATATTTGACTACAATACATCAATCACAAAATGCAGTCGAAGGTATTGTTTACAATATAAATATGAAAATATCCGGTTGTGAATAGATGCAGTTTTCAGATGCAGTTTGCGTTTTAAATTTTAAACTAGTGGACAAAAATCTATTTAGTTTTTAAACCTACTTTAAATGTTGATTATGTAGAATTTTATAATTTATATTATGCCAGTTATTTTAGTTGGGTTCATTTGAATCCAATTCGTTATTTTAACAGAACCTCAACCCGGCACTGACTTTATAATTACCCCTGACGCCAAGATCGGAAGATTAATTCTAAAATTTTTAAATCAATGAAGATACAACAAAAGTTAATGTACACGAGTTATAAAAAGATGCAAAAAAAAAAATGTAACAACAAAAACACATATTCAGAATTGTTGTAATCATCAGTTCATCAAACATATATTTACTTCAACACTTACATCTATTAGGAGGCAGAGTGGCGCTAAATGATTCAATTCTAACTGTCGATATACTGTGGCCTGTGTAGGTTTCGGCTTCACATACAAATCTTATATCTATGTGTTGTTCCTTGTAGCTTAAGTTTTTGAATGTTGCACCAATTTCAAAGTCACTTCCTACCATTATGTGGTCTAGGTTATCAAATCCTTCAAACTCAATTTCCTGCAATGGACAAATCTTTAGCTATGATTATGTTGATATTAACGGTCAAACACAGTCATTTCTAACACAAGTTACGGTTTACTTTCGTCAATGCAATAAGACTGTTTGAAGTTTATTTGCAACACTCACTTTAATCTACCGTTTCTAGCTTATTTGAAATTAACCCCTATCAGTCCTTTAATTAACTAAAACCCTTTGGAGTAGCTTATACCCTGTTTATGCTTCTTTCACCTTGTATAAAGTTTACCTTATAACGATCTCAAAATCGACAAATGATTCATTTCTTTTTTATTGTTTTTTTTACAATATATATATATATATATAAATATATATATATATATATATATATATATATATATATATATATATATATATATATATATATATATATATAACAATTAAAAACCTTTTTCTTATTTTCTACAGGAGGACTTTTTCCTATTCTTTCTGCTGCTGCTTTCACTATTTCTCTTTCTTTTTGTGATCCTTAAATGTAAAAAGAACATGTGGGTCAATTAAACTGATGTTGAATACTGCAAACGATCAAAGCAAACATGGACTTTCATAGTTATCATACCATTATCTTGTCTATGAAAATAAATCCTACATAGAATCTGTTTTTATTGGTGAAAGTATTCATGTTTTAACTAAACATTTTGAAGCCCAACATAGAAGATATATTTCTGACACTATGGCATCAAATAGTCTATGCTTCATCCGAATGCATCATCCTTACTACCTCCATGTTGAGCAATGTAGATTAACAAGTCGTTAAAGTCTCGGTAGTGTGTGTGTGTGTGTGTGTGTGCGTGTGTGTGTGTGTGTGTGTGCTTTACCATTTTGATATAAATCATGTGCGAAGATATAGATACAAATGCCTCATTCAATTGAGACACCTCACACAACTACATGTACTTTATAATCACGAATAGACAATTTATAAGAATAAAAATAATTTATTTTCTTATGTATCGATGCAATATCTCTATGGCTGCATCTTACCATCTTTATACTTGTACTGGTCTGTTATATCATATCTAATGTTTTCTACGTCTGTTAGATTTGGTGGTACTGATTTACCGTCGGGGTACTTTGTACTAATCTTCTTGCCAACACTAAAACAAAGAAACATTGAGACTTAAATTGACATAAATGTGTACGGTTGTTAAATTAAAGGCAAATTTTGGACCAGGGCAGAGCAATTGAATTTCTCATGTCACAATATTGATTATACAATACAGAGAACAATTAACAGCAAGTAACATTGAGACTGTTGAAGGACAAGGATCAATATAAGAAATATTGCTGCTAATGGTGAGATATCAAACAGGCACACTATAACCGGAAACAAGCGTGAAGTCCATAAGCAGTTTACTATCAAAAATGTCGTTTCGGAAGAGAGAATTGGAAGAGCAAAAAATCCAAAAAATATTATCCACGGTATACTTATTGTATAAATATGTTTAGAACCAAACTAGTTTGCGAGGGTATACATGTTTAAACTGGTAATAAGACAGAGATTACAGTGGTATTGTCGCTGTATATTAAAATGTTTTATATGTTTCCATTTTAATCAAACAATTAAATTTTAATATTTATGTATCCTAAATCAGAACATCATCCAATTGTATAATGGTGTAATTTGAAATATATAGGGTTTGCTCAAAATCAAACTGTTCATAAAATAACAAATAACAGCATAAAGAAAATACAGAAGGCAAGATAAATCCACACTGAGACATCACGCGAGCTTGTATAAATAACGTGCATGATAGCTGAATGGTATATAATTTACTTACAGAGATGATTCTACTCCCATCATTTCTAGATCGTTTCTGTGTTTAGATTTCCCCCAAGTAACTCGATCTCCGTTAACTTCGGCAAAAACAAATGGTGCATCAAACAAATGATTAGTGAAGCCTTCTTTGATACTTCTTAAAGACACTGGACCACACTGCATTTTACCTAAAATGAAATCGGTGTTTACTTCTTATTTCCTGATTTGGTGATGATCATTTAAGAAATCTAATAGTACATCAGTATGATTGTATGGTGCAGGAAAATAAAGATCAAGTATTGTTCTAAGCAAATATTTCCAAACTAGGTTTTTGTCAAGTATTTTCGTGTTCAACATGTTCATATAAAAGTATATGTTCATATATATATATATATATATATATATATATATATATATATATATATATATATATATATATATATATATATATATATATATATATAACTTCCTGTTGAATTTTAATGTATTATTAATAATAATTATAATACAATAGTTTCTTTCAATTAAATCGACCGTCTCAGGATTTACATCACAATGTATTGATGAAAACGAGTTTGATCTGTATAAGATTCAATATGAATTTACGATCAATCAAATTCCAAAAGAGTCGGTGTAGGAATCAAAAATGTTTTGTGAATCAAAATGGTTATTCAAATACAGGTGCCGTTATTATATAAAACCTGTTTAATTAGACAGAACATTCATTTTATTTTAAATTAACTAGAAAAAAATTAGGCCTTATAATCATTGAAATGAACTTATCTTTCAGTCTGAAAGAAGTCCTGAAAAAAAATCAATAACATAATCTATGATGACTTATACATACCGTCACTTCTTTCTTGTGGGGTAGCATCAATCACCTGCCAACCACTAAATCCATTCGGAAGGTCATTTCTTCTGATCCAGACATCATTCCAAACATGGAAATTCCTAAAGAATAAAATTTTTAAAGACATATTTATTTATTTATTTATTTTAAATATCTAGGTAAATATCCAGGTCTGGAATATGCCACTCACTTGATTTGATATTCTGTTTCATTTGTTAACTTTCAAATACATCTTTAGATAAAATATTTTAACTATTTAGACTCATCCATATACATAACAATATGAAAGGTTGATCAAAGCGAGAACATTTATCTCGAAGGCGTCTTATGACTTTTTGCTGTGGATTCAACACCGGGCGATTGCAAGTGAAAAACTGTATTTGAACTGCTGATAGACTTTCCTGGTTGGTTTCCCACGAGTATAATGGAATAAGTATTCTGAGATGTTAAACGACGAAATTGCATCCAGTTATAAAAGCAAAGTTGATTGGTAACACTTGCACAATACTTACGTAGCTCAGAACAAGTTTATCAATGGTATTGATTTAAAGACTAGCTGACATATAACTGATACAACGTGAACAACTTAATTAGTACGTTTATCACACTACATAATATGTATTGTATACTCTCTCTCTCTCTCTCTCTCTCTCTCTCTCTCTCTCTCTCTCTCTCTCTCTCTCTCTCTCATAAATTTTACCAAATTGAATCTTTAGAGTCTAAATAACGTCCTGTGTCGATATCAAAATATGAATCAATTGTCGTATTTCCGTCGGTGTCATGAGCCGATTTGAAATTCGTTACACTTCGGCACGGAATACCTAATGCACGACAAACTGAAAAAAATATATCACCAAGTGTTAGAATTATCTTATAACGGTCCACTTCGACAGATTGGGTTTATAATTACAGTATCTTAGTTCAATCTTTAGAAGAAATAAGAAAAACTAATGCAATATTAGCTATATTAGACTTAAAGTGTATTTAAGAACAACCCAATAAAATATTACAAACAATTTATGCATATACAATAAAACTGTTAAAATGAAGTTCAGAACAACGAAAAATGGGTTATGTTCTCAAAATTCATCACAATCTTAACGGGACATACCTGTGTGATATGCTACTAATACCCCACACCATGTGAATGATGATTATGTGTATTTCAAAATTATTACATCGGAAATTCACAGAAAAAAACAACGTTTCTAACTTTTTTATTGATTGTTTTACATCACACTATTGATATCATATATTAAGATTATTTCAATAACATTTATCCATAACTTCTTATTCCCTTATTCTATATTTTTATTACATTTATTTAAACAGCGTTCAAAATAAATAAATGAATTTTTATAGTATTTTGAATCACTTTCGGTTGAATCTAAAGGAATCAATTATGTTGATTATTATGATCAATTATATTATCCTGCGACACGGATAAGAAGTCAATTGGCATTTACTAATAAAGCGTAAAACTTACTAGTTGTAACGATTCCAGAAAACACAAAACACTGTCCAAATCGAACAGGTCTGTTGGTTTCCGAATGTTCCAACAATATAGCAACACTACCGGACCATTTCAGAGGAGAAACACCCCCAGTATAATCACCGGACCAGTTTCCTGCAAGGATTCCGTTGTCATCTTGTGAATTGACCTGATGATATAGTACTGACTCTTTAAAACAAGTTCAATTGATTTATTTCCATAAATTTGGAAAATTTTCTAAAAAAAGAAATATTTACATTTGCATTTCGATTTTAATTGCCAGGGACTTAAGAATAAAAATATGATGCTGCTTAATAAGATATTTATCACATTAAACCTGTTGCAATGATGGAATTTTTTTATTTTTTTGATGGATGGTTCACTACATAGATACAACAGTACACACTTATAACAAAACTATTATTTATTGCTTAACTTGCAAGGCTAGAATGCATCTAGTCTCTTGCTATGAAATGTTATTTGTATTTTATACCAGACAACTGGATATTTAAAAATAAACTTTGTCAACCTCTAATACCAATGTTTGTTCATATGAAAATAAATATTTATGCAATGTGCTCTTTCCGAAAAAACCGAAATAAAACTAATACATTGCGTACTTACAATTCTGGAAATTGCACGAGAGACTTTGATTGGATCCGCCATAGATTTGTCGATTTTATTACTGAAAGCTTTCTGAACAACGTAGATACATGTATCAACTACTTTATCTTCAAACTGCAAGTAAAAATATTTACATTACCTTCTTTTAAAACTTTTGTTATTTCAAAATTAAATTGTACCCAAAATGGTGCACTGTAAACATTAATTATTACACATTTTTCGACACAATAATATTCAATTTTTAGTTCTTTCAGTTCTTCAACAATGTTCATTATTCTAAAGTTGGTGGTTACACAAACACATACGTTAAAAACCTTTAAAAATGAACTATGATTGGTTATTACTTGTGTCATATGTCATTTATGATTTATCATTTTATTTTTTATTTTTTGAAAAAATACTAAAATGCAAATTATCCTCACTTACTGGACCTAATAGCAAAATTTAAAAAAAAAAACCTTGCTTATTAGAAAAGTTCTTCATAATTCAAAAAAGCTAACCTGACCAAAAAACCAAGGTTTTCCTCCTATTTGTTTGTTCGTTCCTTGGAAAATAACACCGCTATCATTCTCAATATACTCCTTTAACAGTTGGTCGTTCGGTAAATATACATCATCATCTATAACAGAATTACATTTTTTCAACATCAATTTTTACTCCAATTATTCCAATTAAAATTTCTTTTATTAATCATAAAATTAAAAATTAAGTAATGTTTAAGAATATTATCCTTTGTCAATCTAGATTAACCGTTTATAAAACGATTTACAAAAACAAAGACCAAAAATAACACAATATCAATAACAATGTTGTATACCTTGTATATATTTTAAAATCGCAATTTGTGTTCATTCGAATCGTGTTTATTATTTAATTTATTTTTTTACTTATATGTTGGTTTGTTATTATGGTTTTTTTTTCTTTTCTTTGTTTTTTCGATTTGGCCATTATAAACTTTATTTTGTCACCGAAAGTGTTCTACAATATGTGTGTGTGTGTGTGTGTGTGTGTGTGTGTGTGTGTGTGTATGTGTGTGTGAGCATGTATGTTCCCTTACCTTCACACCACGGATTGAACAAAACAATAAAGGACATGTCCTGTGTCTTAGCCACTGATGTTGCTTCGTTATCTGACAAGAAAACGGTCTCAATACACATTTTCCACGTAGATACTATACAATTAGCTGAGACATAAACTGAAACTACAATCTCATCTCTTGCTTTGCGTTTCCGGAGAACTGCTTTAAAATCTGAAGCGCTGTATTTTGATCCCAACATGCATTGCTCCATGACGCCTTTTTCAGTCTTTGGATCCAAAGCTAAAACTAAAAGACAAAAATAAGCAATTAAATTGATATGTTTTTCTAAAATTCTAATTGGTTAATTTTTCCACACAGAATCTCACAACAAAAAACGAAACATAACATAACGGAACATTTCAATTGCCTTCGTTTTAACACCGATTTTTATTGTAGCATATCTAATAACAAAATACGAATTCAGCACTAAAAACGGGAAACTAAATATACCAATGCCTAGATATATTTTTATGTTTTTTAAAGATAAGCACGGAGTGTATATACTGATTTAGCAATTTCTACAAACAATTTTTAAACGAGATTCAAATATAGTTACCAGTCTTGAATATAAATCTGAGGCTGTCCGTATCCTCGTTGAAATCCCTATTAAAACGAAGGGATATGTCAAACGATTGACCACGCCTTATGACAAGATTGTCATTTCTTACAGCATCATATTTATAAGTGTGGTGATCGAACGAGTTCTCGGCCACCATCAAATCTATACTTTTAACATTTAGCTGTCTTTCTTCTCTGTAACCACGGTCCCTATCTAAAACATAAAATGAAATAAAAAAGAAAAAATATGTCTTGTTTGTGAAAGGTACACGGGATTTATAATTCATGCAAATAAATTTGTTCCCTTTTTCAATTGAATTTCATGAAGTTTGATAACGTGTTCTAAAACTTGGTTGAAAAACGTTGACTATGAAACGCTTCTATAGTTGACGTTACTTCAATAGAGGCGTATGCAAATTAAATAATGGTAGAATTAGTCCCACTTGCAATGAACTCATTTTGTAATTTGTGTAAAGGTTTAACTTGTTGATTTATCAGTTTCAATTCCTTATTCTATAGGTAACTTTCGATCCCTGCTAATATTCCATACATAGTCAAACTTATATTTAAAAGTAGTGTGGCTTTTAAAGATTTGTACAGATTGATCCGAGTGTGAAACAATCAATAATAATAATAATAATAGTAATTTAAATACCGAAGATGTTGCTAGATAACTTACTGTCATTTCTATCATGTCTGTGTGATCTGTATCGAGTATCGTTACCATAGCTATAACCGTAGTCATAGGGATCATCATATCCATTGTCATATCTGCCATACCTGTCTGATGCGTATCTTGGTGATCCATATGACCTATTTCTGATATCCCCGTATGTATACGAACCCTATAAATATCTATATGATATTATTTGTAATCCGGAACATATTAACAAAAATAAGCATAGTTTAAGCTAAATCCGAGACTTCTAAATATTTTCTTTTTTTTGGTCTACTATAATTACCATAATGATATACTGCAAGGCTATGGGCGTCTGACCATTTTCTTTTCTGTGAAACGCACTAATGTCTAATACATATATATATGGAAGGTTTCCTACTTACATACGAGATAAAATAAACTAGGGACAACAAGCCTCTTAGTTGTAGTTCTGCTCAATAAAACAGTTTGTATAACTTTCTTACTCATATTAATTTATTCAAAATTTTGATATTCAAAACCAGCAACAACGAACAATGTAACAACTGTCGATATTGTTTCATTACAATATAATGTAATTACGATAACATTATTTTGTAATTAATATATGTTCTACACATTTTATACGTCAATATTTTTCCTTTCTCCGAAATACGGTACTGTAGTTAATTAGAGTTTTGCACTTTATGAATTGCTATGGTTACAGATTTGTAAATTCTAATACAATACCTGAGTAATGCATATATAATTTTGATTTTGCATTATTTCTACACTCATATAACGATTAAAATATTTTATTTCTTGTATTAAATACATTCATGCAATGGTTAATTTAAAAAAAAAAACAGTCAAATTAGATAAAGCTTCCTTAGACATATTCATCTTCATTTAGTAAATTTTAATATAACTAAATTTCACATAACAACTTACATTACATTTTCAAAGTTCAGTTATTATAAGCTTCATTTTTTTAGATTCTTTTGGAAAATTGATTTTGTTATTCCACTTGCAATATATAAAAAGTCTTTTAAATTGTCAGAAATGGAAGAAATGGTAAAAATGGTATTCAATAAATAGCACATAATCGCAAACTTCTAGTGCGATATTTTCGCAGTTATGCGCATGGGCATTTTCAATTGTCTGCCAACAACAAAAAACTCTGTTGCTGTTCTTTTGATTGTTAAAAAGCAAGTTATGCTGAAATCTCTCTGTTACATGCTTTTATATTAAAACCAGTTATACAAATGCGTCCTGAGATCACCGTTAATATCAAAATGTCATATTTACACTTTGAAATTTATTGTTTTAATTATGCCTTTAAAAAGTGTACAATGCTAAACTCTCTGTGAGAAACATATACATATCTTAAATATAAAACCATGTATGTGGTATGTTATTAAATGCAGAAGACGAGCCTTAGCTCTAGATTACACAATATAAAACAAACTGCAATTATATAAAACAAGACGTTTTAATATTCCTGGATACAACACAGTTATAAAAACACATTCGTCATTGAATGATTAAAGTATATCTATGTGACTTAGTAAGGGATACATAACACTGAAAAACTTAATGCAGCTTTAAACTATTTAAAAGAAAGCTTAAATTTAAATTCAGAGATAGCTTAAAGCTGACTTATAACATATTCATCTTCAGTTAATATTATTGAATTCATCCCGCAAAGAACAGTTAGATCTTTTTATGAACAGACAAAAGAAAATCCAATGGAAATACCGATAAAACACATTATTTAAACATGACTCGTCACGATCGGTAAATGTTTGCCAAAACCTACATGGATAAGAAGCAGAATAGGGCCTTAATCGCTCATCTGGTACTTTTTGTATTGAATATTGGTCAATTTTATCAAATATATTTCAAGTCTGCACCATCCAATGATCTTTTATACCAAAACATTAACTAGGCTCAAATTGTTCTCGAAAAAAATATTTTGAAAATAGGCCAGATATTATCCCTTTTACTTTTTAAAAAATGGGTCATGGAAAAAATTCTCAAAAAAAACATGATACAAATGTTGAATGGTAACATTTATTTCATCTAATACTATATATCAAATTTGCAATAACTGGTCCTTAAATAAAAGCAATGATACTGCTATATATTAGATCTAGAATTCATGTTAGATTAATTCTTGTGTTTGAAACTGAATAAATTTGAGCATCAAAGCAAAATCAATACATCATATGGTAAGGGAAGCTTCTGATGATCAGTACATACCCTGTTACCATAACTACCATATCCATAATCACGTGAGTAATAATCTGTATCTTCGTAACGCTCTGTCCAAATTGGTTGTCGGTATGTCACTCCGTAAACACTTCTAAGGTAATCGTCTAATGCCTAGAACACGACAAAAGTACTAGAAGCACAATCTTTACCCTGAGCCTGTTTGATGAAATGTTGTCTAAAGTCACAGCAGTAATTTTTGTTGACGAGACTATTTTATTAGGATTAATATTTTCACATGTTAATGTGGAACGCAATTGTGCCAGCTTTTCTCTTCTGCATTGCACTAGTGAGTAAACCCTCACCCGCAGTGTTGCTAAAATCGCTTGTCACTCGGTCCATTATACTGGTACCGGGCCAACCAAGACTAACAAAAGCCTTTCTCACTTGCGGTCGATTTTGCTTAACCCAAACCAGTGAGACCCGTTGAATTTGAAAGCTAACGTCTTAACCACTCGGCTTCCGCCCCCACATTTTTAACCCGTTAAAACACTCGTTATCAGAAAAGTTTTTTATGTTTCGTGCAGCAAAGATGACATATGTTCTTAAAACATATGATAAATTGTTTATTTCATTAAAAAATATGTAGAAATTCCAATCTATTAATGCTTTTCATGTTGTTTTCTAGTATTTAGATTTCGTTAATAGAAAAACATTTTTATCGAGTTCAAGATATCAAGTTTCGAGTTTTCAAAATTTAATGTAAGTATAAACATTACTAAATTGTGATATACGATTACATCATATTTACGTACGTTTGACCGTCCATAACCTCTGTCATACGTTGAGTACTAAAATAAATATAACAAATTATAAATTAGTAAGAATTTGTTAAACTCCAGTTTAAATGTTGGTTTCACTTTTACCTGACATCCCATGGAAAAAGAATAAATGAAACCATAACCGAAACCATATTATTTTTGCAATATCGGAAAAAGGTTTCTGAAGAAGGTATGACATTGAAGACTTAATTAAATGCATATAATTTGTGCGACATACTTATTTACGTATATAATAACACCAAGCAGAGAGTTGAGTGATATTGGTTTGTGCAATACATACAATGTCATAAATTATCATTTAAGTCCACTTGTAAAACAAATATCGTAAAAACATACTTGACACCAAACAAACGAACATGTTTATTTATCTCAATGCATATGTATTATATAAAGGTAGTAGGCTAACGTGGTGGAAACAACTTGGATTACTTATATTTACTCAAGAAAAAATAAATTTTTATAAAATGTAAGGGGTACATTTCAAACTATATGACAAACATGATGATCTCAATTTTTCTTTTGTCAACTTTTCATTTCTATGTACTTCTGCTTATAGTGTATTTGTTTAAAAGTACATTTTGGTCTGGTAGAGCTTTTTCCACTACGGGACATTAAACAACGAAGCAAGCTGCTTATAGATAAATTGTTGACTCAGGGATACTGCAAGCTTAAGCTTAATAAATCCCCGAAAAAGTGTTATCGCCACCACCACAGTAATGCTGATAAGAATTATGACACTGCAACCAATCATCTTGGTTATATTTCCCACAGCTCCATGGTCCTTTCATTCTTAATTTTGACTTTCACACGTGGCGGGTATAGCTAGCAAGACAAAAAGTGATTACCATGCCGCCCTGACTTGCCTGGTTTACGTGTAAAATTTAATATGCCAGTTTTTGCAGTTTTTTTTTCTTCGATATTGGTATTGTGATTTGAACATAGACCGGTAAAGTTTTTGATTAGAAACTAAATGGAGATTACAAGTTAATGCAAATATGAGAATATGACATGTTTTAGATCTTGTGTATTTACTTACATCTGCTCTACCATAATCTCCGTTTGTCGTTGAATACTAAAATAAGACAATGTAAGGTATGTATTATAGTATATCATCAATATGTACGGAAAAGGGAACATCAAAGTAAGTCTTAAAAAAGCAAACTACTTCCATAAATTACTAAAGACTTGTATAAGAAAACAGAATTGTTAGCACCAATAAAGAATCAAACCCTTTGTCAAGATAGCAAAATTTATGCAAGAAGCTCACAAAGTCAATGACAATTTTTATGAGGCCATTTTAAATGAGTTGCCTTATGGGTTAAAGTTTGTTCCCTCATGCAAAGCATTCCTTAGCTGGATTTGGATTTATATAATTTTGGAACTTTTGATTCATTATTTTTAACTGTTTGGCTGATGTTTTTTATCTATCGAACTTTTCGGTCTTAGTGTCACTGATGAGGAACGAGTTTCCGAAATGTGCACATCTGACACATCAAAATTTAACAGGTATTTGTGTTATATATTTAGCATGCAATAATTACGACAAAAAGCATGGATTAGAGATAGTTTAGGTCAGCGAAATGCTTATCAGAAGAATACTACATGTACAATCTTTAAAGATCTCAGTTAATAACAAAACAGGGTGTGTGAAAATAAAAAGTCAATTTAAAAACATCACCGAACTAATCATGCACTTAAGTTTATTGGTGGATATCTTAATTTCAACAAACATATACATCCTTAATGTTACATTAGAATTACTTACATATGTAGGTTGATACTCTGAACGTCTATATCTGAAATAAATTAAACCATGAACTATTATCTGGATTTAGGATCGGTAAGGCTCTGTCAAGATTTTGTCATATTTATTCAGATAGTTTGTAAATAACAGAAAACCAGAGTATCCGGAGAAGTTATTTAGCAAATGAAATTAGGTACTTTTTTGGAATAGCGTTTTTTAGAGTGGGATTCGAACGTATGTTGTGTTTTGATCCGTCATGCGCTTTTTTAATTACTCGAACCACATAGCGTCTGTTTAATCAAAACCACAGTTTTATCGTTATATTGTAGATCTGCATTTGTTAACTATTAATATTGTCTGGTTAAGATAGGGAGATATCCTCTTGGAATAGGGACCATGTGACCAAGCTGTCTAAAGCTCTTCCATAAGGGTCACATTGTCTTCTACGGCCTGGGATAGTTTTTTCCACTGAAAATACCAGCTTGAAAATTTTTTTCAGAATACCCCTCAAAGGCCAGTAGTTGTCTCCTAAACTTCAGTTATTTTTACTATTCCAGAGACTCTCCTCCCTCGATTTTAGTGAAAGAATCTTGACTAGGGTGTAAAACGCCATTCTGCACTCCACTTCTTTTCTCTTGTATGTTTTAAAAAAAACAAAGCAGTTTTCAAATAAAAACTGTACTTGGCAATACTCAATGTAACCAAGATCATTAAACATCAATAGGCTTAAGGAAAAAATCGAGCTGCCGTGCTACGTAAAAGCTAATGATGATGATGATGATTATAGAAAAAAAAATCTGTGGATCAATAACATATTGTCAACGGTCAATGCAACGAAGAACAGAGAGTTACATATACAATAAACAACAAGTAACGGATAAACTACAATTTTTTCAATAAATGATATATTTCAACTTACGTTTAATCTCCCCATATAATCAGAACCTCCGAAGTCCCTGCTATAAGTTGTATACTACGATAAAAAATGAATAAGGTAAAATGTTTTAGAAAATGTTTTATTTACTCGAAACACTGCTTTAATTTTGACTAAATTGCTAAATTTTTCCGATTAAATTAAAAATATTCATCTCGTCTATCACCATCAAATCTTCAAAGAGACCTTGAGATATTCTCTATTAAAAGACTAGATGCCATTCAGTCTTTAAATTTTAATGAACAAATACAAATAAATTGTCCGAGAACACAACTTCTAGAAATTTACAATTAGAAATAAAAAGTGAATTTATAACCATGGAAACCAAGAACACGCTACAACTTACGATCGAAACATGATAACACTTTGTTGTAACTGATCGTGAAACTTATTTTGTATGCAAGATGTAATGTTATCTAGTGATGTTTGAGTTTGATTGAGTTTAGGTACTCGTATGGTCAAACCACCACTTTTTTATATGTTGTTACACTGATGCAGGGTATAGTACCGAACTCGTATTAATTGATTGATTGATTTATGAATTGAATGTGATTTACGTTCTTGTCAAGAATATTCCACTTATATTGAGATGTCCTCAGCTATAGGTGAAGTTGAATTTACCTTTCAAGTGCGCCTAGGGCAATGTGCGGGGAAGGTTTTTAAGCGACCATGCCTGTCATGTCACGAGACATCGGTTTTTAAAAACTTCTCATAAGGACACCGGGACTTTCATTTGTAATTGTCGAGTGCTTTGCGTAAGAACTGTCACTACATACTTTTAGGTCTTGGTCAGACTCAACCGGGGTTCGAACCCCGACCTCCCACATACAAAGCCAGCACTCTACCAGCTGATCTAATGTAGTGGTTGTAACACATATTTAGACACAGTCGCCCATCTTGACTGAGTATGAAAAATAGACCAAAGAACTAAAATCTTTTTATTAAATTAAAAAATATTCAGACATTGGTTGCTATAATTATTTCCAAGATAATGGATTCAAAATCTCAAAATCAAAACAGCAATTAAACTTAATTTTGAAAATGTCTCTTGAAATTTTTCACCAAATAAATATATGTTTGCAATTACGGTCTATTTAAAACAATAGGTAAAATGTCATATAACAATCCATTGACTCATCAAAGTTTATACTTACATAGTTATAACGCGACATATTTCTTCTATCTGTTTACTCAAATGGTAAAATCTAAACACGAACCTAAGATAAAAAGTAAGTAAGGCAGATAAAATTTCACTGTTAACGTTTTTACATTGTCAAAGTTATAATTATAAACGTAACATTATATCGAGATTGAAGCAATAAAGCAATAAATAAACTCCGATATAAAATGTTGGGCGAGTGGTCTAAAAAAACCGTGCTTACTATTTCCAGTGCCTCTCACCGCCTCGGTTCGAATCCGCCAAGGTTGATTTTTATGTAAGGAAGTTTGTCAATTCGATTGCCGAAGACGGTTTCACAGGACACTCCGGTTTCCTCTATCATTAAAAAACTTGCAACCCTCGATGTAAGTGAATGGATTTTTGATGGTGACGTGAAACACCATTAATCTACTACTTTTTATTTAAATGTTCGATCGCAATGTGCTCTTTATGCTAGTTTCCCATTGCTTTGGAAACACTATTTCAGAGCTAGTAACAAAAGCAACGTGTCTCAACCGATTAAAGTACAAAATACTGATGCTAGCTTCAATCTCCTCACAATATTTTTGATAAATTGTCTTACCAACGTAACGAGACTTTTGCATATCTTGATGAATGTAAACAATTTCTTTCTTTATTTAATATGAATGATCAGCTTATATATAACGTATAAAACGATTAGGATGGGTTAGTGAGCTGTTGTTTTAAATCCGCATCAGCAATTTTGCGGCTATTCGCGGCAACGATTAGGATGGGGAAGGTGTATACGTTATACCCATTATATCAGAAAAAATAACGCAAGTTTTAATTTGAGTTCTATAACGTGTTCTTACTACACCTATATGATCAATGTTTTAAAATAGGTGAACTCACACAATGGGGAAAAATGAATAAAATAAGTAAATATTGTTTACAGTTTAACTTTGACGACATAATGTGATTTTAACATACATGTATTATGAATAAGAACATTGGTTAAATATTGTTATATTTATATGAAAATCTCCGTTTTTTTCCGCGTTATATGTATAATAATATTTTATCAACATTACTGATACGATTGTGACTGAAGGTTTAAAACTTAAGATTTAAAATCCTGCGAACAAACATAGGTCTATAAAATGTGCTGCAAAATGTGTTTGTACGGTTGATATATACTTACCCAGATTAAGATTCCGTGTTTTGAAAGTAAATTTAAATCTCCATAGCAGCACTAAACAAATACTTAAAAACACCCTGACTAAATCAAACTTAATATTGTGTTGCATGTAGTTTAAACAAACTACAATTATAAATTATCATATTTCAAAACCAGAAAATCATTGTTTCATATATAAATAAACGTTGGATAGTTATCATATAGCTAACATTTTCAACGAAACATGACAGCCAGTATTTATGTAGGGTATATTTTAAAGCATATCACAGTATAGTATCGTTTTATGGGTAGCGAGTCATTTTAAATAGATATGAATAGCCTAGATGTTGAGAGTTTAAATGTAAACACCAACTGCGTGCAGAAATTTTTATAATTTTTTTCAACTGTTTTTCGAAGTGTAACGCAATGAGCGCTGTTCTTGCTTGGATGCATCTAAAAAGTCAAAAGTTTAATGCTACCATGTAGTGAATAATCCAATGACAGCTGGGATTTTTTAATAAAATTTTGCTGAGTTTCATTTTATTTCTCTATCACTATCCCAAATTGGTTTCAAAGCAAAAGAATATTTTGAGTTAAAGTTCATAATTGTATAATTATTTTTAAAACCCTAAGGGGTTTCGTTGGTTCATTGATTTCACAATGCTGGTCTTTGTTTTTTCACGCTTCAATAAATATAGGATTACGCCAGCAAAATGATTGAACAGACCCATTTATCTAAGGTTTAACACCTATTCTCATTAAAAAGAAAAGAAATAAAAATATTTGAACAATAAGTTTAGCAAAACATGCTAAAATATATTAACCAAAACTTGAACATTTCTTGTTTAATTCGAGATGTTATCTAGTCAACCGAAATGACACAAAGTGTATTTTTATAACAAGAAACTAGACT